>JANJEY010000005.1:69050094-69089973 GCA_024703695.1 Erythroxylum cataractarum
ATCCCATTCTGGTATTTCTGTGGAATTATACTTGTAATTCGTGCATTGATTAATACAAAGTGCCTGTTTGGCCATTTAGCTGAGTTGTTATTGCGTCCATTTATTTTCTTCCCAGTACCACACCTAACACAGAAACAGTGAATAAAATCCCATGAAGAAATGGGTGACAGATAACTAACAAATTACAGCATGGGCCAATACTTACAACTGATCTCAAGCCATTATTGTCTCTCCGATGTTTTGATAAACGGTAACACACATCTGATTCATCAATATGTTCAGGGCTATTAACTTTTCCATAAGCTCTCCTTTGCCGATGTACCGGCCACCCCAGCATTCTCTCTGTTGAAGCCCTTTGTTGTTCCCATGCACATTCCTGTATGTGCTCAAAAGAGTCATATAGGCTCTTGGATCACGATATGTTTCTAGGTCAATATTAATCATTGAGCCATAATCAGCCATATGACCAAGTTCATATTCATCCACAGAATTCAACTTACGTCCTTCGGGATCTTCACCATGATAATAATCAGAATCCCTCAATTCATCATCCACAAGAACATCAAATCCAGGAGAGGACTCCCCCAACAAGTCATCCACTACAAGGCTAATGTACATTAGCGAAGGTATTTTATTGACGGACAGACTTTCATGGGTAATTACCGACGAAAAATGTGTAGACATTGGTAATATTGTGAGGCAAATATACATTTGACGACGGTAACATAATTGGTCACTAAAATCAGGCCCATTGGACACGTTGAGGGAGCATCTAGTAAATCAACGTATGGAGCATATGGAGGAGATAGCTAAGATTAGAGAAGAGATGAGTCTGCAGATGAGTGAGAAGATGAGAGAGGAGCTGGACCAGGTATTAAAGATCAAATAGTCGATGGAACAGACGGAGTAGGCAGGTAAGATGAGAGAGGAGATGGAGCGGCTTGCTAAGATGAGAGCAGAGGTGAAGCAGATAACTAAGATGAAAGAGCATATGGACCAGATGGCTCAGCTTAGGCAAGAGGTGGAACAGTTAAAGAGGGGGCCTAACAGTTCAGAGCATCAACGATCACCACGACATTAACTTATCTTTGTCATTTGTTAATTAAAAAACATTTGTTCTTTATTATGTTTTAATAATTAAATTAAACACTTTATACGTTATAATATTAATTAATTTTCCCATTCATCAAATTACATATACAAATTAATATATTATAAACAAATAATATAACTTAATACAAATAAAAAATTATATATTTAATATAACATTGTTATAACAATAACATAACAATAAAATAAAAAATATATACTCAGTCCTTACCGACAAAATATATTCTGTCAGAAATATTTACGAGATTTACCGACGGACAACCAAATAATTGAAAAATTGGTTTAGGTCATCTACGATTCACCGACAGACATTAATCCGTTGCTAAACTTCACTGACGGTATCTCACTTAACCTCTTCTGTCGTTAAATTGATGCTGACAATAAGTTACCGTCGTTTTTTATGGTCAGTAATTTTAACTACGGCACATTTATCGACCGATTTCTCGACCACCAAATTCCGTCGATATCTCAATTTGCCGACGGAAATATCTCATTTACAGACGAAAATTTCCATCGATAAATTGATTATTTCTTGTAATGTAGATCTCGAATCAAGTAATGCCTTTAGAAGAGTCATGCATAAGGGTAACCCACAAAAAAGAAAGAAAAAATGCCAATGCTTATGAAGACGTACACGAGCTATAGAGCTATAAAATGACAACTTTCATGAAGATGGTTATAATTTATGCTACTCTATTGTACCTTCTAACACAGGATATCACGGAATGGTTAAATATGACACATGTATCAAAGGCTTTACTAATGATAGGCTTATAACAGGTAGCTTCAATATTGTTTGCTAATTGTAGTAGGTGTTAATTTGTAGGTATAGTAACCCTTCTAAAAGAGTAAATCTACCATGCATGAACTCATAGTTCCTTCGAGCAATGAATTTTAATTTAAAAAACCATGTTATTCTCATAGTAATTTTAAATTCCTTGTGTTTAAATTATTGATTTAGTGGGAATTAAAATGTTGGTTAATTATTATATTATTATCAAAGCAATTTTAAATTCTTTGTATTGAGAATTATGGAAATTCTTTTGTTTTTTTTTATAAAATAAGCAATAATCACTTCTCATGGGCACACGTAATATACAACGACTGAGGTTATATTAGAAAGGCTCGAGTTTCTATTTAGTTATGCAAGTTTTGAAAGTAATTAGTTAAATAAAAATAAATGAGATAAAATCATATAGGTAGGTATTTATCGCGTAGATATGATCATTAATATAGTCTATATTTACCTGCACCATACTTCTATAATTTGCTTTGCTACTAGTTCTTCTTTTTTTAATACATAGAAAGACAAAAACAAAGAAAACTAGCTAAACCACGGCACGACAGGACGTCGTGCCACGCTGTTCCCGGTGCAGCAGGGCCATAGAGAGAATCGAAGGGTCCCGAAGTATGTGGGTGCCTGGGCTCGCCATTCCTACAAGGTGGGCCAGGTGATCCGCACATTGATTCCCTTCACGGAGTACGTGCGTGAGCTGCACCTCCCAATGTATAGGAGAAGATCTCGGGTACCTGACAGCAAAAGGTCAGGAACATCAATAACGAAATTAGGAGATGAAAGAAGATTGATAACCTTTAAGGAACCCACTTCTAGGATGACACGACGATAGTCGAGGGACCATGCTAGGGTAAGGCCTGAGTGAACTCCTCAGAATTTTGCGATGACTAGGGATCCACTGCCAAGCTGCTGAAGAAATCTCCCACACCACTGACTAAGACAGTCGTGAATAAGGCCACCAACAGAAGTGAGGCTACGCCCAGGGTGAAAGGCTCCGTCCGTGTTGACTTTAACCCAGTTCTAGGGCGGAGGCTGCCACCCCACCCGATTACTGGCCAGCATGTCCTGATGAGGATAGACACAACCCTCTATTGCTCTGACCCTACCGATCTACCCCACATACTCCAGGATCACCTGATGCCCATCCGTCGGCCAAGTGAACTCCAGGACCACCTGCTGCTAGTTCTTATTCATTAGTTGAGAAGTGATTTATAAATTCATGAACAAAAGTTTCAGCCACTGTACCAACAAATTGCGGAGACTTTACTGGAGACTATTAATGAGTAGCAGACACAGATGACATAGGTCAAATTAGAAAGGTAAAGGGTCAGTGTCAAACGTGAAGACCTGTCGGATACCAGAGGCCACCATTTCCATTATGAAGCTGCCATGTGTCTATAATCCAACTTGTTGAGAATGACACAACAAAGGGACAACAAGAAGGCCGTGTGAAATATCTACGTTTTTATTATCAGAATTGGTAAAAGCCTCTGCCTCACATTTTTCTGATGTTCAGGAAATCCCCATCTTTTAACTATTGATTTATGAATAATTTTTATGTTATTTTTAAATATTTCTTTGAGGGAGATGGAGCCATAATGTTAAGATGGGAGGATGAAAAACTATATTTTGTAATCATTTTTTAAAAAAATGAAAATTTCATTAACTCTAATAGAATTACAAGAATGTACAATAGAATGTCATTTACAATGACAAAGTCTAGATAGAAAGAGACAAGTACAACTCAATCAAAGCATAAATAAACAATACATTTCCATCTGTAGACTTATAATAATATCAATCTAAAACTAATCTCCATCTATTTTTTATTACACAAGGGGTTACAATACTAAATTAACGCTCTTGGGTACATAGTGGCCTACGCATCGCGTTGGAGGATCTCCTGAAGGCCAAAAGGGGGCTCGTGCAGAACATAAAGACCCGAACTGTGTACCCTAGCAAGGCGAGCGAGGCTGTCGGTACATTGATTTCCTTCTCGGAATATGTGCTGCATCTGAACGGTCCACTCTCGTTGTAACAACTGGTGTATACCTATCACCAAAACAGAAATCTCAGTCAGAACCCTAATTGGAGCAGAGAGTAGAGTAATAACCTCAAGGGAGTCGATTTCAAGAATAACACGACGAAATCCAAAGTCCCAGGCCAGGTGGAGCCCCGAGAGGATGCCCCATAACTCCGCTGTAAGAGGTGAGCCTTGGGCAAGGTGTTGTTGGAATCCACCTCGCCACTCTCCATAGAAATCTCTTATCAAACCCCCAGAGTAAACCCCGAGGGAAGTGGGGGATGTGGCGCTATCGATGTTAACTTTCACCCAGGTTGCCTCAGGCTTTTGCTACCCGACGCGAGTAACCACTAGTAAGGCCTGCGCTGGAAACACAACCTTCTCCAACATCCTGGCTCGGGCAATCCATCTCACGTAATCCATGATAACTCGGTACCTCTCATCGGGCCAGACAAAAGTTGGGTCGAAAATGCTGTTGTTTCTCCATTTCCAGAGGAACCGGCGATCGACCCCAAAGACTGTGGCCTACGCTTCCTACTGCACCAGATCCTACTGAGAGAGGTTACACTCCAACCAAGGTTCCACCTCCTGACGAAAAAAATTCCCATCCACCACCTCGTTAGGGAAATGACTCCAGAGAGCACGAGCCTGTGAACAATCCCGGAACACATACACCGTGGTCTCCTCCTGACCACAGAAATGGCAGCTACTACTGGAGGCAAGATGCCTTGCTGCCCATTGATGATTCGTCAGCAACCGATGTTTAGCAACAAGCCACATAAACGATCGAATACGCTAAGGGCCTCCCCATTTCCAGATGATGTCCCACAACCTGTTACGGTCGTGGGGAGCGCAGTCCTCTATAATCTCATACGCAGACGCCACAATGAACCCCCTGTGGGGCAAAGGTCCCCATATCAGCCTATCCTCCCCCTACGCCCGTCAATAGGGACAAAATGCACGATCGCCAAGCAAACCAAGGAAGGGAGATACTGTTGGAACTCGAGTCATCGCCAATCACTGTCGTCTGTAAGGAGGTCCACGATCATCACCAACTGAAGGTGCACCGGTATCGAGGAGGAGGCAACATGAATAAGGGGTCCCCACCCCCCCAGCCACTGATCCAGCCAGAATAACACCCGCCTCCCATTGCCCACTCGCCAGGTGAGACCATTTCGGACCCCTTGTCAAGTCGCCGAGATCCCTTGCCAAACTGACGACGCTCCTGTCTGGTGCAGCATGAGGGGAATATGGGTGGGATCAAGTTGATATTTAGCCCTAAGGACCTGAACCCAAAGAGCCGTAGGATTCGTGAGTAGGCCTCAACCCAATTTGGCCAGAAACGCATCGTTCATAGATCGAAGGCGTTTAATGCCCAGTCCCCTCTCGGATTTAGGCTTGCACACCGACTCCTAATTTACTAGGTGCATCTTACGGTGCGTAGGTGAGGAACCCCATATAAAGCTGTGCATGAGTTGTTCCAGGTCGTCACACAAACGCCGCGGAAGACAAATCGTTTGCACGATGAACATGGGCAGCGCCGACAGGACAATCTGCATCAAAGTAACCCTACCAGTAAGAGACAATAACCGTCCACACCACCCTGAAAGTTTCCGCTAAGCATTGACCAGAATATACTAATAGGTGCGCATGGACGTCCGCTCGTGGAGCAAAGGCACTCCCAAGTACTTGCCGAGGTCCGCTCAATGCTTCATTCATTTTTTTCTAAGGCATGAGTTTGCAAAATCTCCCTAATTCAGCAACAAACAAAATGAGTTAGCTCATATTTATCTAGTGTAGTTCCATTGAATAACATCCTATTCCTTTTTCTCCAGTTAAAGTAAAGTGAGCAATTTATATCCAAACTCAAATTAACATGGTCTCCACCCTTGTTTATGAAAAGTTTATCAACCCAATCAAGTATGTCAAGTCACTCCTAGTGAGGACATTGCAATCCCATTACTTGTACCATTTTGCTTCAAATGACACTAGTATAATCACATTTAAGGTGATTAACAGTCTCACATTGTAAGTTGTATAGCAAACATATTTGATTTATGGCTCCAATCAATCTATCTCTAGTTTTCAACATGAGCATGCTATAAGCTAAGTAACAAAAGAGGCCTTAAGCACCCAAGATCCTTTCCATATAATATAATACCTATCAAATCTAAGATGATGATGAGCAATGACTTTAAGACAACTTTGATTAGTAAAACCTCTACATTTGTTAGGCATCTAGTGGAAAATATCATCTTTATTAGTGTCGGTTAGTAATCAAGTAGATATGATCTACCTCTTTCACCACCTCTAAAATAAATAAGCCAATTATTTTTTTAAATAATCACTTTCACCAAAGATTGAGTTGGAATAATTATATTGACGAAAGGAGAAATTTCCTCTCTTAGAATCAAAAGTCTATGTAAAGACCAATTATCAATCCAAAACCAAAAGGAAAGATCAGTCTATGTATGAGCTTTAATGAGAGGATATATTATTTGCCTCTTTCTAAGCATATGAATGAAGTACTAGCAATACTCTTTTCTCCCATCTAATAGCCAAAAGCTAGAATGCCTGAGGTATACTTCATTGATCCAGTTGGATCAAAGGGATTCCTTATCTATGAATAGTCTCCAAATTCTCTTAGCAACTAACAAGGTTTGGCTCTACTTTAAAGAAGTGAGCCCTGGACCACCTTCCTTTTTTTCTCCAAAAAAAATGTTCCCTTTTAATTTTAGCCCCTCTGAATTGTCAATAGTACTTGTCCGTAGGGAGTTTTTAATAATTTTCATAAGCCTCTTATTAATCATTTTAAGCAAGAATAAATGAGAGCATTAGTGAATCTGAAGGTTTCTTAACATATAGGTGATGAGTACAAGTCTCCCTATATAAGATAGAGACTTATTTTACCAGGAGGGGATTCTTTTTCTATGCCTTTCCATAAGAACGAGACAATCCTAATATCTTAACTTCTTGGAAGAAATAGGAACATTCATTCATGTCAACAACACCAATCATGCAGTAAAATTAACATCAAATGATGCATACATTATGCTCTTTTAAGTTGATATCAAAACCTGAAAGCCTACAAAACACTTTAGCAAAGTTGAACAAATTTGAGATAGATGAGGAGTTAATCCTAGAAAGCAATATCAAATCATCGACAAAAATGAGACGGGTAAGTTCCAAAGCTTTACATTTGTGATGATATTTAAAAACTAGAGCAATTTTGAGTATTTTTCAAAATCGAACTTGTAAGAATTTCCAAAACAACCATAGAAAGACAAAGGGAAAGTGGATATCCTTGCCTAATCTCATTGGTTCCTTTGAATTGTGGCAGGGTTACCACTAATTAGTGTGCATAAAGTAGCAGTAGAAACACAAACATCTACCCAAAAAGAAATTGCTTGGGAATCCAAACCACTCAAAGCAAATCTTGATGAATCCCATCTAATGGTATCAAAAGCTATGGGAAAAATTAGTTTTATTGGAACAACTTTTGATTGATTTCTTTGACTCATACTCCCTTAATAGCTCCTATATTAATAAGATTTTGTTAGAGATTGATCTACCAGGAATAAAAGCATTTTGAGTGTGATGGATAAGATTTTGTAGGATACTTTTCAATCTATTCACAAGTACCTTGGAGATTACTTTTTATATAGTATAATAGGATATTGGTCAAAAACCCTAAAGATTGATAGCATTGGGATGCTTAGGAATAAGACAAATGTGAGAAGAATTTAGCTCGCTTAACATTCTCCCTAAAGAGAGAAATTCCTGCACCATATGAACAAATAAATTACCAATGATATCTGAATTATATTGAAAGAAATAAACATTAAAATCATCAAGACTAGGAGCTTTCCTCGAATTCAAAACTGAAAAAATAGTTCTTAATTTCCAACATTAAGGCAAGTTTTTGAAGCTCATCATATATATCTACATTTAAAGGAGTATATTCACCAAGAAGATCTATTATAGTATAAGAGTTATAAGAAGTTATATTGCCTGAACCAAGAATACCCTTGAAGTAATCATACAACATCCTATGAATGGAATGACTATCTGTTACTAAATGATTATCACCATCAGACAAGCTGATCATCTTATTAATATTTCTTTTAGTAAGAATGGAGTTATGGAAAAATTTGGTGTTTGCATCCCTCTTTTGAATCTAGGAAATCCTTGTTTTTTAAAACAAAAAGGAATTATGATCTTATAAGGCCCTTGAGTAGCATTCAAGTGCCTTACTCTCTCAATGCTTCAATTCCAAATTGCAATAATCTAGATAAACTTTCTATTTGAAATCTTTAAAAGTCACCCCAACATTTTAAAGAATTTCAATCGAAGAACAATTTCCTTCCTAAAAATCTTCAATATATTTCTTAACAACCTTAGCTTTTGCATGAGCTAGAAGGATTTGCACCCATCAACCCTAGTTTGCCAAATGCTCTTGGCTAAATCCAGAAACACCTCCTTGTGAGCTAGAAAATTAAAGAACCTAAAAGGTGCATTACAAGAAATCTGACTAGTGGAGACATTAACCTACATATAAGAGTGATTAGATCAAATTAGGTGGCCAAAATAAGTTAAGGAACTAAGGCATTGATTAGTCCAAGATGGCTGACTAACACCCTATCTAGCTTTCTTCTTGTGAAGCTACTCCCTTGTTGCTTATTAGACTAGGAAAAGTGAAATCACGCATGCCTCAATTCAAAAAGTTTCAACAAGCCTCAAGAAGGTTCCAATTCTTTCCCCGAAGAATTAAAGTTGATATTGTCCCCTTAAACTTCAAAAGGATATAATACACAATTGAAATCTCCAACAACAACCCAAGGGTTGACTATAAAAGATTTTATAGAAACCAAATCCTCTCATAATTTAGATCTTTGAAAAGAAAAATTAGAAACATAAATAACAATCAACTTGAATGAAAAATGAGAAGTTATGTATGTACTGATTTGAACTCCACTTAGATGATGCTTGAAACTTGTCTCTCACAAAAGGAAAAACTATTATGCCATTATAGTGGTCTTAGTGTTTAGAACCAAAACTCTAATTAGGGTCAAGGAACTTTATAGAATCCTGTAACTTATGAGCTTTAATATGAGTCTCCAACAATCCCAAAAACATAGGTTTCTTGTCCAACAACAAGTCTTTTATTAATTGCTTTTGAGAGGATCATTCATTCCTCTGATATTCCAAAAGATCATAACAAAAAATATAGCAAAAGGATCTTCAAGCTTAAAGACCCCCTAGCCTTTTTCTTCTTCTTGCCAATTCTTCTATTTGGGGAAGGAGTGAACTTTCCAATTAGGGTTCTATCAAAACCTAGCTATTCTCCTCAAAAATAAGATCTTCCTAATAATTCTTTACATTTATTCTCCTATCAGTGACTTCTTTGTTTTGATCCTTAAGGCCAACTTTTAAATTTGGGGCCTCATCCACTGGTTTGGGATTTTCAGACAAATCCTTAGTTGTTTTAGTGGTTATTTGTTCAACCTCATTATTACCTGAGTTTTCCTATGATTGCTCAACCTCATTAATTTTCATGTTTATGTGAGACTCAGAATCTTCAATACCCATCAATTCTAGACATTCATATGTTTTAAAATTTTGCCAATTTTCTTCTATACCCTCTTCTCGAGCTGTATGAGAGCCTAATATAAACCATAACTAATTTCCCAACTTTATCAAGTTTCATCATCGAAAGCACATCAAGAAAATCATCCTTAATTTTGACTTCCATATAAACTCTAGCATATCAAATTGTCTCAAACTTAGTAGTAGAGACGTAAAAAAAATCCAATCCCATTTTTATCCATTTCCATGCCTAGAACCCATATTTGAACCAACAATGTTTGCCCTCTTATGTGTCATAAACCTGTCTCAATAATTACTAGCAAATAATCCTTATCTTTGAATTTGAAGATGAAGGAGTCCTCCTCAGTAAGAAGCACCTTCTCCAGACCTTATTCTCCCATTTGGAACAAACCCAAGCATGGAACTAAGGAAATGAGGGTCTTTTGTTTAAAAAGTATTGGACTAAACTACATGATCGAGCTTTAATGATTGTTTCAAAAGCTCTCCAGGAGGGAAGACAAATTCATTCACCAAAGTAGATTGGAATATCTTTGGCTTCAATGGAGGAACTTCAGAGGAAACAACACTCTACCATGTTCTAGGTACCTCCTTAACAGTTGTTGGAGACTTACCATTTCCTTTATTTATGTCCAAGGATTTACGGATGGATGGAAATTCCAGCCTTAGGAAAATGCTTGCAACTTCTAGAGGGCACCCTATGTGTATCGCCAAAAGGAGTACTATTCACTCCTTTAGATTAGCACCTTATATGTATCACCATAAGGAGTATTATTCATTATTGTAGATTAATTAAAATTAATCTATAGTAAATCCACTCCTCCACGCAGTGCCTCACCCCTCTTCGACCTTTCTCTTGCCTGACTCTAGAGTCTACATGCATGTTATTCTCACATACCAAAAGCCTAGATTCTCCCTCCATTATTTCATGCTCACTAGAGAACACTCTTCACTCGCCCATAGTTTCTCTCACTCTCGCTCGTCGTTTAACACCGCATGCAATGCCTCACCTAGCTTAATGCTCACCAATGTATGTCTTCGTTGCTTACTCGCCCAGTGTGTCTTCGTTTGCTTGCCCAGTGTCGCTCACCCTCTCTCAAGTATTAAGTATTTGTTACCTTCACAATTCAATAAGTAGAATTAATCTAGCATCAATATCATGACATTAGGAACCTATTTTATTTCTTTATTTTCAATATTTTTATTTACATAAAGCTTCCTATCAACGGTATTATTGTCTTTAATTTTATTTTGGAGAATAAGAATATTCATTTACTTTTGTTCTCTTAGATACTCCATATTATGATTTTTCTTTCTTTTTTATACTTAGACCCTTTATAGCTATATAAAGGTCAAATTGGGATATTCAAACATTGTATAATTACTCTCTTATAAAATTTAAGAATTGCTTTGATCACTACCTTTTAAAAATGGTGAGCAAGTCTTTATATGGTTATTTTGGAAAATATAATTATATTTTGATGAATGTCTATATAGGTATCGAAGCTTATGAGATTTGATATCATTTTAGGAGCCTTGAATTCTACATTAATTACACCTTCTAAGTTTGGGATTGGACAAAATTGATATAAGAGTTTAAGTTTGGTTTTGGGACTAGGAGATAAAGTCATATGAATTGAAGTTTATGGTATGGAAAGTTTGAGCAAGGCTCAACTAAGTCCTGAAAAACAAAACTAGTTTCAGATTGGGATTTTATCTTATAGATGGATTGATTGGCTTCACATTTTATGAATCTTGATTGCTGTGAGAAGAGGGTTTTAAGAACATTTAGCCCATTTGTTATGGAAGAAGTGTTAAGGCCATTTAGCCAATGTGCTAAACAAAGGTGAGGAGAAGGAGAATTAAGAAATAATTTTAATTTTATTATACATTTTAGATGTTTTCTCATGAGAGTTATTAACTTTGCCTTTAGAGAGGAAAATTGATTAAACCAATTCTCATGTGTTATGATAAGAGTATAACTGCAAATTTTAAAAAATTAAAGTCAATTACTAAATTTTCTTGATAAAGGGTTTTATCTAAACAATCTCTTCACTTTAGGAAGCACTAATTTTATTTCTAAATGGGAAAGATGGATCTTTGTGAGTATGCATCTACTATAGTCAACTTAATAAGGTTTTCGCAAAAAAAATGAATACCCTCTTCGATATGTGTGTGTGTGTGTGTGTGTGTGTGTGTGTGTGTGTGTGTTATTTGATCTATTAAAAGGAGTGACTTGCTTTTTTTATGTTGATTTGAGGTCATATATCACTAGCTGAGAGTTAGGCAGTAGGACATACCTAAAACTGCATTTAGATCTTAGTAGAGATGTTATGAGCTTTTAATAATACCTTTTAATTTGACACATGCACTTAAAAACTTTGTGTTTCTTATAAATATGGCTTTTAAGCTATGTTCGAATAAATTTGTTGTTATTTTCATTAATGATATACTGGTATATTCTAAGAGTAAGGAAGAACAAATTAAGCACTTAAATCAAGTTCTCTAGACCGTTAAAAAATATAAGTTCTATGTTAAGTTTTCTAAGTGTAAGTTTTGTCTAGATTAAGTTAACTTTGCTATTCATAAAGTATTTAAAGATAGGATCATTTTTGATCCAAAAAAGATTGAGATAGTTGACTAGTTAAAGCAAGTGAATGATTTGAAATTCGAGTTATATCACAAAATAACACTCGTATATATTGAGCTCGTAATGGTACCTCACAATTCAAAAGTCTCTCTATGGTTAAAGCATAAGCATGGTTTTGTATGAAACTTTAAAGTAGGAAAATTGAAAACTTTTTATAATTTTGTTTATTCAAGTTAAATTGATGCTTTGGTATTCATTAGGAAAGTGATTACAATTAAAATAGTTAAAGGAGGTTAGAACCTTGGGTATTGAAAAGGGGTTAGCATCGAATCGATCAAATGCAAATTTTACATTCTTTCAAAATTTTCTTTTTTAGGTTACTATCATTGGATAATTTGTATTTGTGATTATTGTAAATTTTAGAACCATATGAATGTGGTGGGGTAGCAAGTTATATGGGAGGAGTTAACTCAAATTTCTTAGTGCCTGTTTGGATAAACTTATATCAGTAGAGTTTTTCTAAAAAGAGCTTTTCTAAAAAGTCAGTTGATTGTTTAGCTGTCATTTAAAAAAGAGCTTTTTTGAAATAGCTTCATACAATATATTATTTAGCAACATAAAAATAAAAAGCACTTTTAATTTTAAATATATTTTATTTTGTAATAAAAATTATTTATGCGTATAAATATTATTTAAAATATATTAAACAATATGCAAAACACAATAGATTAATTATTATATAATTTTAAACTATATGAAACATAAATAAAAATATATCTAACTAAATCTTTTATATGGATTATAAAATAAATAAAACTAATATTAGAAATAAATATTAAAACATATAAAAAAGTCAAATAATATTATATAAATCTCAAAATAAACATGAAAATATGTTTGTGAGTATTGTGAGAATTATGTATAAAAATATAAGGATAAATATAAGGATAAAGGGACTAAAAAAGGCTTATTAATTGATCTGAAAATTTTACGTAAAAAAGTGCTTTTTAAAAAACTCTAAATTTAAGCTTCTGAAAAGGTTGTATTTTAGCTTCCAAAAAGTCATTTCTACGAAAAAAAATACTTTTGAATTTTACAATTAAACACTATTTTTTAAAATAACTTTTGCAGTAGAAAAAGGTGCTTATTCACTCTCCAAAAACATAAACAAACAGACACTTAAGCTTATCTGAGCAGTATATCAATAAAGTATGAGTTGATAAGAGTTGATGGAATACTCTTCTTATATCTTGGTACTTAATATGTTGATAATCAATTTAAGAGTGAGTTATATATACAGCATTGGACTATTCCAGTGAATTGATAAATGAACTTATAGGAAGAGGTGATAAAAAATTATTTCGGTATCATTTGGCATTCTTTAAAATGATTTTTGTGGTTGAAATTTTTTTGATTGATTTTTTAGTTTTGGCCTACTATTTTCAAAAACTAGCAATGAAAGTATTATACATCTTGCGAGTGAACAAATTGAATTGAGTGTTTTTCGTCACTTTCACTAAGACATAAGCAATAGCAATGCCTCATAATTCTTATGAGATTTTTTATTTTAATTTTTGATCACATACCTTTTTGTTGGTGTTGTTTTGTCTTTTTATTTAGACTAAGTTAATTTTGTATTCTTATATAATCTATAATACAGTCTTCCTTTTCCTTTTATATTTGACCCTTTACTGTTGTTCGAGGATCGTATTGAGATGTTTAAACATTGTATAGACATGGAAATTTGTAAAATTCGAGACCACCTCATTAACCTTAAGCCCGAGGCAGGTCACACCATCCAAAATTTGCAAGAGTGAGACATATGTTTACAGTTTGATTTACAATTTCGCATCATCAAGAGGGTAGGAATAATTTGCTAGGATAAGTTCTTTTATCTACATAATCAATTACTATAAATATTAAATTTCTTAAATTCAACACCTTAACGATTGTTGTTAACTAGACAACCAATTTGAGAAGATTTTGCATATTCTTTAATAAGAGAATCTCTACCAATAAAATATCAAAAGATTGAAGATCGAAATCAAATGGCCCACTCCAAGTTCCAGAGTCAGCTTCCTTTCCATTTGAATTGGTATCTTTGTCAGTGAACGTCTCAAAATCGGTGTTTTATCCGATTCTTCCTTTCTAGTCCTAGACTACTATACGTACATACCCTCGATATGAGACTGCTGCTGATAAAACCATTGCGTCGTAAATTATAGTTGGATGGATATATATGGTTATGGGTTTCTTGCTCATTATCTAACCTGATGCTGTAAATTTATGAAAATTTGGTAGTTGGTAGTTGCAGTTTCTGTTAATGACAGTTATTAGACAATGTCAATTTACTTGGATGCGAGGGTACCCGGTTCTGTCTGCCATATATACTTTGGATTGCTTGAATATCAAGAGTAATAGCGACAGGAAGGTAATAAATATAATCTTGAAATAGGTTTTCGCTCCACCAAGAATTTGTGACCTGTGATTCAACATGTGAACTTCATGGCCAATTCTCATGTTTATGGCGCAGGAATCTAGAAAAGTTTCAAAGAAATCGACTCAGTCTGCTCTTAATATTTTACCCCCAGACGTTCTTTTCAGCTCACTAACTCTAGAAGAAGCATTAACAGATAATAGGACAGGACGGTGAAACTATAGCAACTATAGCAAGCCATAGAGGTAGGAAACCCTTTACAAGCTAATGAAAAATAGTTCACTCACACCCACTTTCCAACAGTATCTTGCATCTGAGTTCAGCGCTTTTCGGAGCAAGAAACTGTTAAAATACCCCTCTTTTTTTGACTTCTGGTTTTTATTTTTTGATGTTGTGGATTATATATTATACATAGAATATATAAAGGTTTGAGAAAAATCAAGGGAATTTCCAGAGATTATGGTCTCCATAACCAGTACTTTCGTCAGCAGGATCATCGCTAGCAATGTTCAAGCGAGGAGGGCTAAGCATCATTCCTTGAGCCATATTAACCAGAACATTGGGCATATCAAATATCAAGTCCTCATCGACAAACTCAAAAGCCATTTGCCTATCTTGTACTGTTTGATTGCTACTCGTCTCCAATAATGCTTGGTTGCTACGCCTCTCATTTCCTATCCCTAAAGCATCCTTTGCAGCCCCTATAGCAGCAGCTGCAGACGCCGCGGCCGCCTGAATATCACGAGGGGATGTGGACGCCGGAACAGCCAGAGAAGTCGCCACGACGGGGAAGTTCAGTGCAGCATCCTGCCCTTTTAGTGCTAAGGCCGCCACATCATAAGCAACTGCTGCCATTTCAGGGGTGGGAAATGTGCCCAGCCATATTCTATTAGGCTTTCTCGGCTCTCTGATCTCTGAAACCCATTTCCCACTACGTCTACGCCTAACTCCGCGGTAAAGTGGGTGGCGACCCGAAGAATTTGCCCCAGAGCCATTGCTAGCGCTAGAACTAGAACTATAACTTCTGCTCTTTTGAGGCTGTGAATACATGATTGTGCAATGAAATAAACAAGGAAAAATAATGTTGATGTCGGCGGGAAGTGAAAGGTATGAGGAGCCATTTATGGGAGATGGGAATCAGGGGAGAATCCTTATCCGCGGAGGGAAGAACTAGAGAGTGGCAAGTGCAAACCAGTTGTTGATGAACTGCTATCTGCGAAGGGTCGAGGTGTAAGCCATCTCTATGTTGGATATATTGGTTGGACTGCGTTTTAGCTGCAAAAGTAAAACTGCCTAATCTTAACTGACATCAAAGCTATAGTGATGTTTTTTTGCTCTTGTCTAATGGAAACGAATATAATAATGATCTAGTGTAATCAACCTACATGTCATGTCTCTATATGGAAGAATCTAAGGGAAGAGTGCTGAGTTGTCCAGTAAGATTTCCTATTTGTTTGGATGTATAAAGCCCACAGAAATTGTTCCATGGAACATGTCCGCTCCTTCCACTTAATTACTTACTATATGGAGCATATTAATCCTGATCTTCATCATTTAACGACGGGATCTGAAATATGCAACGTTTACAGATTTCAACTCAAAACTGTATGGCTTTTGATGCAAATTGTAAAGCAGCTCAATAGTTTACCGCTCAACAATTCAGTACGATGTTTGCATGTTTATCAGTTCTGTCAAACATTAGAGCAAATTACTTATCTATTCATCATGTTTATCAGTTCTGTCAAAGAGCAAATTACTTATCTATTCATCTTATATGTATCAATTTTACATTGAAAACCGTATAAGGTTCCGTTATAATTGTTTAATATTGGACGAGGATGTGTTATCTCGGATATAATCAAAAGTACCAGCGGCCTAAATAAAAACTTTAGCTCAACAATCTCTTGTAATGACCACATAAGACAACAACAATATAATTGTTACGGGGTAATGATCTCAACTAAAAATATAAGTTTGTTTATATTTTAAATATGGACGGAATGCATGCGTGTAGTTCATGTTATTGATTTCCTCTTTTTTTTACATTAATAGCATATTTAGTAGTTCTTTCTTAGGTTATTTTGCAAGTCACCACCAAACAAGGTCTTTTAAACGAGTAAAAAAAAGAAAAGATGTATATCTAAGTTTATCCAGTACCTCCAGTTATTGAAATTTACATGTATAGTTCCTAAAAATCACCAAAACAGTATTAGGGCTTATTTAGGTCCAAGTCATACGTCATAATGCATGATATTAGTCCAATCATTGTTTGTAGGACATAAAAATTAAGATTCGTAATAACAATCAACTAAAAGTATAGAATAAATAACATAAATAGAAAAAGAGATGTGAAGAACTAAGTATAAAAACAATACGACTCAGAATTGAAGGAAAATTTTCTGATACGTTCTTGACCAAAGAGACAGACATTACAAGTATATTATAATACAGCAAGGTTAGCGGTCAAGATTGTCTGTGTGTGGAAATGAAGGAGTTTTGAGTTGGAGTCTTCCCTGCAGATTGGAGATCTGGAACTTGGGAGTCTTGTTGGTCTCTATGGTACATCTTTTTGCTCGCTTGTTCAGCCTCAACTGGAGAAAGGCAGAATAGAGATGACACAATAGAACTGAGATAACAGAATACTTTCTATCCTTACAATTTAACATAGTAGTTATGATGAAAAGATGCTTAACGAACATTAAGCATTTTCGTATTCTGAATAAAGTTAACAATAGTTGTAGAAGTCAAATTCTCTGTTATTACATAATTGTAAATGCTCTCGAACGCTATATTACTCCCATATGTTACATGTACAGTTACTACTGTAACTGCCAAGTTAACTAACAAACATTCATCTAACTGATTTAGCAAGTCTAACTACCACATAACCACTTTCAAACTAATAAAACTAATCCACATTCTCGTTCATAATCATCGAAACATGCCATGGGACGTTTGAACAATCAAGAGAGACCAAATCTGTGAGCTTGTAAATACCAAATATGAGGTCGTATATGCACGTGAATGTAAGAAATATATAAATTGCTCACCTTCTATTTTTTTCTAATTTGATAATTCACTTATGAAATTGTAATAATTTCTTTTTCAAAAGTGAATTTAACTTTATTTAAATCAAATTTAATATCTTTTTTATTTAAAAAACGATTTCATTGTTATTAAATTAACATATTTTCTTCAACTTGAAGTTATCTAATTTTCACTTCATTACAAGTATATTAAACTTTTGTGATTCAAACTATGATATTAATTATTATATGATAAGAAGAATTATAATTTAAATAAGAGAAGGTTAAGCTGAATTCATCCAAGTTAATATATAAATTATAAAAAAACACTATTTTCTACCCTAAATCTTAAGTTATGCACTGGTTTATATAGCATTAATTACTTGCACCTTATATCTCTTCTTTTACCTGGGATAACTTCCTTATGAAATCTATATATATATAAAAGAACATAGATTACATCTAAATTATCTAAGGACAGTGAAACAGATTTTTTTAGAAGGATGGGAGTAAAATGATTAAAATTAATTATAGTTGGTCAGCAGTCAGTGTCTTTTCAACTTCATTCCCACAGCTAAATAGAATCGGGTTCGTGGCAAAATATTATATATATATATATATATATATGCCCTAATCCAAATACAAATTCAAAGTCTAAAGTTTATATTTGTAAAAATGTGTTCATATCAAAACTAATATTTATTATGTAAATCATTGATGCACGGTTGGCCCCCGTTAACGCTCAGATAAATTTACAAGTACGTACCTTTGTATGCATGAAAATCACATACATCTTAAATAAACACAAATATACACATGCATTTAAAAAGTTATCAGGGTTGAAATTCAACAGTAAAACAAAGCTAATTCAAAGAGTGTTAACAAGGCCAAGAAGTGAAGTGCCTTTTCTTAGAAGTCACCATCTATACCTACTATCCAAGCTACTTAGCGCATCTAGGGAGATATGATGAGATTTAAGTGCATGAATTCTGTATCATGACGAACTTGACTTGGAATTGAGCCTCCATTGCCAACTTGCTGGCAACCCAGTTATCCTACTAATCACATTTTATTACAGGCGCATTTCTCCAAGACGGGCTCCTTCGCTTTATTTAATTTCTAAATTTCCCCTGAAAAAAAAAATCATAATCGTAAAAAGTACTTTAACGATTGGAATCTTACCTTTTTGAAGTTGAATAATTTCTCACAATTCTCAGCTTTCATATCGATTAGAAATTAGAACCATCAGAATAGTGTTCAAGTTCTTCTGTACTTAACAAATAAATAGCATATTGAACCAATTCAAGATTAATTCCTCCTTAGCCCAGAAATATCCACCAGTACCTAGAGATTGATGACCCCCGTCGGATTCGAGCATTATAGCATAAGATTACGACCATTCCAGTGGAAAACCGGAAATACTAGCAGTTACGATCAGTATTTTATTCACAAGCAAGTTGGATCATTACATTTAGGAAAAAGCTTCAATATATATTAAACTTAGAATTTACTACAGTTTTTGTATGAGAATAGTAGAACTACTCGGATTTCTTAAATATCTGCGAAACAAAAGCAAGCTAAGAAGAAATTAAGAAACCAAGTCCGTACACGCCGTCATACGATGGATAGTGGGTTCAGTAGTAGCTGTCCTAATGAAGCAGTGGAAATAACTTTTATGTCTGTGGATTCGCACTTTTTCTAAGGCTAATTCTACACTTGTTGTACAGTAGAAAAGGTGTCGTTTTGTTTCTGTGACCCTACCTCGAAATATGAAAGGGACGTCAATGGACCTAAAATTCCTAAACCAGGATAATGTTAAATAAAGCACTTCAAGAGACCCGAAGGACTTGATCTGTAAAGTGTTCGAGCACAAAGAAAACTAAGTTCAGGAAATGATGAAACTTTAACCTGGATTACGACAATAGATCCGTGTGTTACTGCAGTCTCTAAATTTACGGCTGCCCCCCCGCGTAAGAGAGGAGACATAAGAATCAGCAGTGCAGTGTTGATACTGAGTGTAGTCTCTAAATTTACGGCTGCCGCGCCGCGTAAGAGAGGAGACATAAGAATCAGGAGTGTTGACACCGAGTGTATTATTCCACCAAAATTCATCTAATTTTCCTGTGATAATTCGTCTGATTTGAACTTGGCACTGAATGTCATGGTGCTTACTTTTCAAAGCAACTATTTCTCTCATCCAAGACTTGAAGCAATGTTAGCTAGCTATCGTAGCAACTAGCTAGCGTGAAGATAATTCGTAGGAAATGGAAGTTAATTAAGAACCACTTGAGAATATCATCACGATTGCAAAATTTGATCTTATGCACACTAAATATAGCCCTTCAGTGATCTCGTAATTTATACGCCTTCCAGTTTTCTGCTAATGATGAAATTAAAGCTCGTCCTTGTGCTGCAGAACTCATGTTTCTTGTTGGCTGGATAGCTACTGTTGGTGCCGACGAAAGGCAACCAGGATGTCCAATAGTTTATGCGTATGTTCTTACACGTAAACCTGAAATTTTTCCTGTTGTCTGCAAGTCTAGTTTCGATATGCTTTGTTAGGATTGAACTCGAGTCAATTAAGTAAAATCTCTAAATTCATATCAATCAAAGGAAATAATTTAGGTAAGAGCTTAATATTGTTCTTATAATTTAATTTAAACTCAAATGTTTTAAATCGATAAAAAAAATTCAATATTTCACAAACTTTCAACCCAAGTGTTTTAAAACAATTAAAAAAAACTCAACATTTTACAGACGTTCAATTTAAACTCTAACTTATTATCTTTGTCAAAATTTTACCTTTCAATTTTTTTATTTTTTCTTTTAGTTCCCGTATTAAACGTACATCCTATATAGTAAGTGGAATCCAAAAAATCAAAAAATTGGCTGAAAACTTCCAATTACTACATTCCTCCTATTTAACAACATACTGTTGTTATTGACGGTCATAAATAAATTATAAAGCTTCCTCATTTCTATCATTAGAATACTTACTATTGACAAACAGATCATCATTATTATCACCTGACACCATGTTACAAAGGTTTTTCTAGATATCAAATTTATACCAAAGTCGCATGTTCTCTTTTCTACAACAATCTCACTTAGGTCTACTTAAGTGAAATTCAATCTTTCCATGTTATCGTTGATCAATAAAATTTTGTTTCTGAACACTTCATGATCCTCGAAGTATTTAAGTCTCACACTTTAGTAAAAATATTACGAAAGTATTAAATAATCATAGACAACAATAAACACACTAGAATTACTGTAAAAACCAATCTTTATTAATTTCCCAAAAGCATACAAAGGAATGCTCTCTCTCAATGTGCTCCATCCCTACCTATCCCTATTCTCAGGATCAAGATTCCAGTAAGCTATTTATGGGAATCTTTGGCTTTCCAATTAAGAATTTTAACTGAACGAAACTACCTAAATCACATCTATTCTTATATGATTACATCATATTAATCAATTAGATGATACCCCCATCAAAATAGGACTCTATTTGATAGGATTTAGCTACATCACAACTAACAAGATAAGATATTACATTTAATTAAAAGAGATAAATCCATATCCAAGAAGAACTCTATTATCTTCAAATGATCCTCTCACATGATCTTTATCTTTTTAAATTGATGTATATCTACTGTGATCTTATCAACCACATCATCCAAAATCTCCCTCGATCTCTATCCATTACTGATGAGTCATCCCAGTTCAAAGCCTTTTATAGCATGTTGGTCTGGTCTAATGCTTACCCATGTCAAATCCATTAACTATGGCCCGCCTATTTAATCACGCATTTCCTTAAAGGTCTCACATGTTTCCCTCAGGCATGTGATCTAGGTAACCTTCAATCCAAGGTCCATCTCAAGCTATCTTTTGGTCTTACATTCAAATTTTGCATCTCGTCAAAGATTTTCATCAATATGCACTAATGTTTGCCAATTCATCTACAATGCCCATTTTCCTTGTTTACTCGTAAGTCTTTGCCTTGTTTTGTCATTCCAAGTGTCAAACATTGGTCAAGACTCACTAATACCTACATGATTCCGCTATTAGGACTTAGTGGTCTAACAAATCTCTCCCACATCCTCCCCAATATAAATTCAATCATTTCTTCTTTCTCGCTAACGTCTCTCTCCAAATCTTGAACTTTAACATGCCACTCTTCTCTCTCTTTCTCTTGATACCTAATATGTTTGTGGATTCGCACTTTTTCTAACGCTAATTCTACACTTGTTGTACATTAGAAAGGTGTTGTTTTGTTTCTATGACCCTACCTCCTTTTGCGGTAACACCACTCAATAATAAGGCTCAATCTTTTAATCCTCATCTTTAGATGAGGTTTATATCATGCTAAACTCATATAATCTAATGAAAATAACTTAATTACTATTATCCTCTCCCTGTCAAGAAACCCTCCTGACCCAACTCTACAAATCTAAGCTAAAAATTCATTTAGGTTCCCAATCTTTCACTACACAGTTTCCTATAAAATATACAAATTCAAGTAATATACACCAATTAGGTAAAAATATATATATATAATAAATATAAAGTGACTCCCTTGCTATTCTATATGTCATAAATATCTAAAATTGTGCCTTAAGACATAATCAACTTCTCTAAAATACCTATCAAAATTATTTTTTATAAATACCTCAAAAAATTCATAAAAATAATCATATTATATACATCACACAATGATGCAAAACTAATATATAAGACCCTATACCTATCCAAGATAGGCATCGACTAATTCACCATGTACCTTCCTCATAATGACACTCGCCAATTTGCCTTAACCTATTAAACAGTTCTTGCCCTATTCTGAATTAAGTTTATTTGCCTAACTAATGGAAAAATACCTACCCCAATTTGGAATTGACTAATTCTTCTTGACCGTGAAATGATATTTTCCCTATTTGGTATTAACTAATCTGGCACAACCAACATATTGGTACCTACTCCAATTTGGTCACAGATAATTTGCTCATAGTAACATAATGGTACAAGTCTAATTTTGACACCAACTAATAGGTCGTGACCAATGTTACTCATCACTAAATAATATAAATTGTATAACATTACCCCTTAAAGGTCTCAAATTGATATAACACATATATAGTGAGACACCCAACTATGAAATTGTATCCAAAACTAATTATGAGTAGTTATGATTCCACCTAATAATTTATCCTAGCTATCTATCCAAAACACATGCAAAACATATATAATTTCATATTATGTAGCCTTTGAAACCATTAATTTGATAAAAGCCTAATTATGTCTAGTACAAAACGTATATAATTTAATGTTACATAGCCCTTGAAACCACCAATTTAATAAAAGCCCAATTATGTCTAGTACCTTAAAATAAGATTATCTGTTAACCTACCTAAAACTAAAAATTAATTATTAGAAATAGTCAAATAAGATCCAATAAAAAATTAATATGCAAAAATGTAAAAGTAATTAACCTAAAAAGCGTTAAATGGAATATACCCCAAACTTTTGTATAAAAAGTATCTATGAACTTATTCTTGTTGAAATATTACATTGTCCTCTAACCAAATTTCTCTTACAATCAACTTGAGATCCATTTCTTTCTATTTGAAATCAACCTTCTAACTCTTATGTATACTTTTGCATCATTTTCTCTCATTAGACTCTTTTTTAATGAAAAATGACAACTAAATTCATTAAAAACCTTTTTTAAAGACAAAAGATCATGAACATATGCTAGCAAATGGTAGTCATCTAACTATCTCATATCCACTTTAGGTGAATTCTCGACAGTTTTTGAACATTATCTTAGCTTTTAATATATCCTCTTGAATCACCTCAAATATATATTCCTATCAAAATTTATAATTAAAATAATGGAGAATATTTTAATTGTGACACAAAAAGAACCCACAAGAATCTTTCACCAAATCCTCCTATTTTTGTTCAATATTAGTTCCTAATGTCATGTTCTAAATTGCATATAATTATTTTATCTTTATATATCCTCTTAAATAACCTTAATAAAGTTCTTCTATCAAAATTTGCATCCAAAATACCGATTTGTGCTCAATGAGGACAATAAACTAAACTTGCATGCATTTTCACCTGAATTTTCCTTTTTTATAAGTATTATCACTAAAATTAATCAATCCTAAAAATTCTAAGCAATCAATATTAATTGTCAAACTTAATTAACAAAGTTTAAGAAGATTATTAATTTATTAAATTCAATCAAATCATAAAAATCACGACCTCAAATTTTTTAGGCCTCATAAAGCATAAGGTTAAATAAAACATATGTTCAAGTGAGGTTGAACACTTAAATGTCTTGAACCTGGAGTCTTCAAGTTTTACTATTAAAACTTAAGATTTCAAATAGCCATCATTATATTGTTTGAGCAATAAAGACGGAGCGTTATCTCAAGTATTTTAACTAATTGAAGATAATTGACACTACCAAGGAGCCAACCCTTGAATGGCTCAATTGAAGCATTATAATGAAGAGAAGCATAGGAGGTTTAAGGCATTGACATGAATCCATAATATATTTTCAAAACTAAGATATTTTCAAGAATCATTAATTGCCAAATTGTAAAAGTAGCCTGGAATAACCTCAAAATTGAGTTTCAAGGAGATGTTAAGACTTAAAAGATGATGATTTTGAATCTTATAAGAATATTTGATGTCAAAATGAAAGATATATAAAGTGTTAAATATTTTTTGTAAAGTCCCAAAGATAACTAATTAAATTAGACTTTTCGGTAAAGATTTCTAGGAATTATGGAGAAGGTTTTAATGGTCTACTAGAAAAGTTAAAACACAAAATAACTTCTCCAAAGGACCCGAAAGTTCTATCTAAGATGAGATGTCAATAACTTATTAATTCTTTATAATTTGTTAAACAAAGATTAACTCTTTTTCCAGTAGACCCAAATATGGAAATGTAGCATTAGCAATCAAGGAAGAAGCAAAAGAGAAGATTTCCATTCTTGTAAGTATCAATAAAAGACTCACTCTAAAGCCTATTTTAGATTAAGAAAGTCCATTAAACTAAGTGTAAACAATTTGGAAATTTACAAAAATACAATAGAAACAAAACTATAATATAATATAATTCTCAAATAATAGAGAATGATGAAGTCAAGGAAGAGTTTCTTTTCATGCCAAAGTCAAAAAGGAGTTTCTTTTCATGATAGAGTCGGAAGGAGTCTCATGTTATTGACAAAGGTTGCAATAAGTTAGTGTAGCTATGGAACACATGTTATACCAATCATTTTACACCTAATCTATAGTTGTTCAAAGACTTAGATAGGTCTTATATTTCTTGAGTTAGAATTGTAAATGGAAGTAATTTAAAAATTGAGGGTAAAGGAACTACTATACTTGAAACTTTATTAGGTAAAAATTTATTCAGTACTGCTCTTTACGTGTTTGAGATAAGTCAAAATCTCTTGAGTATTGATCGGTTAATGATGTCTAATTATAGATTAAAATGTTATGATGGAGTTTGTGATGTTAGCAACAAAAATTGTGAAATGTTGTTTATTATCAAAATCGTTGCTGAAAGTTCTAAATTAGATTTTACTAGTGATTGCTTATTAGTTAAGTCTAAGAACATCTTATTTTCTTTTCTATGGTATAAAAGACAAGGTCGTTGCATGTAACGCCCCACTACTATAGAGTATATGCTAGAACATCCATAGAACATTCAAGTACATATCCTATGATAATGGCATGTTAGAGCAGTTATGTTCTCTTATATGGCATCATAAAGAATAACACAATACTTAAAAACAACTACTACTCTTCATTCTATTGCAAACATGATTTACACTATAGTCATTAAAACAAAAAAAAATTACATTAACAAAACATTTAAAAGTTAAAAAACTTTTATACAAAAGTTCTATATGACATAAGTAAACTACATAAAAAGTCTACCATTCCTCAAACGTCAGCTGACAGACCTTTGAGTCATTTCTTAATCCAAAATCATTCTTCTAGAGTAACTTAGGAACTAGGTCTCCTCTCTCGTACCTGAAAAGTTACGTTGTAATTTTGATGAGTTTTGCAAACTCGGTGAACTAACCATCATCGATGGACTCACTCACATCAAATACACAAATATGTCATATATAACCAAATTCACAACATTCCTCATCTCAATAAGACATAATGAATGTCACATATTTCATATATTTTTTCAGATCTTATATATATCCCAATCAACCACATTAACATCAATTACTCAAATGTAGCATATCACTTTATTGTTTACACTTGTGATAATATGTAAACATTGTCTTATAAGTTAGTATATTTTAATTAAAATCTTGAATTCACCCAATTCAACCTCCTCTTAGGTGTCATTAGGGAATAATAAATGATGCCAGAGTAGGTCTATAGCACTGGTATTTCAAACAAAGTCCTATAGTAAAGGTTATAATGGTATACCTAGGAGCATCTTTATCATCCTTTAACTAAGAGGGTCAAAGCATTAGTAAAGCCCTATCTTTGATGGAAATAATTACTTTTATTTTAAAATAAGAACGAAATTTTTCTCAATGGCTTAAATTTTCAATTTTTAGAAAATTGTCTGAGGTGGTCCATACATTCCTACTAAAATTATAAATGATGAAAAAATTTCTTAAGTTAAAAAAGGAATGGGATCCCCAAGATAAAATATTAATCTTTTTAAATAATAAAGTTGTCTATATTTTATTTATGTGTTGGGAAGAAATAAATTCAATAAAGCATCTATGTTAGAAATGGCTTTTGAATATGAATTGTTCCAAATAAAACATGATGAAAACATTTCTAGCATATATAGTAGATTTATTATAATTATCAATGCTCGCAAGGGTCTTAGAAAGACCTACATTAACCTTAAAATGGTGAGGAGGTTGCATAGTTCATTACCAAATTTATGGGAAGCTAAAGTGACGACTATACAAGAAGCAAAGGACATAATAACTTTACCATTAGAGGAACTTATTGGATATCTTCCTATATAAAAATGAGGCTCTAAAAGAAACAAAAAGAAACAATTCAAAGAAAAGGAATCTAGCATTCAAAGTCTCAAAGGAAGAATCAAGTGATAAGGAAGAAATATCATCTAGTGAAAGTGATAAATAAGATAATTTTTTAGTCACTAAAAAAGTTAAGAAATTCTTGAAGAAGAACTCCTTAAGAAGAAAGGACTACAAAGGTGGTAAGATAAACTTAAAACACAAACCAAATAATATTATTTACTTTGAATGTAAGAAAATTGGACACATGAAGTCTCAATGGCCTCTTAGACACATAATTTAAAGCAAATAAAATATTATTTACTTTGAATGTAAGAACCTAGACACATGAAGTTTCAATGCCCTCTCTTTAAAGAAAGTGAAATTATGAAGATAAAAAATACAAGAAAGAGAATAGGAACAAAGGAAAAAAGAAGGCATTTAAAACCTCCACTTGGTATTAGACAAGCGACTCCAAAAGTGAACAGTCGGAAGGAGATGTAGCTCATATATGTTTCATAGCAAAATATGATGATGAGTATACTCTAACTCTAAATCAGGTGATAATTATAATAGGGACATTAATTTGACATATGATGAACTTGTTAAGGATCTGTAAATTATAAGCAAAAAAAGAAAAGGATATATTCATTCATAAATTAAATCAAGAATTCAATACTATTAAATAAAGAATAAGCATTACTTCTACAATAACAAGTAAATCCACTCACATCCATTTAGGCCTCAAAGAAACATATATCAAGCTTTTATCTATAGTAAGCATCAAACATAATCATAGGACATTTCACTACCCTAGGAGAATAATCAAAAATTTTAATGTCCAAAAGAAATTTTCTCATTATGCATATGCACATAAATGCATATATTTATAATCAGCATTTATATAATATAGTATATCTCTTTTATGGTAAGTGTAAACTTATTGATAGATTTTGTTTTCTTAAACAAAGAATGTCAGGCGAACCCTTGAAAATATGGGTTAAAAAGAAGATGCGACCTAACAACTAAGGAACTAAGCTTATTTAGGTTCTTAAATACATTGATTACCTTAGTTTGTAAAGATATTAGAAAAAAAACAAATGGTATGTTGTAGAAATAATGTTTATTGAATTTAGTATTAGTATTATTAGGGACTTTATGCATTTTGTCGAATCTAACATTTTTTCTCCAAAAAAGTTTAGAAGATGTTATTATAAGATGTGGAGAATTTAGCCACCAAAAACCTTTCAAAAGGAACAATGGTTGAACCAAGTGAGAGAGATGAGAAGGATGAGAAGCTTCATTAGATTTTAAACTCAAGAAGAATCTTCATTCAAATGTCTCATAAGCAATGTTTGACATGAGGTAATTATTAGTTCATAATTTAGAAATATGTGATAACTTATTTTTATATATGAATTTGAGTATAAATCCATAATGATAATTTTTTATTTGAATTATGAATAAGGTGTTTGATAATTATTTTTAAAGTGTGAACCTTACTACTTAGAATTAGAGACTATCTGAAAGTAAGGATACTAAGATAGAATTTATATCAATTTTGTAATATTTTATAATTCATTAAATAAAGATAAGATTTTACTCAATTAGAAGAGAATTAGATATTTTTTATGGAAATCCCATATGATAAAATTCCCCTTTCATTTTCTTGATAAATTTTGTGTGATTGAAGTCTCCTGTAAGATTTTTGATTTTTTTTATTGATATTACTATGATCCATTAAATGTTTTGATGTTCAAATTTAATTTTTAAAGCAATTTTTTGCTCTTCAAAATACATTAGTCTACCAACATCTCAGTGTAGTCAAACAGTGTAACCAAAAATCTTTTTTTTTTTTTGCCTTTTAGTGAGTTTATTCTTTGTTTGATTGCTTGTTTGATCACCTAGATAGCCACACTTGTTGACCAAAATAAATGATTGTATAATGGTTATTCTTCTCCTTGAAAGAAGAATTATAATGAAAATCCAAGATGAGCCTTAAGAGTAGATGTAGGATTATAAATTAGTATGTGTTTCTCTTCCTTTACTCTTTACTTTATTCTTTACAACCATAACTAAATTCACTTACTTTTATTTCATTCTTCCATTTATGATCAGTTGTAGACATTGTTTTATAAGTTAGTATATTTTAATTAAAATCTTGAATTCACCCCCTTTTAGGTGCCATTAGGGAATATATTAACATATTTTCTCCATTTTCCAATTTGGACACAATAGGGATCTTACTTGCTCCAACTGAACAACTAGGATGGTTTATGTATCAATTAGATGTGAAATTTGTCCTTCTTAATGGTTTATTGAAAGAAGAGATATATATTCAATAACCAAAAGTTATTGAAGTTGGGAATAGTAGTAAAAAAGTGTTCTTCTCATAAAAGATTTTGTATGGTCTTCAATAAGCTTTAAGAGCTCGGTATAAAAAATTACACAATTATCTTTCTAAAGTTAATTTAGAGAGAAGTCTCAATGAGATTACTCTTTATTTTAATAACTTTAAAGCTTATTGTTTCAATTTACGTTAATGTTCATTTGGCCACGAGTAATAACAAGAAGTTAGTGGGGGAGTTTAAGGCAAAGTAAGAGTTATACAAGTGAAGTAAGGAGGGAAAGTAAGGAGTTGTTAACTTTTTTAGAGCCTGTGTTAATCTATAATAGGGTTTAGACTTTTTGATAATCTAATTGAATTACAATTGTAATTAATTCTAATTAAATATTAATTAGTTTTAAATAACATCAAATATCAAATATTTATTCTTATTTTTAAAATATCTTATATTTGTCCATAAAATATTTCAAATTTTACAATCAAGTATAACTTTATTAAGTTAACATTTTCTCTCTTCAATTATTCTTTGTGTATGGCCTAATAGGTTCCTTAAAATGGTGGCAAAACTATATTTATGATTAGATAATTAAACTCTTTTAATTTATTTTTAATTATCTAATATTTATACTATAGATTAAGATTGGCATTTGATAACATATTATAACTACCCAAATAATGAGAATAATAAAATAGTTTTAACTAACATTTTCACGGATGATTTTTATATAATTCAAGATTTTCATTATACAATATTTCAAGAAGAAAAAATATTTAATTTATATCTACTTTATATGAGTCCAATCATATTATTCTCCAACATTAGTAACTGATTCTTTTAATGATATTTCAAAAATATCTTTTAATTATTATTCCACTTTAACCAAGGAGTTTCAAATTAATACTAATAGGGAATAATATAACATTTCATCCTAATTACTTTAGGGTAATGAACCTTATATTAATCACTTAACTGTTTCTATATAGTTCATACTATATCTAATGGCTGTCAGATGTCTTTGAATATGATAAGTCATAAGTAATATCAAAATATAACAATCCTTGTATAAAATATTTTTAAGATTTCAAGTCAAATGATCACATATACAATCTTTACAATGGAAATTTTTATAGACATATAAGTAATGTTCCAAGCAGAATTCTCATAAAATTAGTTTAGTGAACTTGTTCTCTAAAAATTAAATGTTTTCATATTTCAGTCGATAATGTCGACTACTTTATCTTATATATTAGTAAAAAAAATGCATAACATAAATTTTATTTTAATTAATTACATCCCAAAATCTATAATTAATTGATTTGTTATGTTAATCAACAAGTTCCCTTGAATCTCTTTTTACTAAAAGAAAGGCTATTTCTAAGACGATTTTTTGAACAGTTTTCATAATGTAAGGGTACAAACTGGTACAAACTTTGAAAACTTAGGGTTATTGTTTTCATTTTTATTTTTAGTTTTCTATTTTATTTTCAAATTCAGTAAAAAAATCTTACTAGTAGTTTTTAGTTTCTATTTTTGGTTTTAGTTTCTTCCAGTTTTCAAAAATTATGAAAACTATAAAAAGTAGTTTTTGTTTTTTTATAATATGATTTACTATCATTTAAATATTTATTTTTTATTTTTTATTTTTTATTAAAAATTATAAATAATTAAATTCAACATTATATTTATATATTTAATAAATTAAAATTAATTATCAATAAAATTATAAATTATTTAATTTTATAATTAAATTTAAAATATATAAATATTCAAATAAAATTTGATTTAATAATTAAAATATATTTCAAATAAATTTTAAGTTATAAATTATTTATTTTATTAAAATAACATAATTTTATTATTAATTTCTTAATAAATATTACATAAGAGATTAAATAATTTTATTTATTTTAAAATAATTTATCTTTAAGATTTATCTCAAATGTAATTATTATCAATGATAAAAATATAACTACAATAACATTAACAACCAAACAAGTTTTTGTTTTTATTTGAAAGAAAAACATAAACAAAAAACTAAAAATAAAAACTAAAAACTACAGCAGAAAAATAGAAGTAGAACCAAACACCCCTTCATTATCTCCATCTCAACAACTCAATACATTTATGTATCGATTTTATTATTTTCTCCAACCCTACCAATCTTTTATCCATGACTCAAAAGACCCTGGTAGTCTATAGTAATGCACAAATAAAGATTCAATAAAAATATTTGTTACTAAAGATGTTAAAGAAAAATTAACCAGTCAATCAAAATTGGTTTACATTCATTTGCAGACATATGTTTGAACATTTCATCTATCATCATCATCAGACCCCGAAGTCTCACAATGAAGCGGGGTCTGGAGGAGTTTGATAGTGCGCAGCCTTACTCCTATATTGTAGAGGGATTATTTCCAGTAGACCCATATGTAGATATGACAAGATAATAGTGATGTAGGTTAAAAGAGTAAATACGTAAAAACTGGCAGTATATATATATATATACCTGATGGTGACCATAATTTGCTATTACCTTACATCCTTGCAAATACCAGCTTTCTCGTTGCTAGTTGCATTATGAGTCTTTACTAAACGGCCATGAGAATATGACAATGCTACGGTTTTATACGTCAATCGTAGGAATGTTTCCCCTACACCTGAAAAAAAAAGGATCCGCAAAGGTATAAAGAAAATTAGGTTGGACTCCCTATGCGGTAAGCATGAGGCGCAAGGACTTTAAGGAGTATCGTTTACCCTTATCCTATCACGCCAGTTGGCCATGATAACCGTGCATCTATGCCCATGAAGCCTAAACATACGCACATAACAAAGAGAAAGAAAGAGATAAAGAGAGAGACACAGGGAGAGAGAGAGAGCGAGGACTATAATTAATTCATTTGAAAACTACACAGCTATAACAGTGAGAGTCATATGTTGCTTTTCTTTTGTTGTTGGAGTTTTGCATTCTCATATAGATTAGGATTTCCTACCTATCCTTCCACAAGAATAACATGCGAAAATTTGAACTCAGGGACTAAACTTTGCGTTTTCCACGTCTTCTGTTGTCTAAATCAAGTAGCCTTGAGGACTGAGAAGCTGGTAATGGTGCTGAAATGCCAATGGATTCTGGAATATCAAGATTCACTCTCATTGGCTGGTTTGCCATTGCACGCTTTATGTTAAGCTCGTGAAATTGCTGAATATCAAACCTTGCCTTCTCAATCTGCTCATTACACGCAAAACAGCTGTTAAGTGAAATCTAAATTTTGGATAAGGCATTATCCTTATCCCAATGCTAAAATGTGTGTGATAGAACCTCACCAGTTCAATATGATGAATTGATGAATGTGCATCAGCAAGTTTTTTCTGCAATTCGTCCGACCTCTTTTTCCTGTAATCCTCGTTCTCCATTTCATTTCCAATCTCGCCGAGTCCTTGATACAAAGCTGGAGAAGCAACAACAGCAAAATCAAAACAGATTGCCGATAATCCAAGGTAAACCATGAAGTGAAAAGCAACGCAAAATGCATCAAATGAACACATAAATGACGACCAAAGAATTGTAGGAGACTGCCTATGATGCCAACCATCAACCTATTGATAACAACAATATTTTTTATATAATAATATTACTTACTAAACAAAAATCAGACATCCGGTACCCACAATTTTGTAATTTGATCAGTTAAAAATTAAAACCGAAGTTTCAGGAACTGCTAACCAATTACAAGCAGGAGAAAAAGTTCTTTTAATTGTATCTCTAAAGTGTCAAGTTAGAAATTTCAAAATGTTGTCTTAAAATGAGACAAATAGACCAAGCTTCAATTCCAGCTAAATGTAATGCAATCAGAATCTCTTTTTGCACCTTTTTTTTTGTCTAAAACTTTTAAATCTTTGAAGGTAAACGGTAGATAGACCTTGAGATTGTTATACAAAAGCTGCCTTCGTCAAACAAGTTAGTAAGAAAAATTGCATATCAGATGAAATCAATCTAAAAGTGGTCATAGGTCGCCATTCTATGGTATACATTATAGAAGAGTCAACATGATGGTGCATTCAAGTTACGTATATGCTCATTGTACATAACACACAGAAACACTGAGAACCTGTGTACTTATAGGCTACATCACAAAACTTTTACCTCTTAAAAGCTAAATAAACTTATCAGAAAAAAGCAGTTCATGGAGGGAACTATACTTGTCAGAACAGATAGCACCCATATCTGAGTCGGGATATCATAAAGCTTTTTGGCCAAAGTCAGAGAAGATCTCAATATCTCTCTAGCTTGTACAGTATCATGCAAGGCAAGCGCCAAGTGCCCAAGGATGGTCAGATATTGTGAAATTAGTTGAAGATTGCCCATGCTATTATGTGCAATTTGTAAACCTTTGGCCAGACGAGCCCTGCAGAAAATTTATTATTTTACCACAAACGAAGATACGTAGGGAGGTCCAAGAAGAATTAGGGTACAGTGCCACAATGTTTGACAAAGCATTAGTAGACTTTAAATCTGAGAAAAAGCAAATAAACTGAACATAAAGAGGAAGAAAGACAACTCATATGACTGAAAATAGAAACAGAGGGAGTAGTGGAGGAGCTATCCTGGATTAAAATCCATTTGAACTTCATAGTGCCTTTAACCACTTGTCCATTTATTCTGCTACTATTCTGTTTTATCGCTTTTTATCTGCCAAATCAATTGACAATTCTGGCTTTAGGGCATCATGTCCCAAATTAATTTATTCATTTTATTTTTAATCGACCACACACATATAATTTGTTCCACAGAAAATGAAGCCAAACGAATGGCTAAAGTAGTCTACATGGGAGACTTGAGGGCTTAAAATTCAAATGCCAGACAAATTGAAACATAACCGTATCATACACTTGTAGTACGTGTGCGTAAATAGTAACTGCATGTGAATACTAGTACCTGTATGTGAGATAAACACATATGACCAGAAGGATCAGAAATACACAGGAATAGGTAAAGAACACAACCATAGGACATGGGAATGCATCAGGTTAGTTTACATCCATTTTGAAAAGTTTTGAACAGAAGTCAACACATTCATAGAATTTGAGTTGGGATCACCTTGCTTCTTCATAATCATCCTGTCTCATCAATAAGAGACCATAAGCAAAAAGGACGCTTGCATGCTCTCGAACTCCAACAAAACTGTCCTTCATTCTATAAACTGGCCCAATCAAATCAAGAGCCTGCAAGGAGGGAATTTTATCATAACAAAACCGCAAACATTGAAGAAGTTAACATGACTCTAAAACTAGGTTGCAATCATCAACAGAAGCAGTTATTTTAGTATTACTGAACCTGTGATGATGATTCAGCATCACCAATGCAGAAGTATGAAACAGCTGCATAAATTTGGCACATTGCTTGCATGGATTTGCTCTCTGTCAGCTGAACACATAGCACAACTAAGAAAATTACTGAGCAAAAATGTTTATTAACCAGAATGAGCACTTATCTGGTAGCAGCACATAGATTATACTGATTGTTAATGTTGGCTAAATACAATACAAGTTTCAGCATGTCCTATCATAAGCACTACACATCAAATTTAGCATAACTCACTGGATATGCAAAACCTGTAGTAAACAAACAGTACAAACTATAAGCATACCTTTGCCGCTTCAATGTAATGAAAAGCTGCTTCACTATAACAACCAACAGAATGAGCATATTGTCCCCTAAGCATCTGAATGATATTCTCACAGGCCTGTAAGATTGTCGGAAAGCGAACGAACCAATCTCTCATTTGCACCAATGCCTGATAATAACAAGCTCATGATTAGCATTCTCATCCCATCAAAATGAAGAATAATTGAAGTGCTTCGTAGAAGATAAGAGACTTAACAATCTTGGTGCATAAGTGGTTGGACATTGTTATGGAATTTGAGAACTTTAAACAGTGAGAAACTTAAAACTGATTTAGGAAGATAATCTAACTACAGGTACGTCTATATCCACTACTCAAACTTAAACCCAACTCGAGGATTGTAAAAGCCGTCTTCTTACTTAATCAGTAAATCAGTTGCATCAGTCACTCTTTATCACGACGAGCAACCCAATATACAATGTTATAGAAAAAAAGAAATTCCTATCTTTGACTTAACAATAACCATACCATCAACAAATGAATCGCTACCTTTGATTTGACCATAACCATACCAATATTGCCAGGTCAAGTTAATTATTTAACCAGTATGAATTCCCAAGGGCAGAAATAATATCCAAATGAAAACATAGACAACAAGGAAATCCTGATAAAAAGAGTTCCTTTCTCTCAAACTCCGTGGATCCTATCCCATGACATTTCATCCTTGTATTAAGACCAAAGTTGAGGAAATGAATAATGTAAAATAAAAGCAATGAAGGTGAAGGACTGCACCCACCTCTTGTGCTTCAAGAAATTCAGACCGTGTAAGCTCCACAGCCACTTTGTTCTCAAGGAACTGCATCAATAGCATTAAATACACGCCAGCCATCCAGATGGCAGAATGCTGCAAATCGACTTCTGTTTAATATGAAGTTACAGACAACAAACATAAGCAACATAAACACTGAAAATTGAGTTGTTGAACTTGGCATGAAGAAGGGGAAAAAAGGGTAAAAGAAGAAGGAGAAACCAACCTCGAACACCATCTGTTATTCCAAGCTTCAAGAGCTCTCCTGCAAGAAATTAAGCATTATGATCCATCATTGAGATACTGCTAAGTTGGGAATATGTTAAACAATCTAAATCAAATTCCCCCTTGCTGGCCGCTACATCTATGAAAACTACACTTCAAAGATGCAACATAAATACTATCAAGGCACAGCCAAAGAATGGCTTCCTGAGGGCAACTACAAACAAGAAAACGATTGAAAACTACATTAGTGGTAGTATGGAAAAACAAACCTTGAATAGTCTGCATTCCAGATTGTATCCGCTTAGCACACTCCTTAAAAAGTCCTCTGGGACGACCAAATATAACAACCATAAGATCAACCAGAGCATAAACAGCGCTTTTTGGTAACCACTCCCCATCAAGAGGAGGAGGAGCCAAGACGAGCTTATCTTGCCATGCCCGCCTCACATTTCCAAAATATGCAGGTTCAAGAGACTGCTCACAAGATGAACTCATAACTCTAGAGATTTTAGAAAGATGGTTTTGAATTTGAGCATGCTTCGCTGAAAGCAGCGACCTTTCTCTGTTTGGTAAGTCAGGCCTAGAAAGACTTTGGTTAAGGGCGTCAAGTTCATTGGTCAGACCTTGTATTTCCCTCATTCTCTGCGAGTCAGCCTTCATAGCAACATCCAATTTGTCAACATGTTGAGTGGCATTCTTGTAATCACAGATGCGAAGTTGATAGAAAATATGGAGGAGCTCGTAGTAAAAGAACAAACCAAGGCATTGTTCTCTCTGCTCAGGGGGGGAAAAAAAAAAGGAGTGAATGACATTGGACAGGTGTAGTATATTTTGAAAAAGGAAAATGGAGATAGATATACTTTGTCAGGCCCCAATAACTCCCAGAGCTCATCACATCTGCGAAGAGCAATTTGAACCAAATTGTCATCATACCATTGCATGAGGTGAACGTGCAGTACAGAAGTTGCAAAGAACATCTGAAAAAGAAAGATTTGGTGAATCAAAGAGAGGCTTATAGCAAAAACAGGACTATTGAAAAAACTGAAAATATGGGGAAACAGAAAAACAAGTACCTGTAGCTCGGGATAACAAAGTTGAGCAGCAGAAACATAACCAGATTCCAAAGCAGTGATAGCAGACTGATAATCACCCTCAATAATCAAAGCATTCGCGAGCTGAGAATTGAAGTTGCACGACCACAAGTTAACGGAGTGGGAAGTAGGAGAAGAAGCAGCGAGATGGAGAGCCTTAAATAGAATGTTCTTCTGAGGAGGAATGGCTCCGACCAGATGATAGCACTGACTCAACAAGCTGAAAGTGCGACACTTCAAGTCGAAGCAAGAGGGAATGGAGTTAAGAAGGAGTTGGGAGCGTTCCAAGTGGGACTTCGCCTCGCTCACGTTATTGGAGTGCTTGAGGAGTAAGCAGGAGATTCGAAGCCGCGTCTTGACCTCTATGATTGGCAAGAAGGAGACGTCGCTTTGGCAGATGGCTTCAAGACACTTCACCGCTTTCCCTATCTCCCCTCTCTTCTCTTGCTCCTCCGCCAATCCCCACAGTCCCTCCGCCACTAATTCCATTCTTCTTGCGACTTGCTTACTCAATTTTCCATCTCCATCCCCAATTTACCAAAACAAAAACTCTTGAAGAATTAAGCAGCCTCGCGGTCTCCACCAGTCAACAACTCCGACTTGAGGCAAATTCTTGCGGTTTTCAATTAATCAGATCTATTTCTATCTCCTAATTCAGTAATTGCTTAAGTCTATCGTTGAAATTTTTGTCGTAATTTTACATGTTATACTTATTGGTACAGATATCGATTTGATCTTATAATACAATAAACAAAGTAATTCTAATTATTATTTTCGATTATGAACAATCGCTTCTTTACAAATTTTGAACTGGAGCCGTGGGTTGAAAAAGGAGTACGAACTAATTTGGGTTTGCAAAAAGGCCCAAACCGCCAACCAGTCTGCATTGGTTGGTTTGATTGTTTTGAGTCAGTCACTTTCGCTTACCGGAATTCGCGGGCTCGTGGTTCAGGAACACCGCTTCTTTTCCTAACTCGCGTCCTTTGAATAGTTCCCTCTCATCTCATCTCGTCTCATGAAACAAAAGTTCTGATTATTCTTGTTTTGTTTCTTTTTCCTAGCATCACTACCAAACAAAAAGAGAGAATCGTATTTTTTTTTCTTTTGGATACTAATGAAATAAATTGTGAAGATTGTATTGGAATACGTAGAAGTAGGTCGCCACGATCATACATCATTATAACAAGAGAAAATGGACGAAGCAGTGGATGGAATAGAGGCAGAATTAGTAAAAGAGATAGAGAATGACAAAGATTCATCAACCTTTTCCTCTGATTCCGAGATCGAGGCCAAGCACTCTTCCGTTACCTTAGGTTCCAACAAGAACCGGCTCTTCGGTCGCCAAAGGCCTCTGCATTTGGTTCTTGGTGCTGGTTTAGGTATGCACTGTACCAAATCTATCATCAGCACGTACGTGTATATACATATTAGAATCGATTAGAAAACATAAATTAATTTGAAATTGCATCGTCATCAGTTGCAGACATAATACTATGGAGAAACAAGCACCTATCAGGATGCATATTCGGAGGAGTGAGCCTGATATGGATTCTGTTCGAGTGCTTTGATTATCACTTTCTCACATTCGTTTCCCACTCTCTTATTTTCATACTGTCCACGCTTTTCCTTTGGTCGCATTTGTCCTCCTTCATCAACGTGTATGTCTCTCGTATCTTCTTAGCCCTTGTGTTTGTTGATATGTGGTGCGGCTAGTAACCAACAAATTTTGGTTTGCAACAGTTCTCCTCCAGAACTCCCGGAGATTACGGTACCGGAACAATTGTTAGTTACAATCCTTCTTGTGCTAAGGGATCATACGAACCAGGCTCTTGCTACCTTAAGGGGCGCGGTTTATGGCCAGGACTTGAAAATGTTTCTCTTGGTACGTCTCTATATCAAACATCCTTGCCAAAGCCAAACTGTTGTGTTTGATTATTCTGATAACGAGATTATCCAATTTCTTACTCTGCAGGTGATTCTGAGCCTGTGGGTTATCTCTGTTATAGGCGGTTGGTTCAGCTTTTTGAGTCTCTTTTATTTAGGTAATTTTATTATATCATATGAAAAAATTAGCTATTGCCTTCCCAAATTGCAAAAGACCATGACATAATTGTTGATTCAGTATTTGTAACGGTGATGACTCTGCCGATGCTATACGAGAAGCACGAGGACGTTGCGGACAGCTACGGAGAGAAAGCTTGGATTGAAATTAAGAAACATTATGCGGTGATCGACAAACAGTTTCTCCATAAAGTTCCCATGTTGTCTTCTCATCACAGTAAGCAGCATTGAAGCAGAAATATGATGCTCAAGCTTGTTTTGTCACGGAGTTGACTTAGTACTCTGCTATGTTTCCATTGGGCATGTTAGTTAGTTCGTGCTAAAAGATTTCCAAGTTCATACAAAACCATTTCTTCAAATTTATTAGGATCTTTCTTCACGTGCTGTTCATTTTTAATGCCATTCTCTAGGATTTCAAGTTTTTTTTTTAATGGAAAAATTTGCAATTGTTATTATTTCGTGTACGGTCAATTTTCAAATTAACGCAATAGCTTACTAATCACGTCAATTAAGTAGTTCGCACTTGACTAATTCTATACGACATATTCAATTAAAAAAGTGTAAATAATAGAAGTAGGAGAAATCTAACACAAAACTTTTTGATCAAATAGCCTTCCACTTTTTCAACTCGAGCTAGGATTTGAAGTTCCGAGTAAATTTCAAAGTTATAATTGCCTGAATATTTCACAAAGTTGCATGCGGATCACACGAGCTTAAGAAACAAGCGTACGAACTATGTCTACTTTGTACGATCAGAGGCTAATGCTCTTTCTACAGAGATTTCCTAAACCATCTGACAAGCTAAGAGATTAAAGTAATAAGAATAGTTTATTGTAGTAACATTTATTTTATAATTTTTAATATAATTTATAATGTCACAAAATATTTTTATAATTTAAGATAATAATATTTTTAAATATCAGGTAAGATTCTAAAAGATATTTGAGATGAGATCACAGTCTTAGCGGCGAATCTTGATAAGTTGTCTAAGTTGGAACTGTCGGGGGCTTGGCCAGTCTTGTTAGCTCTTAAGGATCTCGTACGTAAATTTAAGCTGGAGGTGATATTCTTAATAGAAACGCAGTTAACCCTCATAAGATTGAGAAACCA
>JANJEY010000005.1:69090073-69101554 GCA_024703695.1 Erythroxylum cataractarum
CCTTAGTGTAACATAGGCAGCAATGAGAATTTAAACTGTACGATAAATATCTATTTTCAGATAGCATGTATGCTACAATTTTCAAAATTCCTCTCATAAACAAATCGAGTCAATAAAGCAAAATTATGTTGTTAAAACTGGCAAAAATGCTATTTGTCTTTATCAAAAATATTATTTCATATTTGATTTTAGATATCTATTTTTGAATTCACTTTACGGTTTTAGCATCAAATGATACACAATTTGAATTTATATATATATTCAAAATATAATCTAATTTTACTACGTATTTCATAAACTCGTAGAACTTAAATTATTGCGATTTTATAAAGTTCACATTTGAATTTTAAAACTAACACCAACCAATTAAATTTAGATTTAAATTTAAATATAGTTAAAAGCTCAATTTCAAACTCGAAACATTGACAACCAGTTTCAAATTCAGCGTGGGAAAGTTGTGATTCCACATGTGTCTCGGCAGAGGCTTGGTCTATTGGACTGTTTAAATGAACCAGACCCTTGTCGATCTCTTTTAGTGGGTGGTGTAGTTAGGCCTGCAAAGCTCAAATCATGCACTACCGGGAAATTAGGCTTAAATATGTTCTTCTCAAACGGCCCAATCTTATCCAAGTTCTGAAAATACAGCTAAATTCCAACGTAATATGGTAAGAAATTATGCTCCTGTATTACTAAGTTCAAGTCATTTAAATAATTAATAACTCAATTATAACACAATGTGGTAAGAAATTAAGTTTTTATCTTACTAACTTCAAATTATAAATAATTAATACGTTAAAAGTTATGGACCACTTTGTCATTTTTCTCATTTTAGTGCATATTATGATGATTTATGATTATTTAAAAATAATTATTTACTTAAAAATCTTATGATGTTATATTTTTGTTAAATATTTCCAATTTTCTTATCATATATTATTATATGATTAATTTTTAAATCAACATTTAGTTGAGGTGCGAGATTTAGGAAGGTCAAATAGTACGAAACTTTACTTTTATAAATAGAAAGACTATTACCGATAATTAATTTTTACAGATGAGACATAATTTATATAATCATTTGAGTAAGTTATCTAAAAAAATTATTAAACTAATTTGACAAAAATAAAATTAAATTTACTTTAAAATATTAATATTAAAAAAATGTTTTGTGTTGTTAAAATTATAAAAAGAAGTTTGCTTTTTTGATTCTAAATAATAGGTTGCGGACATTTGTTGGGTTCCAAAACAAAGATATTGTTCGCCATTGAAAAGATACGTCTTTAATTAGTACCAAAAATTCAAATCAAACACCTCTTAGCTTTCTTAAGCTTAATGATTAAGCATTTTTAAGGGTGACAACTCACTCCCAATTTCATGATATGACACCTTCATACATAGGACTACAAACCAAACCAAAAAAAGACAGGTTGTCCTATCCGACTGGCTGTCTCCAATCGCCTCCTACTCCTAGTCCTATACGGTGTTTTCAGGCCAGCAATCAACGCGGTCTTTGACAATTGTTACTGCTACTTGCCCACTTCCTCTTGAGAGTGCAGTAACTGGAGATGCAGATAACCTTTTTGATGTCTCACACAAGTTGACAAGTATATGCATAGCTTATTTGTCTCAAGTCGTGTCATCATTCCATTCTCTTGAAAAGTCCCAGTATCATATGCATGGGATCTAAAGCATCATAATTTGATACTTCACAAATGGGATGTCTATGTGTCCATGGCTAGCATAGTCGGATGGTGACAGCCATTTACCTGCAGCTAGTTACTTGCTCAAAATAGAGAGACATATATATGCTTATTTTAATGAATAGGGCCCGGAGCATGTGTGGGATATGTCAAATGCTGTGTTCATTTCAACATAAAGCATTTAAAGATAAAAAATTGAAATGACATTCTCTTATGTTTTGAAAAAAAAACTTTTAATTTTAATTTTTCAAAAAGAAACTCTCCTAAAAATGTTAAAAAAATAACAACAGTATACAAGTAATATAAGTATTATGTATAGATCAATCCAATGTTAATGACGTTACGATCTATCTTAATTCTTAACTCGATACAAATTCAGGATAATTTACCCTATATTTTATTATAATCGACGAGTACGGAATTTTTAAAAGAAAATAAAGTTGTGATCAATCATACTTTTTATTTTAATGCATATAAATATTTGTCAGATATTACATATTGAAAACCTCGAATTCCCATAGTCTGTAAACTATAATCTACTCGTGTTTCCACAACCTACAATCTATAATCTATTTTTCTACAATTTTTATAGTATGATAAAATGGACTTAATTAGGGTAATATGTTACAAGCTGATCCTTTTCAAAAAAAAATCCCTTAATATTAGTATTAATTCAATTTATACACTCCTATTTCTTTTATTAATTTGAGAAATAGTTTCAATCCTATTCAAAGTCATATAGACTTAATTTTAGGTAAGAAGTGAGTGCTGACCAATAAAATTCTGATAAGAATTGGTTCTTCTTATGGAATGTTACCAATAAAAGTTGCTCCGATGATTACATACAAGGGTTTACTTCCATTCGAGTTTAACTCCATTTAATGCAAAAAATCGATGTATATACAACATAGTCTTGGAAGGTAATTTAATTAATTGTCATTAATTTCTAAGATGACTAATTTGATAAAGTAAACATATGCAAGAGATACTTTTAATTTGAATAAAACGATAGGGGTATGTCAAAGTTTAAAATAATAATAAGCGCTTACAAAGCAAGAGGAACCTATTATGCCATAGAACCTGCTTAAGCAATAGGAACCTATTTAAGCAATAAGATTCTGCTAAGAGATAGACGTCTGTTAAATGACAGGAGCTTGCTAAAAAATAAATCCAGGTAAGACAATTTAAAACATAAGATGTCTAAAACGAATGGAACTTCTAGTAAGTTGAAAAACAGAAAGAACCTATTAAAAGTGAAGGAGTTTTTTGTTAAAATAAACACACACATAATAAAATGCGAAAATGTAAAAGTTCAGAAAAGAGAGAGAAGATGCAGTCGATTTATATTAGTTTGCCTTACACCCAAGCCTACATCAAGTTCCCAAGTATCTAACTTTAATATTTTACTATAAAATCAAGTAGTAATTTGACGAGTCTCTTCAAACTCACGAGTACATATTTTTGAAGGATCTCCAACCTTCACATGAGTATATATATTTTTAAGGTTTTTTAACCTTCTCACGAGTACATATTTTTAAAAGTTCTTCAATCTTCTAAACTAGTATTATTTTGTTAGCATCTACAAGCCCTCAACAAATGAAGAAGAAATTTGTTCCAGATGAGCTTCAATGATTTCTCTAAAAAATAAGTGTCACTTTCTAAGGCACAAAAGATTTTATAATGATATGACTTTCAAGAGTATTGATATATCTCAATAATTTGGCTTTCTCTCTTATTTTCTTCCATGCTTCTCTGTTTCAAAACTTTAGTGGCTCTTATTTAAATAGACATTTTCTTCAATTAGTCGTTGTTTTATTTCCGTTCTGAATTTGACTTTGAATCTTCAATATTATCTCTGCTAGAATCTTGCAATAATCAACTATTAAAAGAAATATAGAGTTGATTGACGAAATATATGATTAGCATTGAGCATTTATCATATGATTTTATTTCTTTTTAAGAATTAATCCGTTAGCAATAAAAGGAAATAAATTCAATTTGAATTTGAAATATTATAAGTTCATCGTCAAAATCATTAATAAGCCTTGACCTAACATAATTAAACCTAGGGTAATCTTGAATTTCTTTGGTAGAAATGTGGTATAATATTCAAAGTTGTGTATTTTACAACCGTTGTTGATTTGATAATGGATTAACTTTTGAAAGTTCCTGAATCACGAAGGTTTCTAATATCTTCACACAATATAAAGTATGGCAGTGTTCTCATGGTGTAAATTTAGTAGAAACGCATATATGAATCGAGTCTCGTCAGTTAACTGTGAGTCGGAAAAAGTTGATACAAGAGTTCTTCATGGAATTGGAATAATCATGTCAATAAGTCCTTAAGAATCCCAAATCACTATGATTTGTTTTCTCCTTTTGCTTTGGTTGACGGACTATTAAAAATGATTTTGCTTATCATGAGTAACCACGAAAAAGTCAAAACTGTTTCTCGAGACCCTAGCTATCTAATAATGTTCTTTAAAATTAACTTTAGGCTAAAAGAGAAAGGTACTTAAAATATGAAAACAAAGTAATAATATATTCTATCACTTTTGACACGAAAACGCATTAGCATTGGCATTTGCATAACAAACTGAATTTCAATTACAAAGTCTTATCTTTCTAATTTTCATTTGAATTTGGAGAGATTATTGGTTCATGGTAAGCACCAATGAAATTACATAAGGTTTAAAGTGATGCAAATAAAAGAACTGACTATACAAGAAAGATGCTTTATTTTCTCTTTTTTGTGAAATTCATGTTCAGATATAAAGTCTGATAATATATTTTGAAGTTTACACCAGCCCGTACAATGTCTTTTGTATTCTCCTGATAATACGTTATGTCTTTTATATTCTTCTGAGTATATAAATACGTTCGATTCTCCTAATATATTTATGTCGAAAACAATTCACAGTAAAATAAAAGTCTAGTCACCTATAAACGTAGCCAAATATTAGTAAACTACGTAAATTTGTATGTGTTTATTATTTTCGCACTTATTCTTTGCTTATTGTGATTAATCGCTTCTAGTTAAAATTCTTCTATAAGTAAACCCTCCTTTCTAAAACCCACTCCATAAAAAAATCACAAATAAAATAATATTTCATTTATAGTATTTATCTTGACCAGCTTCATAGTTAGTTAATCAAATCTCAATAAAGCAGAATGAGAGAGATTTTTTAAAGAAAGAATAATCTTTTGCAACTGGCTCTCTCCATCTCTATCTTTGCCTTGTGTAGAAATATTCATGTGCATGCAGCAATCCTATCCATTCATCCTCCAACAGAAGCCAATCATGATAGCCAGCTAGAGGAATGGCCCCACACATTTCCATATTTGTCTAGACAAGCAAACACGGGAACCCACTCATGGATGATCTAATCATTCACTTTGAGATGCGCTACGCCAGCTGCTGCAGGATTAGATCAGAGGGTTCATTGGCTGCTGCAGCACCTGATCAGCGTGGATTATGAAGCGCTCTTGCATCTCTCTTTTGGTGTTTTGCTAAGTTTATGCGTAATATTTGTTATGTTACATAATGTATATGCATGCATGTGTAGATTATGGAACGTTCTGCTACTTCAAAACGCAAGCTATGACAATGAGGCCGGAGCTTGGCACTTCTGTCCACAATCTCTAAGTACGGAGATTCTTCTATGTATTCATAGTTATTATCTTTTATTATCTTGTCATATTGTTTTGACTGTAATTAAAGAAAAACTGTTAGTCTTGAATTGTAAAGCTATTATTGTTTCTTTTTGGGCAGCCTTATGTTATGAATGCAATATATAAGCTTGTAAGTGTTTGACCATAGGCCTCTCTCTCAATCTCTGATAATCATTCAACAAGACACAGATGTAGTTGACTGACACCCAGGTAGCTAGTATAGCTTTGACATGCTGGTTTTTATTGGTCAACAGGACTTCTATTCTCACTGTGTAACCAAATCCACGGAACAATGTTTTTTTGAAGGAAAAAAAGAATGAAAACCTTCAAATTTTGAAGAGGTCTGGGAAAAGCTGTCCGCTTTTCTTAAAACTGTAGGGAAATGCAGGTCTAACAGTACTTGCATTGAATCAGTCTTCGAGACTCGGGAGGCTTGTTGAGTATAATAATAGTTGAAAGTTGATACTACTCCTGTTGTGTGGCCGCTAAGCCGATATTGTACTTTAGTTTTTCTCTTACAAGTTACAATGGAAGGCTGTGGCTTATAAAAACGAACACACGAGGAAAGATAGCCATTCGTTAATTATATCAAAGGCATTGGTAGAACTGACATACTTTTATCCGATCGAGTTCATTTTGATTCTTGGCCAGAACTTGAAAAGACGTGCATAATATACACACTACAACTACAAGACACTAACCCTTTCCAACTTTTGTGTGTCATTACAGCAGATATGTAAGTCCAAAACTGAAGCTTTACTGTACCATATCTATGACATTGAAAATGATAATTCAAACAGCAACTTTACATAGAAAGACAATTATTATCAATTTAAAGCCTCATTCTTTACCTGAATTGAGAAAGTAAAACAATGAAGTAATGGTCTTCTTCATGTAAGGTTTTTCAGTGTGTAGCAGTTATGAGTTTGGCACTGATTTCTGATGTAGTTGAGTGCACAAGAAGTTTTCCTAGCTGAAGCCACTGCAGCAATGCAGCTATATTAAATGGTAAAGGAGGTATATTGTACAAACAAAATGCCAGTAGTAATGTGGTACGGTTATACCTGCAGCTACCGTCAAATTTGCGTGTGATCACATGGGCTTGATTGATATTCGTGTTCGTATAATACCAATTAATGGACACAGATGAACAAGGGTCCACATCTAACTAGGGTTTTTAGATAATGCTAAGACAATTCTTCAATTATTGGTAGATGAGAATTTTGCACCTTCCATCAGTAGCAATTTAAGTGCATATAATTATAGAAAAGGAGGACAAAAAAGCTTAAATTCGTTCTATAATCTTATTTTGTATTCATAAGGTAATGAACTTTGGATTTAATCAAAAGTAAAAATCAAAGTTTGAAATCAATTTGATAAAAGAAACTAAAATATACTTAATACTAAAGTTTGTAAGAATTTAGACTTTAATTTTCTTATTAAAAAAAAACCACCTATAAGCTATCGAAAGACATGACTTCTGGTTTTGGCTTTATTTAACAAAAGTAGCAACCTCCAGCGTTTTTTTGATCGAGTCCTGAGGACCTCAGGGATCCTTCCGTGTCAACAGTCTTCTTTCTCAACCTCCTCTTGTAGCATTATTTGTCACAAGTTTTGCCATAGCTCAATCATTATTTATCCATAGAAAATCAATCACAGCTAGGAAATGGCTGTCTCAGCTTTGCTTTAGGAGGAATGCATGTGTTTACATGAATATGAGAAGAGACAATTAAATTTCTGATCTTTTAATTTCATACGGATATTATAAGCCAGTCTTTGTACATCTGGAATTAATAATACTAAATCCTTTTCATATTATATAGAACTAGAGTTTCATTGTCAAATCGGAACGTCTGCTTCTCTTTGAATTACCTTAGACATTCCCGTACGCTAGGCCTCTAACTTCTGACAGTTGGCTTATATAAAGTAAAACATCGATATTTATGAATTATGATATTGCTATATAGACTTTTTTTTTCCTTGGAATTTAGGGAGGGCTAGATGTAGACAGGATGATAATCATGCACCGATGAATGATCATTCCAACATTAGCCTTATGGAGTTTAGCTTACCATGTCGAATGAAGAGTTAGGTTAGTCTCCATTACCAAAGCAAAGTGCTCCCGTAATATTTTCTATGTTTGGCTTCTTTTGACAAAGTTGTTCTTATAAGTTTAAGTATAAGAAACATTCGTTTTGGCAGTCAAATTTGTGTTTAAACAAAACTGAGTCTTTAACATTTATGATGATATATGGAAAACAAGAGGGTAAGTACGGCATCAGCCGCCTGTGTAATATACTATGTGTAGAGCATGGGGATAAATGTCATACGAGTATGGAAGTACGTACAGTATTTGGTGTAGGGAAAGCGTGCAATGCAACGGGTCCCCAACGACAAACCGTTTGACTATATCTTTGACTAGACAAGGAGACTCCTTAGAAATTTAGTAAGCCAGTTACGTTTAATCAGCCGTCGATGTATATACTGTATACATGTTTTGTTTTGGTTGGTGTTATAAAGTTGAAATGACTCCTGAGACGACATGTCGTTGGTTCAAAACATGTGCCTGTGCATGTGCCTAATGGGTTCCCCTAGAAATAGAATAGAAGGAGCCAAAAAGTGAGATTAAAGGAGGCGGTGAGGGAGCCAAGTCAAAAAGGCAGGATCCTAAGCACTGTGGAGGTGTCATTATCTGCACCTCTCTTCTCTATACTGTTTCGTCGTCTTCTCTTTTATCACGCGTCCCTCGTTCATTAGCCTCCTCCACCTCCACCTCTTCCTGTTACATTAATTAATTAATTAATTAATTAATTGTGATTAATCATCTAATTAATTTAAAAGTATAGGGAAATAAGATTCTAACTTAAGCAACATCTAGCATAGGGAAAAACTTGCCCTTTAGTTAAGTGTGGGTTTAAATGATCAGTCTAATGGGAAGTAATTTTCTAAATATCTCATAATTTTAAAATTTTAAATTTAACACACAAATGAATTCAGTATTGTTTAGTTGACTGAATTTATATTTATATTTCTATTTAATTCATTAAATAATTTATTTATTTCTAAAAATTTTAAAAAACAAAATTGTCTTTAACTCAACAATAAAATGTCCAACTTACTAATTTGCAATAACTAGATATACTTTTTTTTTTTACGAAAATGACTATATATACTTTTTTTTTTACGAAAAAACACCATAAATCGGAAGGCTAAAATTTAAACCAAAGCCAACAGGCTTACCCCATACACCCAGATCCTACAAGCCTTTCTCGATCAGAAGAATTATTTTCAGAATTATCTAATAATAAAATGGGACCTAAATAAGGGAGACTAGTTTTCCAATAATGAAGGTTTGTATATAAGAAGGCTACCCGAGCTAAAGAGTGAGCCGCCCTATTAGCAATCCTGCGCATCCATTGTAAGGACAAGTGAAGGAAATAACGCTTGAACGTTAAACAGTCCAGAGCTAACATTCCAATCTCCGAATGGTTAACAGACGAATTTGTAATCGCTTGAATAGCCAACAAACAGTTCGATTCCACAACAACATTATCTATTTGTTTGCCTTTTAGCTAGGATAATGCTTCTCTGATCGATATGAGTTCAGCAATAATTGGGTCAAACAATGATGAATAATGTCTGGAAAGAACAGCTATAAAGTGCCCCCTTTTGTCTCTGAGAATCGCGACAAACCCCGTTGTTTTTTGTTCCTTAAACACAGCCACATCAACATTGCATTTCACCAACCCAACCGAAGGTTTACACCATCCTATTGTATTAGGATATAAGGTACTCGCTGAACCACTAATACGCCCAAAACTCCTCCGAGACTTTTGCCAATCTGGAATAAAAGTGTCAGCAAAGCTAACAATCACATAGGGAGAAATAGTTTTACCTTGCCAGACCCTAAGGTTGCGATGATGTCAGATACTCCACAAAATAGCTAATAGATGAATTAAGGAAGCCATAGAAGAGTTAACCAAAATAGTCCCAATAAAACCTTCAATTCCCTGAGACGGAAGAGTCACCCTCGCTATCGCCCAGCTTTTTTTTTTGCCTTAGGACATTCCATAAGCACATGGTTCAAGTCTTTCTCATCTCCATAGACGTCACAAGCAGTAAGAATCGTTAATCCTTTACGCGCCAGTCTCCCTTTGCCAGGAATGAAGCCCCGCAAACAACACCAAATAAAATCTTTGACCTTCGTTGGGATAGATAAACTCCACAGGCGATGTCAAGGTTTTTCTGTAGAAAAGTTTCCCCCCTTCGAGCACAATCTAAGGGCTATTTTGTATCCAGATTTAACAATATAAATCCCATCACTACTATGATGCCATATCAATTGATCTGGGGGCTTAGCATACGCAATAGGGACTTTGAAAATACGATCAACATCTAAAGGCATAAATATTCCTTCAATCAGTGGTTTATCCTAGCCTGCACCCGACTCATTAAACAGTTCTCTGACTTTCATGTTGCTGAAGCTTTGAATAGGAGGGGAAGTGATACAAAAAATTAGTATCATCATTGATTCAAGGGTCCTTGTACACCTCAATCGAAGCTCCATCTCCAAGACGCCATCTAACACCAGAAGTCAAAATATCCTTTACAGCATAAATACTCTTCCAAATAAAACTTGTGTTTGCCCGATCCTTAGCTTCCAAAAAGTTACCACAAGGAAAATATTGCGCTCTAAAACTTTGACTCGGGAGTGACTCAGGATAAGCAATGAAACGCCAAGCTTGTTTATAGAGCATGGCCAAATTGAAACAATGAAGGTCCCTGAATCCCATGCCTCCATATCAAAGATGGAGCTATATTGGGACTTGGGGGACCCAGTGGCCCCCCAAGATTTTTTTTTAAAAATTACTTTTGATATATATATATATATATATAACGGAGTTATTTAAGGGTCAGTGATACACTGAGCCCCCCCAAATTTAAAAAAATTAATATTTGGACCCTCCTATATTAAATTTCTGGCTCTATCACTACTCCATATTTTTTGGGTACACATAGACGTTTCCAACTCGTTCAATGTATATTTTTCTGGCAGTAGAGCCCGACCTCCACCAAAGGAATTCATCATTTTTCTAGTTCATCACAGGTTCCTCGTGGAAGAAGGAAAACACTCATACAATATGCTGGCAATGCTTGGGTAACTGTTTTAATAACCACTTCCTTACCCGATTTAGATAACAACTTATTCTTCGAACTCATAATCTGCTTACTAAGCCGATCTTTAATGAAAGCAAACACCTGCTTTTTTGTCGTCCAATCAAAGAAGGGAGGCCTAAATATTTCCCATGATCAAGAGGAGTATTTACTCCCAGAATATCTTTCACATCATTTTTGTCATTTGTTGAAATATTAGAACTGTACATGATTCCAGACTTCTGAAAACTAACCGCCTATCCCGAAACTGTTTCATAGATGTCTAATATTCGCTTAATGTTCTGCCCCTCCCTTGCGTTTGCTCGGAAAAATAGAAAACTATCATCTGCAAAAAAGAGGTGGGATACACTAGGACTACCTGAACAAATCCTAGAATATCCCCGCACGACTCATATCTTTTGAGCAATGCTGAAAGACCTTCAGCATAAAGAATGAATAGATATGGAGACAGTTGGTCTCCCTGCCTCAACTCAGGCTTAGGAGAAATAGGACCAACTTCAGTACCATTGAAAGCCACATAATAGTTAACCGTGGTTATACACACCATTATGAGCTCCACCCAGTTTCTATCAAAACCCAACTTTAACAGAATAAAACGCAAATAATTCCAATCAACTCTATCGTACGCTTTACTAATATCAATCTTAAGGGTTGCTTCTCCTACTTTACCTTTACTCTTGTTCCTCATGTAATGGATAATTTCAAACACCACCATAGTATTATCAGTGATGAGCCTTCCTGGAACAAAAGCAGGCTGCATAGGAGAGATGATCCTAGGGAGAATAGTTGTGAGTCTATTCTCAATCACTTTGGCCATTAGTTTGTAAAGGACGTTGCATAAAGCTATTGGACGAAAGTCTTTCATACAATTGGGATTATCTTTTTTGGGAATCAAAACAATTACTGCATCATTGAGATTAGACGGGAATTCCTG
>JANJEY010000005.1:69143126-69154851 GCA_024703695.1 Erythroxylum cataractarum
CCCACCTAGCCAAGTTGATCAACTCCGTCTGCTGCTCCAAATGCGTCATTAGACACACGAGATTCGTCTATATTAAGAGGTTCACTCTCGTGAATTGTAACCTCCGTTTCTCACGCATGTGAGGTACAGTAGCAAAGGAATATTTTGGTAATTTACGGAGAAAAGTCGTAGCATGCTCGGAGTCAATAAGATAACCAAGCCAATTGACAAACCTAAACTAGTCGTATGTTCTAGAATGGAAAGAGTCGGCACCATGAACTCATGAAGGCATGAAGCGTCTCATTTGGACCAGAAACAACGTTCTGGGGCTGCGAGAGACTTCCATGTTGGTATATATTTAATTAATACAAAGGAACACGAAAAAATGAAAGAAGTAGTGCGATATGTATTACTTTTTGATAAACGTAGCTGCGCGTGCTTGTTTGCAAGCGAAAGATGTTGACATAATCGGTATTAATTTAATATTAAAGTTAGTAAAAATTTCAAATGTATATATGGGATTTCTCTATGGAGCATGATTTAAACCTCTGTGACGATTCGAAGAAAAACAATGTATATAATAATATAAAGCAACACAAGATTTATTTTTATATAAAAATTAACACTACATAATAATACTAAAAGTCTAGTTTTTGTAAGTGATTACAGTTATAAAAAAAAATTCAAACAATTGTATTTTCATCGAAAAGAATTTTTAATTTTGGTTCTCTTAATTTTATTACTTTGCTTAAACTATTTGCTTTGATATTTCGGTATTACCATTTTTATGATAGAAAAGAAAAGTATGAGATCTGTGTGGTCCAAACATCTATAAATAAGATCGAAATTTCCATCACGTAATTACATCTAAACTTACAAGTAGTCAAAATCTGAATTTTAAGCCTTGTCAAAAGCCTATTTTTGACATAAATTTCAAAATTGGAACGTGGAATCAAATCTTCTACGCTTTTTACAAGTTTATTATATTCAATTCAGTAGATTAGAAGTCAAAAGCACCTACTAAAATTATTAATCCACGTTGTATTTGAAAACAATCAAAAAGTTTAGAAGCAATTTGATAAAATCCAAGGTCTTCTCCTCTGCATTGATTGGTCCCGTAAATCTGACATTGCCAGAGGCTTCTATAATTAATTTTAGACTATTACAAACTCGTTTTAGAGCATGTTTTGCAAGCAATAAGCACAGACCACAAAATTTGGTATTGTGGAAATAAAGAGTAAAGAAGAAATGGAGAAAGATTTTTTTGTATTTCTGTGTGTATTCGATGTTGTGTACATCCATTTATTGATATACTTTAGGTGATTCCAATTAAAGAAACAAAATCATCTAAATTTAGTATTATGGAAATAAAGAGTAAAGAAGAAATGACGAAAGATTTTTTGTATTTCTATATGTATTCGATATTTTATACATTTATCTATTTATATACTTTAGGTGACTCCAACTAAAGAAACAAAATCAGCTAAATAATTAGATAGTATTTAATGTATCTGATTTTAGCAGATAATTAATGCTAAATATATGGTAATGCTTGACCTTTGAAGATTATGTTAATATCCCCTCCTAAAACTTAAGGCGGTGACGGTGAAGATGATAGCTTGTATTTGGAGAGAGGATCTTGAAAATGTCAAGGCGGATGTGATTTGGTAAAAAGATAAGTAATTTGTGAGTAGGATGAGATTGAGACATGTTTTATAGTTCCTTAAAGAGTTAAAGCACATGATGACAATCGATATCAATATATTAGTTGGTTCATGAAAGATATTATTGTGAGCAATCTACATAGCACTATGATTATTACAAAAGAGATGAGCTAATGAAGAGAAGAAGGCGCTTATGTCTTGTAGTAACCATCATAACTATAAAAGTTTAGAGGTAGTGTCAGCTAAGGCTCAATATTCTGTTTCAGTGCTTGAACGAGAGATAATCATTTGCTTCTTACTATGTCAAGAAATAAGAGATGTGCTAAGAATGAAACAGTAGCTAATAATATATCAACGATCAGTTGGGTCTCCAGCCTAATCAGCATCAAGTATGCATGTAAGTCTAATGAAGATTGATGAATAAAATGAAGTCTATAGAATAGGGTTCCTTGAATGTACTGAAGTATATAGGAAGTTTTATAAGTGATATAGGCAAGCTTATTCATAAAATTACAACCCACTAATAGGCTTATAAATAACTAAAATAATGAAAAAATAGATCCTCGTTATTGCTTGCATTGACTAAATAGAAAAGAAATTGACTTCAAATTTTTAGCTAACAACATAATTAATTTAGAGAAGATATTGCATAATTGTTGTAGCAAATTTTGAATCATGTCTTCAATGCTCCCCCTTTATTCCAAATCATCAGTCAATTGCAAATTACACACCAATCTCTAGCCTTGTGTCGTTTGCTCAATAAGGAATAAATGTGATAAGACCTTTCCCTCATGTCATAAGATAAATTAGGTTCATCATTATGGTTATTGAATACTTCACCGTATGGATTGAGGCTCAATCATATGCATTAACAACGTTGTAAAAATTCCTTATAGCTAATATTATATGAATTTCTTCTCCCGATTTCATAAATAAAATTTTTGTGACTTTCAGCAATATAAACTAAATTTTTTATTTATTCCACAGCCAAGGAAAAATGCTATATCATAAGTATCAAATTGCACAATATTACAAGGATTGAAGATGGGAGAATGTCATACTAAAGGCAATTGGTCTAAAGAGTTGATAATGTCAAGGCTAACAAAATCATCCTTATAACTTCTATAAGAGAATCTCTTTTTACTCCATGGTTTAGGGTATAAACTAGAATGTGGGCTTTTTATCCATCAAAGGGTGGAATAAAACTTTTTCCATCCATAGGTCCCTTTCTGAGGTTTGTTCAAGTTCATTATAGCCTAGCATTTAGGCTATACCATCAGGAAAGTTTTCCAAAAGGCTTGATTTGGTGTATACTAAGGTCAATATTCTTTAGGTGACTGGTCACAAATAAGAAACCATAAGTGAAGGTGGCATTAACAAAGTGAGTGTGTACTATAATAGCTTTAAATGGGGATAAATTGTCTAAGAATGTTTTTTGCCGTCAAATCTTTGAAGAGACACGTTGAAGTAAACTCTAAGGCAACTAGAAACCTATCTTTCATGTTGAAATTTTTGTTCTCTGTTTTATTTTTTAAATTTGTCATAAAATCCTCCACTATCTTAGCATTAGGAGCTAGAATTATACATTATTCAATGGTTCAAATCATTTTGGAGAAAAGGTTCAAATTGTGAGACCTTTTCATTCTTCAAATTGTTTCACCAATTTTTGTTATCCAAAATTTCCATTTCCTGCTTAAACCTTATGATATTAAAAATAAGTCTTTGTTATCATTGTTTGCTTTTATAATGTTGATTTAATTCAAAAAAAGGAATAATTACTTAGGAAATCATATTTCATCTCTGAAATTGCTGATAAAAATTAAGGAAACGACGATACACATAATTTATTTGATTAATTGTAATATTCAAATCCCAAATCTTTCAGAATTATAAGCCTATGGTAGGATAATAATTTAATTGAAGACATTATTAGTTATTGAGCTGGGCATACGATGGGGATCATGTGCATAAATGAGGAAATTTTAGGTCAGGACTACATACCCAAAACACATGAACATGTTTTAATCCAAAAATCTATATAGATAAGATCAATAGTCCAAAGACTAACCAAGTTATAAATAAGATTGATAGTCCAATGACCAAGTACATATATTTAGTGAAAACTGAATTTCTAGTCTTTTCTAATTTAAATTTCATGATTAAATGTCAGGTCAAATTATTAACACCTTTTGCAAGTTGACCACGTCTAAATTAGCAAATCAGAAGTCAAAAGCATAGACCTTAAAGCAATCTTATAGTTTGATGGAAGTAGAAAAATAGAAGTTACCGGGGTTATGCATATTAGCTTATTAGCAGAAGATTCAAGAGATCTGTTTAGCCAAAAGCAATTATAGAGATGAATTTATAATTCAAAAAATGTGGGAATTTTTGTTGAAATTTTTTTAAAATTAATATTATGTTTTTACCAATATTTTATTAGAAAAATAAGTTTTTATCAGTGTCTTATCTCTTGAGAAAATATTTTAGTGTTTTTGTTCGTCAGAGCCCAATGGCTATTCCGAGCTAAGAAGATGTTGGACGGTAGAAGCAATCTGGCATAGGAAAACTGGCATTTTACAAGCCCAATTGCAGAAACAAAGATCACGTTCATCAATGCATCCATCAGTTGTTTAGTGAAAATAGATACTCCTTTTTGGACAAGTATCTACATCGTATTTGAATTTTAAAAAGCCTGTCGGCAACTAGCATCCATAATGAACAAGATCAAGTGAACATACGTGACAGGATTGTGACTCTCAACCATTCCTTGCATACAAATCCAAATCGGGCATTAAACTAATTTTCTGGACCAATAGATGGAAGCCATATGACTCTTTACCAAGTTGATGGGGCATGGAGATGGAAGCCCCCACAGTGTTTGCCGCACGTAATCAATTCAAGAAGTTATACTTGTAGCCCCTAACGACGATACTCAAAAATCTAAAACGAAAAAGGAAAAAAAAAAAAAGAATTGGCTATCTAACGCCAACCGGTTATTTTATATCCTAAAGATATTAGGATAATAGTTCAGATTTTCTGTTCAATATTATGGTATCTCATTGTGTCCAATAAATCTTAATCATTTATTTATATGGGTTCTATATAAGTCTTGCGTGAGTCTCGCGAAATAAATGACTGAAATTTCATGAGACAGAATAAGACAGGATAATATTAGAAAGAAGATCTTCTCTCGACAGGAGTCTAGATTTTCTGTCCAATATTATGGTGTTTCATTGTATCCAATAAATCTCAATCATTTATTTATATGGGTCCTATATAAGTCCTGTGTGAGTCTCGCGAAATAAATGACTGAAATTTCATGAGACAAAATAAAACAGAATAATATTTGACAGAAAATCATATCCCTAATTATGGTCCCTACCGGGGGAGTGAAGTTTCTGATGGCCACCCCAATCCCTGAAAAAGGTGAAGCCGAGTAAAAAATCGGTTCCCTGAAAGACTTGTTTTTAAGTGCTCCGTCTCAACGTTGCAAGTACACACAAAAAAAGCTTTTCCTACTAAATGCAAACACTTTGGCAACCCAACCCCATTAGTTGGGTACTATTGATTTCCTTTTCCAGAAAGTTGGAAATTTTGTCTGCTCGTTGCCGACTGCCTTTACCAATTCTGTATTAACTCAAATACTGACAACTTAGACACGAGTAGGATTATGTACACAGGTAAACAGTCGAGTCACTTCTCCAAGGTTAAAGTGAGTTTTTCTTTACTCAAAAGAGGGCAATGATCATATCAAAACTTTCTTCAATTTTTCATTTGTTTATACATTTATTTTATCTGGTTATTTACTTTTATTTTTTCAGGTTATACAATAGTAAAAATCGGTTAACATGACAATGTAAATTGACCAGTCTCAACGTCTTGATGCAGTTCAATTTACATGAATCTATCTCCAAGTTGCCAATTTTTTTCAATTAATTTATTTCTTCCACAAATGTTGGAAAGGCAATCATCCAATCTTTCAAACAATATTGACAGCCGTGCCGTTGGAGATGGTACATTCCGAATGAAACTCAATTCCGCGAGTGTTTTACCAAAGAGACGGAAAGAAAGGAAGAGGGGGCAGTTTAGTAGTGTAGTTGTTTCATGTACAATTAGCTATACAAAACACAACTCACATGTCTTCCTATAATTAACTTTGAAGAATCCTTCAGATTCCCAACTTCTGAAGGGAAAGAAGAATGGAACGAAAGAGTAATCATGTCAAAAATCGCAACCCAAAAGAAAAGGGAAAACAGTTAAGAAAAACATGGGATCAACCAGGATTCTTAAAAGCATATATCAACAAAGAGAAACCTGCCTTGTCTTGATCCTTTTGTTCCAAGTACTTCTCTTCCAACCACAGCCTGCTATCTAATCCACTTCTTGTCCTGAACATAAAAATAGCGACTCCAGATGCTTCTTTGAAGAACCAGTCGTGCAAATCCCACATCAGATCAATTAACACGCCATCCAAAAAGATTGTCTGGTTCCCTCTAAAGTTCCACTTCAATCGCTTTACCTGGAAAATCTTCTTATTGTCGATGCAGACAGACAATACAGGACTTGCTGTTTTTGATCCATCTTCGTCTCCACTAAACTTCACCAAAATGTCATGAGCTACCCCTGTATCACAAAACTGTGCCTTGGTAGAATATATTGTGTTACCAGAAAAATGCTCGCTGCGAGAAACCAACGAGGACTTTGCCATTGACAACTTTGTTTTGAGAGTTTTTAAGATGGCGTCCTCGTCCTTGTCTCCAACAACCAGACCAAGTTCTGAATCCACCACAACGACAACGTAAAACCCGCTGGTCGGCTCAGGTCCAGTCTCATAACTTGCAGTGGAGAGATCCCAGAAAGCTTCAATTTTTGAATTGCAAGATTGGAATAACTTGGTGCCTTTGATCTTTCGTGGGTGGTGGGAATCTTGAGTGAATTTGGAAGGAGAGGAAATATTGTTGTCCCCAAGAGTAATGGTCAGGCCTTGGTTTATGAGCTTGTTACCCCATGTGAGTGTGATCAAGAGAGTTTTCTGGGAACAAAGTTTCACTTTGTATAGACAAGTGATTGCACTTGGCATTGAAGGTGTCAGAGTTGGGGAGAGACAAGCTCGACTTGATGGACCTGAGCAATATGAATCAGATACTTTAATGGCATGCTCGCTATAACAAGTTGCTATGCTCCTCATTTGGAGAGAGAGAAAATCTCAAGGAGAAAATGGAACCAAAGATATTGATATATACTGACGAAATCTGGCTTTGTATGTATGCGTCTGAGAGATGGATGGTTACGAAATCTGGCTTTTTATGTATGTGTTTGTGTTATGCGTGTGAGAGAGATGGATGGTTCTGAATTCTGATTGGAGGCATACACTTCCTTTCCTATGATGCAAGAAATTGGAAAGATGGGTGGATTACTCTTCCTTGCTTAGGCAATTGAAGAAATAGGAAGATTGAAGGTGACAAAAGAAGGGTACTCTTCTTCTATGTCTGTTCCCATGTGAACTGTCCTTTCTTGTTTATGAAATTCCATCACTTGAAGAGAAAAATTAGACTGGTAAAAAGAAAGTGCATATCCAAGAAAACTGAAAAACCATGTTTAAGAAACACCACCCGTCAAACATTTAATACGGGTTTCCTATAACGTAGAATCTCCTCATAAATGAAAACTGAGAGCGAAGAAGACGATGGCCTTGTCTTATTGCCTCTTTTGCCAGTTCATGATGTAATATATTAAAAGGCAATCGATTAATTAACATAAGCTTGAGTTTGATCTGACTAGCAATATAAAATTCTGAACATGGTTTTGTTAATTTGGTATCTCTAAACTGCACACACGGTAGAGTAGACATATATTAATGCAGGAAGGTAAGTGCAAGCCTAGATTTTTCTTTTTATTTTCTTTCTGATACGGGTGGGATCAGCAATAATTGAACGTGTCAATCACTAGATAAATAACTAGCATCTTACGTGAGCTATTTGACAAGTCATTAAACCAACAGACTTAATTTAATTCATGTTTTTACTTACCATCAATCTTCATTAAAAATTCAGATAAGTTATAATTTTATTTTCAGAATATTATTTGCAACACAATAAAATGAGAGATTTTTTTTACTGATTAAAAAATTCAATCAGTTTGGTTAATTCACCGTAAAAATCTTAAATTGATCAATGTTTTATTAATTTTTTTACATTTTAGTTTAATTTATTTTGATATATTTTTTAAAATTGATTAGTCTATTAATTAATTAGTTAATTTTTATAAATTAATAAGTGTTTATAAATTAAAACAAATTAATTCAATTTTTCAACAATATTTTAATTAAATTTTCTAATTTTATAATTAAGAACAATCCAAATTTTTGGATATTTTAAACTTCATACATTTTAATTTTCTTTTTTAAACATTGTTTTTTGAAATTACAAGCCTCAAATTTTACTTTGTTTTATCTGGGAAATCCTGACAGATACCACAGCAAAAAGCAGAGTTTGAACCCCATTTGGATAACATTGGTTTAGGGATGATGATGATGCATGATGGTGATTGTTGGACCCGCATATTAAAGATAGCCCTGTGATTCACCTACTACAGCTAAAGCTGACCACGATTGATTGTTCCACGCATGACCCACAAATTAGTTATTACCAGAGTTTCAGTTACTACTTAGTCCTGAGCTTTTCGGTTTAAAAAAGGGACACAAAGGACAAGGAGAGTTTGGTTCAACGTTCTACGCCTCTCACTCACCAGCTTTAATTATGACTTAATTATATGCTAGTTACAAGTCGGGAAGTATAAAACCACATTTAGAGTTTTTTAAATGCAAGCAGGGAAAGATGTTAGGAAGCAATCCTCTGTCTCTTTTTATCCAATACTTTTTGTCCCCTCTTTGATCTCAACCATCTAATATAATGTATCGGATGATTGAGATCAAAAAATGACAAAATAGATACAAGATAAGGGTACAGAGGATCTCCTCCTAAGATGCTATGGCTTGTTTATGAGAGTGAGCGCTAATCGGTTTTGCTTGTGGTGTATTGGTCTTGAAAATTTCAAGACAACCTTGGGATTCACCATTACAAGTACCAATCTAGCAGGAGAATCAGAAATTTTCAAAAGAGAAATAAATATTGTAAAAAAGAATAATGCTAGAAATAATAACATTTAATTGCTTATCACAATTCGCTTTACATTGTCAAATGGAATTATCATTAACAATTGGTTTGCCCTAATAATGCAGTCTATATAGTTAGAAACAAAATAGGGACGGAACCAAAATGTTCAAACATGATAAGACAGCGTAGAGTAGAGTAGCTTGAATTGTTACCCTATATCACAAAAGAAGGCAACATTCGAATTGACACTCGCCAAGGTGCGTGCAGTAATAATGCATGTATGTCCTTTTGCTGCCACTGGACCAAGGCCAAAGTGGCAAGAAGTTTGACTTGCAGCCGTGGGTGTACCAGGCAACTTTTTTCTAGAACAAGTTCATACGAGACTTAGGTTAATGAGCTTTATATGAAAAGGGTTGATCCTGCTCTTTAAAGTTCAGTAAATTGTAACTTGTCATATCAAAATGTACCCAACAAAACTAGGCTCTTCAAAGGAAACACAATCGTTCGCGAACTCTATAAATAAAAACCTTGGTCGGTTTTGATGAAGCATGATGACCAATGAAGGCTTCCATAGAAAAAAGAGGGAAATGGTACAACCGACAACCAGTGGATGGTTCATTCGTAAAAGCTTTTGATGTTGTCTGGAAGATTGTTCATAAGTACTTTCACTGCGACTCCATTTCTGTCGAATGTCTCAGAAACCATGCATAAGGCAGCTGTAGCTTCCCAATAAATCTAGTGAATTCCATGGAGCCATGCCCAAGATGATGCTTGCCATCCATGCTGAGCAGGGACAAGTCAATGACAAGCCTCATTTGAGAAGTTCCTACTCCTCATCACGGGCAAAGTAAAAGGATCGTAGGGTTATAAGGATAGAGGGAATAACAAGCCAAGTAAGAATGATTCTTTTCTTCCTAACAGACGTCTCCCATTTCACAGGTAATGGAGAACCTTCAAGCACCAAAGACCTATCGACGTTGTTACGTTGCAACCACTTGCGAGAATAATAAAATTTGACAAAAAAAATAGTGCATATATAACACACTTGTCTTGACATATAAAAGTAGTATTCTGACAGATAGCAAGTTAAATTCTTCAAGGCTTGGCGTTCCTCTTTCTTATAAAGATTGTCTCGTGTATTCTATTTCCTGTTGGTTGATTGCTTGCTTTTGTAAATCTTTGATGGAACTACTTTCCTTCCTGGACAGAAGGAAGGAAGCAAGTGTACTAAAAACAAGGATGGTACTAGCTCAAAATTCAAATCTTTCTCCTAACCCACTAAAGACAGATTACAATTCCTATGCACTAAAACTTCATCAGAGCTCCAAGTCAATTGTTTTACTCAGATGCCTTCACGAGCATAAAATGGCAAGTTCTTGTACATTTTGTAAGGAGAGCTTAGTTTTGTTACATGTAATTGATTTAAGATATAAATAATTGGCTAGCTAAATCATAAAACAAAAACATTGGCCACTATTTAGAAACAGCAAAAAGTCCAAATGCATCACCGGTCACAAACCATGGCTGCTTCTCTGAGAGTGAAAGCCCAGAAAAATTTGTGATATGCTTGAATAGCACAGAGTTGATCTTGGAGAGTGAAGACAGAGGATTTGGTACCGCTTTTCTGAGGTAAAAAGAGTAAGCACACATGAATAATCAATACGCAGCCAACTCTTGCCGAAACGTGTCAAACTCAACTTGTCGTCGAGTTATTCTTATCATTATTTTATACTACCCACCTTTTTCCCTCATTTCCTTGGCCTCCATCTCTTCCTTGACACTCCACTACAAGGGTGGCTTGAGAGGAGGGCAACAGACAGCTGCAAACACCCCCCAATTGACCCTCGCGGTGAAAATGTTTGTGGATAACATGTTAATAGTACAATATTTTCACAATTCAACAAACGGTATACCACTTTCTCTATCTTTAAATACGAAATTACTAAAAAAGGTTAGACTTAATAATATATATCCCATGTTCAGAGATACACGTATCACGTCCCCCAAGTCCACACAACAGATACCACGACCAAAAAGACAGCAGATTCAAAATTTTGGCCAGTAAAGAAAGAATCAAAATCATTCTTCCATTTGCCGATTCTCCTCTGTCACTGCTTGCTGAACCTTGACTTGGATCTTTGGGACAGTGAGAGCGGGATCCTTCAAGAGAGCAGCTGGGGCCTTGATCAGATGGATGCCCTGTTCTAGTTGTTTTGCTGCCTCCATGCGTTCTCTCTTCTTATTAGTCTTCAATCTGCACAAGATTTAAGAACTTGTGAGTTATCATATTTCTTAACCTTTCAAAAGAAAGATAATGTGGAAAGACAACAAACCTATTTCCAATATGTCTATCAAGCCTGTCTGATCTGATTTTATCTATCTTCTTAATGGCCTTCAAAGTGTTCTCGGCAAGAGTTCTGTCATATCTCTCCGGTCTATTGCGTTTCCTCTCAAGCTCAAAGGTTGAATCCTAGAACCATACATAACCAGTGAAGTAAGAAGAAACAAAATACCAGGCTTGCATGAATAAACAAGTTTCAAATGACAAACATGGATCAAAGAAACCATGCTTTACCTGTGTCATATCCTTTCCGTGCAACCTCCGGTACGCCTTGGTCCATTTTACCTTTCGAGGATTCCTTTTCATCTTAAAATTCTTGTGGCATTTGGATCTACAAAAACGAAATATCTGCAAAAATATTCACTGTTAAGGAACTAGTGACAGTCACAATTATCTGGTTTCTATAGAGCAATTTGTCACTATGGTTCCAAGATATGATTGTATGCTTCTAGATGAACAGCTCGTATACAACTTAAAGCACTTAAAAAGTTTTCATTTTCACTACGTACGTTTCCTCAACGAGTTGATTGAAGAACTAATTCAATATCCATCATATTTGCATAATAACCAATAACTCAATCATTCAAAGGGCTAGAAGAAGAAACAAGGAAATGAGGAAGCTTTTT
>JANJEY010000005.1:69227817-69238425 GCA_024703695.1 Erythroxylum cataractarum
AATAATAATAATAATAATAATAATAATAATAATAATAATAATAATAATAATAATAATAATAATAATAATGAAGATGACGATGAAGAGTGATGAGTAATATAATTAAGAATAAAAATTGCTTATTTGAGGGAGGGGTATAAATAGTAACCATTATATTGGAATGAAAACTTGATACCCACCCCATTTGGGGGGTTTAGTAGATTCCTAAACTTAATGAAATAAATATATTCCCCTTAAAAATGAAAACCACATAGCAAACACTATTTTTTACAATTATTCCATTCCTTCGTTTCCAAACTATTTTTTACAATTAGTTCTAAATCCTTTTTATGTAATATAATTGTTCATATGAAATGTTATTACGTATTAAAAAAGATTAAAAATTTGTAGAAGTTATCGATAAAATTTAATGGAGGGAAGGATTTCAGATTTTTTTATTAAAATATAAATAACTTATATGACAAATTTGAAAAAAAAAAAGAGATTAAATTTTAATAAAATTGGTGAAAGCAAGTGGAGGAGGCTGTTTTCTATCACAAATATACAATCTTGGATAAGGCAAAGAAGGGGTTGACCATGCGATTGGCCGTGTGGAGGTCGTCGATAGAGCAGGACTGAGACTGACGATTGAAGAGATCAAGGAAAGGTAAGATGAGCAACAGCTGTCGGTAGCAGCAGTCCACGAGGTTGACTTGGTTGTTGTCCTTGGGTTACTACTTACTATACTACTTCCCCACCATTTTATAGCACAGACGTAAATTATTTATGTGGAATCATAATGGACTACCATTGACAGCGACAAACATATTCTCGGTCGATTGATTTCAGTTTCCTGATCTCCTCCTATCAACCATTTAATAATATGATAAAGAAGAGAGTAGAATTGGACTGGACCCACCAGCTACTTTCTTATCTTAGGCCCTACTACAAGTGAACTAATGGCAGCAGGTAACCCTACCCTTTCTCCTCTGCTTTATTTACGCACACCAGCAAACTAGCACAACCATTTCTCTTCTAGTTCTCCCATTCAACTAAATCTCTCTCTTGAATTAGAAAAAAAAGAACTGATAACAATGAAAAGACCGCCTGGGTTGCTTCTCACCCTCCTTTGCCTTTGCCTTCTCTCTCTACTTGTTTCCTCTGCTTCTTCTCGTCTTCTAGTACCTAGACAAGGTAATAGCAATAATTATTTTTCGCGTTTTTATTCTCACTCGCAAAGCTATTATGTACTTCAAAATCAATGCAAGATCAAGGTTGGAACTTTATAACTGTTTGCACCATCCTACAGGTGAAAACGAGGCGAAGCTTGATGAAACTGCTTCAACAGTTTCAGTCACCGACACTCTTGAAGAAACTAATAAGGTTTTAGCAACTATAGATTGTAATTTTATATTTATGATTGTTTTGGACACATCATGTAAGATTGTTGGCTTATAAATTTATAATTATGCTCTGTTCTTCTTCCTTTTCTTTTTTTTGTGTCTTTTTGAACCAAATTTGCAGCTTAACATGGACGCTTTGGAGTACTGCAATGACAGAGATGAAGAATGCCTGCGAAGAAGAATGATAGCGGAGGCCCACTTGGATTACGTTTACACCGAACGCCACAATCCTTGAAACAGTTAATAGTCACTACCAAAGGAATAAAATTGCTGTGCTTTTAACTTGTATTATAGAAAAGTTGGGTTGAAGAAAGTGGGATGGAACTGTATATCAAATTATGTGTACATAGATTGTTGGTGTAACTCATCGTTGTTCCCTTTTCCTCCAAAGGTTGCAAGCTCAGTAACAGTATAAACAGCGGACCTCATGAAATTGTTGCATAATAGGATACCAACAACTAAGCATGCATGCCTCGGAACTGTCAAGAGAAGCGAAGGAAAAGAATAAGTAGTTTAAATATGACTGGCATACACAGTCGGTGAATAGTTTCACTAGCAATTTGTTTATTTGTGAAGGTCAATTAATTCTGTCCGCCAGTGTAAGCGAAGAAGGGCAATTGATTCATAGCTTTGTTAAGAGGCATTTAGTCCGATTTCCAAGGGCAGATTATCTTCAATTTTTAAAGGAAATATGGATCCAAGCAATGCCACAAATTGATTCAAGATGTTGCTTGCTTCCGGCCATGTGCTTCAGGACCTAAATTAAGACAGCGGCGGGAATCGTTGGTTGTTATTTGAGATTGTTATTTGGTCCTCTTTGGGTTCATCTTCTCTCTTGCGTAAAATAGCAGGATTCAGAATTTCGAAACCATTACAGAAATTTTTCCGACATTTTTAAGTCCCTTATGAACCAATCAATAGCAATCTTTGCATCCACTGTTCCTACAGAGCACTGTTTTCAACACTGGTTGTGGACCACATGATGATCACTGCAAGAATTGTGCGTATGAAGAAGCTAAAATAGCCTCGACTTATAGGTAGCGAAAGTGGCCCAAGAAGCCTACCAGATTAGCTGAGAAACAATCGAGTTTGAGTACACAAGAAGCCTACATGAATGCTTGGAAACTTGTAAATACCGCATAACAGTACTGACTTTCTAAGTCAAGGCTAAGTACTAGAAACCAAATCAAACAAGTCCATGTATCCACCCATAATTAATTGTCCTCACAATCAGGGGAAGCAAATTATTGTCCACTATCTTATAGTTAATGATATAATTTAAAGTGCACTGCACTAGCATTACCGTAAGTTACCCAAAAAAAAGAAACATACCATAGGATAAAATCCATAAAGGATATTCAAAGGCACATCCAGCCTCAATCTTATTCTCGTTACGCAAAAACATGACCACATTGTGAAGCTTACATAAAGTGGGTTGCATTCCCTTTCTTGTTGTGTTGAAATTACATGGTGACCTTGCAGAAGAGCCGCTACAGAAAATACAGAACATCACACCAAAAGATAGCATAAATCAAACATCCAAGTGCAGAAGGTTCAGATGTAAACTGTCAGGTATTCAATATATCTCTATTGGCATAAAACATTTTGGAGTATAGAAGAAGGTATTAGGAAACTACAAGATACTATTGTCATCATGTTGATGAAGAACATCAAAAGCATGACAGGATCACTCACAAAACTGTGCTCCGAAAGAAAACTAAGACCCCCCATCCCTTGGTCTTATAGCTGTTGACCGTCAATAATGTGCCTTTTAATCAAGCGTCATGCACCCTTTTCCTATCCAGAAAATTGAAAAGAAAACGACTTCAACAAAAACGCAAAATAACTTCAGAGACCAGAAATGCAAGATAACCTCAGTAGTCGCATGATCATTGGAAGCTATATATATATTGAATCAATTCCAGCTACGGAACTAACACATCAACATCATTCTACATGAGGAACTCCACATTAACAAAGACAAAAACTTTGCATCAAATCTGAAGTATGAAAATTTTGGTGACAACGATTTATGAAGCAACAAATCAAGTTAGTTATAGATGCAATTTCCACTTGAGTAATATAGTAACTAGAACAATAGTGCAGGATCAGCGAAATTATGCACCAGATATGCAGCTCCATGCATATATAAGCACGTCACAACCCATTCCCAAAACCAAAGCACAAATGAAACTATTCCAACAGCCACTAGCAAATTAAAAACAGCACCAGAAGATGCGAAGAAACAAAGAAAAAAAATGCTCAAACTAATCAAGTAAAGCAAAAGGCTAAGCATGTTGTTTGGAAGGATGAATACATGAAACAATAGATTTGATCCTTCATCTGATGCAGAACTAAGACACAGCAGGTATCCAATATTTAGAATCAACAAAAACATAAGGAAGCTTACAATTTTAATGAGGTTTTCCATTCCTGAGTCAGAAACTGAACTTTGTGATGCACAATTCACATGCACAATGGAACCCTTGGAGCTCTTGTTAGCATCCAACTTACCATCCCCCAAAGGGAGTGTCAAGTAAGTTGTTCCTTTGAACATCCATTTATTCCTTTCTTGACTATAATAATCTTGGAACAGCTCACCACACAAAATACATAAACATTGATCTTCGTCAGCAGGAACCATTGGTTCATCTTCAGCAATCAACTCTCCGAACCCATTTAAAAGAGCAGGAGATTCCACCAATAACGGAGGTTCCACAGTCCCTGTGGCCCAATCTCCTGCATCTGCATACCATCTCCTACTCAACATGTTTGTACAATCCGAATCTACTCTCTTTAGAGTATGCCACTCCATGTGTCTATCAAGCTGCCTTTTAAGTTTAAGCTGAAGGCCACATACGACACATTGATGTTGAATGTCATCAAAGAGTGAACTAATTACAGGTGGATGTAGTTCTCGTATAACATCCGACTTAAACTCCAACCCAATGAGATTTTCCACTTCCACTGTGCTAGACTGCAGGGAGGCGGTAGATCCTTTATCAGCTGGATGAGGAGTAGAAAATCCTTCTTCAGTGGACAAAGATATAGAAGTGGTGTCTGGAAGAGAAGGAATTGAAGTAGACTTAGGTGTAGTTATACGTATGTTCTGGTTCTGATTCTGATTCTTGTTTTGTGATTGAGGATGTGAAGGCGATGATGTATTGGACTTGGATGCAGATATCAAACCTTTGGCAACTAATGAACTCAACAGATTGGAAAGAGGGTTTTCACACTTATCCAGAACATCTGAATCTTGTGTTGATGTAGGACCAGGAGGCAGTGGAAGCTGCTCCTTTTTCCTGGGAGAAACACTGGGATTAGTCAATGAACTATCGTGCCTCAATGGAGAAGACAAGGGTATAGAGGAATCCTCTGATTTTGAGTTTTTTCGCTCACTAGTTATGCTAGGAATAGGAAGCTGAATACTTGATTTAGGTGGAACTTGCTTAACATCCTGGATATTTTTTGCAGGAAGACCACCAGAGGCAATATTAGAAAGAATTCCAGTTTTCATAACAGCAGCCAACAAGCTACTGGTGCTTGATTGTCCAGATGTTTCTACAGTGGGTGAATTTGACTGGTCAGATGCATCACTTCCTGATGTTGATAGAGTTCCGTTATTAGAGACAGGCTGCAAATGTGGTTTCTTAATCTGATGAGAAGATTGTACATAACCTCTGTCAGATGGATTTGGCAACTCTTGATGCACGTGCCGTGCTGGAAACAAGGGAGAGGGTGGACGTTGGTGCGTGAGGGACTCTGCAGATAGTGATGGTGACACTCCAAGAGAAGGTAAGCTATGTTGTGGTACCATTCCAGAGGATCCTGATAATCCATGTGCTGAAAATCCAAATTCTGAGTTTGCAATTTGGGATGAACTGGTGGTACGAGGTCTTACTGCCATCTTGGTCAATGAATCTGCATTCACAGCCAGCACACCAGGAATGGCTGAATGACCATCTGAGTGACCAGCAATAAGACCTCCAGAATGCAAATGTCCATCTCCTGAATGTGAATCCTGCAATCGCCAAGGGGAGGACAGATGGTGTCTGAGACCAGATTGCTCTTTCTGTTCAGAGGATAATGAGTCCGAAGAATTTTCTCTATCCAATCTCAAACCAAATTCATGAACACTTTGTGTTCGGAGGTGATTTTCAAAGTCCTGCACATGAAAATTACAAAGAGAAACAACTGTAATGAGGCATGCAGACAATGAAATTGAGCCTCAATCTAAATTCACCCGTTATATCTATTGCAAAAGAAATCCACAAGTACTAAAATGAATTCCCCACTTCAAAATTATTTACTCTCATGTTAGATCATCAAACTGCAGATATAGGAATTTAAAACTCTAGTTTAAAGTTCAATATGCATTTACTCATTTGTTTTCTCTCTTTCAAAAAATTAAAAAAAAAAAGTTTTTTTTCCCAATAGTCTACAGAATTTTACCAATTTCTCTGCATCAACAAGAGTCCACCCTTTTCTGGAGTTACTAGAGAAATTGGCTATATCATTATCTGACACTCTAGAGTGCATTTCCCACATAAACTCTTCTTCTTCTGAGTTCTTCCAGCTAGGGGACATTCGACTGCTGCTAATGCTTTGAGGAGGCTCAAGATGCAAATTAGGAGCCTTGGTTGCTGACAATTTTGGAAGCCCTTGCTTCAGATTCAAACCATTTCTTTGGCCAGATATTGCCCCTGGAATACTGCTGCCAGTATCATACCAAGGTTTATCATGTCCTTGCTCAAGAACCTTCCCAGTTCTTGCACCTCCCATGCTTGAGCTTCTTTGAACATCAGAACTAGATTCATAGTCTCCACATGCTGAACTGATTTTCTTCTCAAGAACAGGATCACCCATGACTTCTTTATGGGATCGTTGGGCATTCTGAAAGACATGACTATAGTATAAGGCCAGGAATGCATTGATTTTCAAAACAAGCACCGAATCAATCATTTACTTACGTGAGTTTTGATAGTACCACCTCGCCATGAACGTCCAGAACCAATACTGGCTGATCTTTCCGATCTTTCAACATCTCCACTTGAATTGGTTATATGTAGATTCATGGAATCAGGTTTTCCCTTTGCCTTGAGATAGAACCACATCAAAGAGAAATATAATCAATTTTATAGTAGCCCTATACTATCTCAACTAATCAAAGAGTACAGAAGTTTGTAATGTCCTTGCAAAAGTTAAATAATCCTGAGGAGACGTATTTTAATGAAAAATGCAGTCGACATAGATATGTCTGTGCCAATTTATACATCAGCTAAGCTTCTAAGACTAAAACAGGGTATCTATGGCACACCCAACTTAGCAAACAAAACAGGACAACAGCAATTTTAATCGAGAGTTGGGAAATATAGATTTTGGTAGATAGCTCAGTATAGCTTCAGCAATATATTTAAACTTGTATTGCTAAAGGCACTTCAAGACATGGTCATATACCACAGCAGACAAACAAAACTCAGAAGTTCAATCAAAATAAATTCTTGTTTTTACTAAACAGTTATGGTGAAGTGACAATTAATTCCAATTTTCCTTGACTAACCACTTACACTGCTTGACTGCTGAAGACGTTGCCTTTCCAAATACTTGGGGTTTACATGAATGCTATGTGGAGGGCGTTGTGAATGAGAATCTGGCCTAGAAGTAGTCAATGTTGATGACGATCCATTAGCAACAGAAGCAAAGCCAAGTTCCCTCTCAATGATCTCAAGCGTCTGAGGAGGGAAGACTCCTTTCCATGTTCCAAAAAGATGCTCCATACTTGAATGAACAGAGGTATCAATGTGCCTATATGCCTTGCAAAATACCTAATATAGAAAAGATATTTGACTATTACCAAGTAATAACAAGTGAAACAACAATACAAACATTGCAGCAATTTGATCTGCAAAGAGTTACCTAAGATTTTTTATTCATCCAACAAAGGTTCCAAAATTTAGGGCATTAGCAATCCTAGTGAAAAAGGTTGTCAAGTAATGACACTACAGGAACTGTATAACACAGCACACTCGAGTGTAGGATATCCTAAAAGCATCTCAAGTAAATAGATTCCATTACAGGAATTAAAAATCTAACCTCGGGCAGTCTGGCAGCAAAGTATTTTATGTAATCCCTCCCAATATTCTTTACAATGCTGTCTAGAAGATAAAGTGATGGCAGCTTTTGATCACTAGGTACCTGCAAGTTGATTCATGATTAAATAACCTCAATAGCATAAAGTGTGGCCTCCGAGGGAGAACCACAACAGAAAAATGAGCAAGAATCATATTTGCACACAATACCAAACTAAAAACAACACAGCTGCATTTAAAATCATATCATTTTTTCTTTCTTCTAAAAGTTTAGCAGCAACCTGAAACAATTTGAGCACCTCTTTAAACTTAGTATTAAAAGACGACAACAAGTGAAGGCTTCACATCAACTGCCATCAGTATCATGACCATGGGATCTGAAACCATCCATAGTACTTCAAGAAACAACCTTCAAATTAAACTAGAATTTTCAGAACAGACAAACTTCCAACCATTTACGAAGATTAGATTCCTTCAGCGGAATTGTAGAACTTGATGCATCTTCAATTAGGTTGTTAAACAGCAGGATGCAATATGTTCAATTGATAACTCTCAGACCAGAACTTGCCTTTGTATTAGCTTTGAGATAACATGTCCTGAATTCCAGCATCCTCAACCAAAACAAGGCAAAAGAGAGACGAAAGCTTCACTCATCTTTTTTTTTTTTTGGTCCGATAAAATTACAATTTGGAGATTATAAGCATCTATTAAAATCAAATTGGCAGCTTCAATCACATCCTGGATTTACAGAAACAGCCGCACAAATACAAGGACCAGCTAAGAAACAACGAAACAATAAATTGATTTGGCTCCATAAAAAGTGAATTGCTTGGTGAAAGGTCCTTTTTAGTTGTTATCATCTCTCTTTAATTGTAAGACTTCAGGGGATCAGAACCAATGCCCCAAGTTTGGACGATATTCATGGACAATTCAATGAAATTGATCTCTTTAACAAAAGAACTCAAATAAACATACAAAACAGCAGATACAAGCATGTGATGCTTGATCACAAAATATTTTTCATTGAGCTGAAGTTACAGTATGAACATCTACTATTTACAAACTTAAAAATTGTAATACCACAAAGTTGGGAGACAGAACCAACAATAGAAATCTAAGACTGAGTTCACCTCAAGAATATTAGCGCAGACAGTAGCAGCAATTGCTTTAGCGGCATGCTGATTCTCGCCGGCGATTATAGTCAAATTCGTGATTATAGGCTTCGAATTAAACGTCAGCTCTGCCAACGCCGCCTTGTACTGGCTCACCAGCTCCTGGTACGGCGTCGGCTGTGGATGGTACGCAGCAGCGCTTCCGCGGCTGAAATCGTTGCTCTCGGAGTCTCTATCAGTGGACGCAACGCTATACCTAGGCTGCGGAGGAAGCGACGGTCTGGGAGCGAATGGACGACCGTTAGGATTTGGTTGGTCACCGGCGAAACGGGGTTTCTTGAGACCTGGTTCTCGCGATCTGTCGAAAGATCTACGCGCACTCTCCATTTACATTACCAGGAGAATATTAAAGAATTGTAAGCAAAACCCTAACCCTAAATCGTTTTCCCCATATGCAATCGTTGATAGTACAAGTGAATCATCGTCAGACACGGATTGAAAATCTAAACTAATGATGAGGATAAATAAACTAGAGAGAGTTACAAAAAGAAGGCCTGGAGATTGGAATCACAGAAAAAAGATAATATGAAATGGAAAATTGACATAAGTTTGCGGAGTAGGGAAGGGGAGTGACAGTCGAGACTGGAGATTAAGATATAGGGATGTAGATTGTAGACTGTAGAGAGCAGAAGCTGGCTAGTTCGTCGTTTATGGTCCTGTTTGGCAATCGCTAGTTCGTCAGTTATAGTTCTGTTTGGCTGAATTTATTTAGGGCCGGTTAGATCTACGTCTATTTTTTATTATAATTTTTTGTTTTTGATTTTTTACTAAAAAATAAGGCTGAAATTTATAATATAAAAATTAAAAATAAAAATATGTTTAGGTGAGATATATAATAAAAAAATTTAAAAACAAAAACATATTTAATTTTATCTTCTTGTTTCTATTTTGTAATTATACTCTTATGTTAATAATTTTAACATAATATATTATATTTTAAATTAATTAATTATCATTATAGATAAAATTAAACTATATGTAAATTAAATATATTTTAAAAAATTACATATTAATTAGAATCTAATATCATTTACTACTCATTTTGAATAATTTTTATTGGTAATCAAATCACGTTCAAATCTGGCAAAAAAAGTGGTGTGCATTAGTGAAATTACAGTAATTCCAAGGCACATTGCCTCCGCCGCTCTATGCCCGTTGCTTTATTCCTTACATATAAAAACAATTTCTTGTGTTCCAAATTTTGAAGCATCATCTTCCAACCTTTTCCAATACAATATCCCTATTTGTTAAAGTGAAATACTTTTCTCTCTCTCATCAAATCATCTTCAATTATCCATGTACGCCACGCATCCTTGGTGTCTTCTTTAAAACCCAGTTTTGTGTTGTCCAAAACACGTTGCCTTACCCAGCGTTTGGTTACCGTCTTCGGACGTGAAGACGGATGACGAGGACAAAAAATTTCTGTCCGAAGGTGCCTTTGCTTACCGTCTTGACTAATTCCTATCATGTCTTTAAGGGACAAGGACAAAATATGTCGTCCAATTCAAAAATGTCGGACATTGTCCTTTGTCCGCAGACAAGATAACTTAAAGCCAAAAATAACCCTGCTTTTGGTGGAATACCTAACACCCATGCTCCATTGTCAACAGCTGCGTCCGAGGCTGGTGAACCTTCGTCTCCACTGATACGCGCGATAAGTAGCAGAAGCTTCTCTTCCCCCTTCAATGTACGCATATGGTCATTGTACATATTCTACTAATCTCTCTCTATTCTCCATACATTTGCTCATTGTTTGCGTCTCCTTCTTCCCCAGATTTGATTGTGTTCCGTGTGCAAAGAACCTCCGTCTTCGTTGAAGCAGCGTCGTACCATCTTTCCTCTCTTCCGGGTAAGACATTCATCCCATCGTTGTGGTTTGTAGAATGTGGGTTATGTTTGGAATGTTTCGTCTTCTTCTTCTGGGTGTTTGAACGTATGTTCTTCAAATGCTGTCGGTTTCGAATG
>JANJEY010000005.1:69269523-69282946 GCA_024703695.1 Erythroxylum cataractarum
ATTTCTATAATAATAAGAATATGAAAAATGACGAGAGGTATTGTCTAAAGGAAATATAAGATTCAACTCTCTTACAGGCCCTTTTTCAACTAAAATATCCCTTGCTTTATTATCAAGATTATCCCAATTTTTAGGATCATAAATGTCAAACATTGGGCTTTCTTACTCATTTGTCTTTAAATTTTCTAAAGTGGATGCATTTGGTACATGATCATGCTCACTCAAATTTTTAATATCCTCGTGAATATGAATCTCATCACTTAAGTTTTCTTTATATTGTTTAAAACTACCTTCACCTAATTCCTCGGGACTCTCACTAGAGGAGCTTATTCTTTTAATAAATTTATTAATTGCTAATTTTTAGGATTCTATCAACTGTGCTACTTGTTTTCTTTTTTTTTTTTATTTTTCACTTCCAGACAAATACTTTTTAGGCAACATAATATAAATCAATTATAACACAGTTGGACTAGAAAAAAGAACAAAAGTACCTTTATAAAACTGTAAGAAGTATGCAAGCTAAAACCAAACTCCAATAGCTTCAAAATATATCACAAAGGTATATAAATGGTATTATGTTTATGATAGAGAAAAAAATAAATAACAAATTTAATATCTAATATTAAAAAACAAAGAGAAAATTAATGATTGAGATACATTAATTTCTAAAAATACAAGAAATTAACATACTTAGGAAATAAACTAATATAATGTCCACGTTAATGACAAATTACAAATTAATTATAGCATATTCAAATATTTAATAAGCTAAAAATATATTAAAAATCATAAACTTAACCTTTAAATTATACTCAAAACTCAGAAGACAGAATCGTGAAACTTTTTGCTACTAATTTTTGAGTTGGAGTACCTTAAATATATATATTGATGAAAAAAAATAGAAGGTAAAAATACACCTAAATACTTCAAAACTATTTATAAGTATAACATGTTAACGACAACGTTAACTTTGATCAATCTTGGAGCTTCCACCAACAGCTTCCACTAAAGTTAACTGTTGAAAACATCAACTAGTCCTACACCAACATTCTCTACATTTATTACTACCTCTCCATTAAATACATTTATTACTATCTGCGGCCTATGACAACAAGTTTGAAGCTTTAAACTGGTTGAAAACCTCCGATGAGAAGTGACTCAGAAAATACGATGATTACAGTAAGTGCTTTCTCATTGGGAATAGCACAGGAGGTAACATAGCATACCATGTTAGCTTACGTGCCGCTATGGCAGCCACTGATCTTGAGCTTTTGAAGATCAAATGAATGATATTGCAACATCCGTTCTTTTGGGGGAGTTGAGAGGTCGGAGTCAAAGACTCAGAGTTACGGTAACCAAAAATGATGTAAACTTGTTGATGTAATGAAAATCATTAAAACAATGCAAGACAGTAGATTGGAACCTGATATTGTGGTGTACACTATCCTAATTGGTGGGTTTTTCTCTGCTGGGATGTTAAAGGTTTCTGTTGGATTATTTTCTAGTTTATTTATTAAGGGGTTGTTTCCTAATGTTTGGACAAATAATGCCGTGATTAACGAACTTTGCAACAGAGACTTAGTAGGTGAAGCTTATAAGTTGTTTAGCAAAATGGAGGAAAAGGGTATCAAGCGAAATGTTTTGTCTTATAGTACAATGATCCAGGGGTTTCTTCACCATGGTGACTCGGTGCGTGCAGTGCAAATCCTACAAGAAATTGTTAATCAGGGCTTCTTTGTGGATAAAACAACTGTCAATATACTTGTCGATATGCTTTCTCATGAAATCATAAGTTGATTGTTGTGGGGACATAAAAGCTGATTACTTAATCACCACGATGTCTTTTACTCATTGTTGAACTCAGAGGCAGAGTTACGGTAACAAAAAATGGGGCCCTTTTTATTGTGACCATGGGTAGGTGCCCTGCCTGCCCCTGCCCAGGACCGGCACTGCCAACTCGACATCTGAACCTCAACAGTACACAAAATGTTGTCATTTTGTTTATGTTTTTGATTGACCATCATCTTTCGCATGTTGCAACGTCACTTCCAACTAGCCTATTGCTCCTGTCTACATCTCTAAACTCTCTTATTTGTCTCTTTGTGTCCTAACTGCTCTCAATCATTTATGTCACTTTATCCTGATTCCTTAAGTAGACTCTCCTATTTGTCTCTTCGTGTCTAACTACTCTCAAGCATCTATGTCACTTTACCCTGATTCCTTAAGTAGGCATCTAAAACACCCAATCCCACTCTCCCTATACTCGTTTTCTTCTTCTTCTTCTTCCTTTTCTAGGTAGTTGTTCAAGTTATTTATCATTATTTCCATCTTTACTTGAAGCCCTTTATTTATTAATATGTACAAAAGTAGGATCCATAACTTTATCTTCTTTGACAAAAATTAAAAAGATCTTTTAATAAAATATACTATATATAGAATTGAATATAAGTTTTCTTTTTTCTATTATTTTTAGATTACATATTAATTTTGTTTAGGGGTTAGGTGAAGGAACTTAAACCTTATAAGGTACTTATGAGATCTTACATGGATTAATAATAATGTATGGAATTTGTTGTTTGACTTAATTATTAAGTATTATTATGAGTGGACTTGTTGTTTCTTTCACTCTACTTTCTTTTAGCTAATGGTTCAAGTTCTGTATCCCCTTACTATACTGGGTTTGGCTTTTGCCTACCTCCTTTATGCCTAATCAAGTTAAGGTTGTGGATGGTGTTTGAGAAACTAGTGATTCTTAATTTATACTAGTTTTCATTATTGGTTGTTATTATACTATTTATAAGGTTCCCTTTAATTTTCTATGTACATTTGTTCATCTTTGGTAATGATATGTGTTAAATAAACTTTACTTTTAATTTGGGAGTTTTCATAAGATTTGATAATTAAACGGAGTAAATTAGAAAAGAAGTAAGTCAGTAGGGAGCAACTTTAAAAGATTTGAAAGACTCAAAATACAGCAATAATACCTCATCATGTTCAAGCTATGTTTAAAATAAGGGTCCAAATAACCAACATGCTCTTATGTTGAGCCTATATTCACCAACACAGTGGTTACACAAGCCTATGTTCAACCCGTATTGGTAGTGCTCATTTATGTAAAAATTTCAAAAAGGCATAACAAAGTAATATGGAGCTTAACACAATCTCATGTTAAGTGAAAGTAAGTTAGGGTTTATTTTATTAAAAAAAAAAGAGATGGTTTGAAACAGGAAGAGGACTTGTTGGCAAATTAGTTTTGAGGAAAAAAGAATTCATTATAAGCTATATTAAATAGTTAGAGATCGAAAGAAATGATAATCCTAGAAGAGGATTAAGAAAGTTATTAACATTCATCAAGAATTTTAAGATTCAAGAACCATAAAGATATTTCCTTTATATTTTGTTCTTCTTTATTTTTGTATGGTTTTTCCTTGCTTAATCATGAACTAATTAAGATATAGATCTAGGTAAGATAGACCTAGGATTTGATGTCTTGAACTTATGCTTTAACTTAATGAAATTTCATTTTTTATATTTATTTGTGTTTTTGTATTGATTTGAATAAAAGGATCAAGAGTTGAAGATTTAATAATCGAATACAAACATTGAGATCGAAAGATAGGGTGTATATTTAGATCACAACATAAATGGTGAGGGTTGAATGGGTTACTTGAGAGATAACTACATGATCTTGTTGGGTTAAGGTAAAGCCTATCACAAGAATTCACAAATCGAATTAATGTGTTCTTAAGTTATTTTGATTAGAAAGAGATTTTAGTCAACTTAATTTAGGAAAAAGAGTTGTGCTCTTGAGAGAGAAAACAGTTGCAATTTAGGAATTTTATCAATCCAAAGAACTAGTCATTCACTAAATTGGAATAAAGTCGAAGCATAATAAAGTCATAAAGAATATCTTACTTGGAACTAGTTTATTTATGATTATTTTATTCTTAATCAATGTTTTAATTTGGTGCTTTTATTCATTTATTTCATTTCAAGTTAATCGTATTTGTTATCTCGATATTTAATTTCATAATAAATCTATAATTAACATCTAGTTCTTGTAAGATCAACCTATACTCATCAGTACTGGCTATAACTACACTAAACGCTTGCAGTTAAAATAATACCAAGTTTTTAAAGTCATTATTGGGGCTACGTTTTGTTAATATTGATTCAGTATGCAAACCAGCTAGACAAGACTTTTCCTGTTCTTTTCTTTTATTATTATGTACTATGTGTTCTCTATATTATCTCTTTTACAGTTGATCTATTGTATGCGACAAAGAAAAAATCTTAGGAACCTTGTTAAACCGAACCCCGAGATAAAGAGAACTTTACACAATAGAAGGAAACTCCAAAGATTGATAAAGGTTGAGAAAACAAAGATGGATGTGGAAAACATTATATCCTTGAAAGATTTTACTACATCGAGAACCTAAGGAATTATTTAAGTATTGCGAGGTCCAACATTAAAGCTAATAGTTTTAAGTTGAAACCTTCTCTCCTCTTTATGGTACAATAAAATCAGTTTGGTGATCTTCCTATCGAAGATATCAATTTACATATTTCAATAGACTACCATTATACCTTAAAGTTTAATGATTTTTCACTAGATGCCATCAAGTTAAGTTTATTCCCTTTTTATTAAGAGATAAGGCAAGTTGGTTGTAAACTTTGTCAATGGGATCTATTACTACTTGGGATCAAATATCCCAAACTTTTTTATACTACTTTGATTAGAAATGAAACCACAAATTTTAATCAAAAGGAAGGTGAATCACTTTATGAAAGCTTGGGAGAGGTACCAAGAACTATTAAGTCATGCCCCCATCAAAGGCTTGAGAAGTGACTTATTATTCAAACATTTTTCAGTAGGATAACCTACAATACGAAGATTTTAGTGGATGTTACTACTGGTGGTGCTATCATGAATAATACTAGAGGACAAAGTGAACAATTTGATTAAGAATATGATTCAAAATCATTATCAATGGCTAAGTGAAACAAAAGTCCCAAAAAAGACTGAATGTAAGTATGATATTGATGTTTTAAGTCTTCTTACTACTAAAGTTGATGCTTAGACTCGGAAAGTTGATCATATAAGTGTGAATTATAGGGGAACATTTAATATTTCATATGACATTTTTGGATCTTTGGTACATTTAGCTACTAATTGTCAATTGAGTAACTCATTTTTCTAAATTTTATTTATTGAATAGGCTAATTATGTCAATAACTTCAACTAGAAGAATGATCTTTTTTCAAATTCCTATAATCTTGAATGGAGAAATCGCTCTAATTTCTCTTATAGAGACAAATTTAACCATGTTTTTCAAAATAATGTAAGGCAACCCCATTGTTCAATTTAGTCTTTTTAACACATGCCCTCTTCTGAAGTCCAATTTAGAGTCTTTACTTAAGAATATTCTAACAAACCAAGCAAAGTGAAATTAGGGGTTTATTTAGGTAATTAGGTAGCTCACTTCTAAGGTTGACGCTTTAATAACCCATAACAAGAAGTTATAAGTTAAACTTGCCTATCAAACAGCTCTTGTATTATATCACCTAGTCAACTTCCTAGTCAACAAGAGAACCCTAGAGAGCATTATAAGGTTATGGCATTGAGGAGTTATAAGAAGATAGAAGATTCTAAGGTGAGAGAGGTTGAAAATGATTACAACAAAGATGGTTTGTTGCCCAATAAGGAGAGTGAGACCAAAAAAGAGAAGAGAGGAGAAGATAAAGAGCCCAAATATGTTCCTCCCATACCACATAAGTCGCCTATACCTTTTCCCAAAAGATTGTTTAAAAGCTAAACTTGATAAACAAATTGAAAAAATTTTGTTCAAAAGTTATATATTGATGTTACCTTCACACAAACTTGAAACAAATGCCCTCTTATGCAAACTTTTTGAGGGAGACATTATCTAATAAAAAGGAAGCTTAAAGATTATGAAACAATATCTTTTATCGAGAAGTGTATGCTATAATTCAAAACAAATTGCCTTCTAAACTCAAAGATCCTAGCAATTTTTTTAAAATTTCTTGTGTTATTAACGATGTGAGCTTTATTATATGATTTAAGGACAAGTGTTAGTCTCGTACACTTATCTTAGTATAGGAAGCTCGAGAAGGGTGAGTTAAACCCTGCTTCTATTTTGCTACAACCATCCTTGGTGGATCATTCCGTTTTCATATATATTGTTGCTTTAGAGATGGAAGAGGGTATTGAACTCTCTATCATTCTTAAATGGCCTTTCCTAGCTACACTTAGAGTTGTTATTGATGTGAAAAATAGAATGCTTTATTTGAGTGTTGGTGATAAGGGAGTAGAGTTTAATTTGCCTAATGCAATTAAATATTCTTCTTTTGGAGATTCTTCTTGTACGATTGACTTGAATGATCAGTAGGTGATGGAGAAGCTCGCTAAGCATAATTCAAATGATCTATTTAAAAAGTTTTTTTTTAAAACGTATTTAAAAAGTGTTTGGTAAATGAAAGATCCCAAATCAAATCAAAGAGAGTGGAGAAAGCTCCACAGGTAGAACTTAAAAACATTTTCCATCCACTCATATATATATTTCTTGGATCCAAATCTACTTATCTTGTGAGTTGTTACTGTCCAAGTAAAGTTGAAATTGAAAAATAGTTGGAAGTCCTCAGATTACATCGAGATGTTATAGGATATACCATTAATGATATTAAGAGTATTAATCAATACATTTACATATATAGAATATTATTAAACGATGATTACAAGCCCCAAAAACGACTGATCCTAACATGAAATAAGTTGCTAAGAAAGAGGTGGTCAACCTATTTAATACCGGATCTTATGTTTAATAGTGAAATGGGTGAGCCTAATTAAAGTAGTTCCTCAGAAGGGAGTGCGGCTGTTGTTAAAAATGATTGGAGTAAGCATAAAAACATAACATCCACATTGTTGTTAACAGATTCCTATAGTAAGCACAAACCAAATTCATATCCTTTTTATTTTTTGGGGGAACTATGCGTTAAGAAATAAAGTGGAATCATATATAGCAAAAGGGTTCAACATTTAAATTATTCTCAAGATTCCTTTCAAAATGATAATGGAACATCAGGGGCTGCAATTGCAGCAGACATTAGTTGAGGAACATCATATGCATGTTAACCATCAGACTGAAAAGATGAAATTTGATCCCACAGACCCAGATAAAAGTTTTTGGAGCCTAACGTGCCAGCTTCATTCTATCAGTTAATAGTTAAAGATGGATTCGCAGACAAAAACTACTACTACATAAAAGCCATCTGCAACATTATATAATGAACCTACCTATTGTCTTTGCACAAAAAACAAAGACGCAGGTATTACTTCTTCTGCTTTCTCTCAAATAAGGTAGTCCATCCTTATTTCCAGGGACGCGGTGCTTGCTGCGACTACTTCTCTTGCATCTTAGAGATGGCGTAACCATCCTCTCGTATCCAACCATAAAATTTACAGGAGAAGGATAATTAGAATGTCTCCTCTGACTAGCCCACCAGCTGCGAATCCTCTCACAAGTTACACCTGCAAGGTTCACAACTTGGGTACCAATTAGTACCTACAACCAACATGTATAACAAAGACGAATTGTTATTTAGCATAGAATGGTGTAATTAAACTCGAGGAAAAAGTATGGAGATAAAAGAATTAGCAAATAAATGAAGGTAATTGGACATTATAAATGACAAATATGTTAGGCATAACAAATAAAATCTAGCAATCAATTAGTTGATATTCATAATAAAATTCAGTCAATAGACCCTATCAACCAAAAAATAGCTAAATTCCACAAGGGCAACAAGAGCTAATGCAGATGAAGCCCTATGGATCTAAGTTTTGTAAATGAAGCCCTATGGATCTAAGTTTTGTAATCTATCAATCTTTCAGCTGGGTAGAGTGACTCCCCGTCTCATCGACAGGTTTTCCCTCAGCTAGCTGCCTATCAAAGCTCGAACCACCTGCTGGTTGTACAGAACCTAGATCCCACATATCTGAGAAGCTGCCTGTTGGTCCCAACTCTGGCGAACTATAATTGATAATATTATCCCATAACTCACAGCTAGAACTAGGCAGACCAGCATGACTCTCGAATCCAGTAGTCCATTCATTGTCTTGTTTAACCATACCTTCCATCCCAGGCGACGAGAATTCCAAAAACTTCTTCTGCAGTGTTAAATCGTCAGGGAAAGAGATAAAATATTCAGGAGCAGTATCCTGTTTTGGGGTCATCAGACTCTTTCCCTTGTAAGTATCATCACTTCTTGAACTACACACCCCTTCAACAGCCTGTTCTGTGATTTTACCTAATGGTTGTGATAGCATTAATTCATCTGACAGGGCGAAATCATCTGACACAGCATTCTCTGTTTCAAATGGCACGTCTTCTATTCCTAGACCCATTTCTACCATACCATGTAAAGTGTAATCAGATCGTTCAACAGGAACTGGACTTGCAGCTGGGGCTGCAGAAGATAATGTTAGGTTTCTCCAGTCAGATCTGTACTCCACAATTTGACCTTCCATAGATGACTCAGATTGATCCGGCTCACTTTGTTGATGCCTAAGAAATTTCCTTTTCTCTCTAGATGAAGCAATTTCTCCCGGTTGCCTTTTCTCCCTAAGGCGACCTAAGAATGTAGGATTCTTAAACAACTTCCCCAGAAAACAAATCATTTGTTTCTGCTTTTGCTCTGTTTCCTGAAGCCTTTGATTAACAGTTTCCATGAGATGAACTGTTCCACACTGCTGTTGTTGCAATTCTTCTACGCCATTCATCATCACACTCATATCTTTCATCAATTTATCAACGTCGCTTTCTAGTCCTGCCCTTCCAGATTCAGTGGAGGACCCAGTGTAGATTCCAATCTGCTGCGAATGTGGCGACTTGCGCCTCTGTATGTTTCTTAACAGATGCTTCTCACCTCGTCTGAAAGCTTCATTTGCAAACTCCCATCTATCAGTGTTGACCTTGCGAAAACCCTGAAAACATGATGAAAGTGATTTAAGAATGAATTGGGAAGAAGCTGAAGCTCATTTTACTGCACATTAGTCACAAAGATGTGGATCATGAGAGATAATCTGAAACCATTTGATTTAATGCACAGAAAGAACTGAGTTGTAACTTTAAAATCATCTGTAAAACACAAAACAGGATTCTGTAGCATACATAATGCCGTTAGATATAACAAGCAGCTCACTGTTATATTATTTATTCTACTGAAACCTGAAATGCTACCTGTGAAAGATGCAACTCCCCGCTCCATTTCAGACCCAGAGGGGAAGGATGTCTTTCCTTGCAGTATGAATATCAGCAGAATGCAGATCCCTTAATCATTTGCTTAAAAATCTTCTATACCAGTTTCACGAAGAAGAAATACACCTAATAAACTTGATTACTTCCAATAATGTATTTACTTCACTAGAGGTATACCCCATTACAACAATCCCAAATGAACACCACTTTACATGAACAATGCCCCAATTACATAAGCCAAAACATCCAAACTACATAATCTTAAACCAACGCTATACAACTAACACAACGATACACCCAGCGCCTATTCAAAACCTGAGAAATATATACATCATCCATAAACGCTATTATAGTACAAAATTTTAATGATTGATCAGTGTCTAATCCAATTACAAAGAAAACATTGTCAGCAAAACCCACAAAAGTCAGACAAAGTCCCAAAACAATACACAAAATCGGAACAAATATACATCAAAGAAAGAGCACAATAACCCGATTAAGGTTGTTATGACACTGCAATACCCACGTAAGTATTGAGTTGACGAACAAAACTTGAGAAATTGTTGTGCTTGAAATTGCGAGGGAGCACAATCCTAGAGAATTCAACAGGGTCCCAAACCACAAAGCTCGCTCCTTTTGCACCCCACGAAATTATCGGGTCCAAACTCCGATCATCTACAAGATCAAAAGTCTTGGACAAAAATGGCGGAATTGGAGTCCCTTGTAAGCAGTCCAATGGCCGAGGCACCCCACTACTCTCTTCCTTCATTTCTTCAGCTTTGACAACTGTTTCTGAAACTGGGCTTGCTTTGAACTGAAAAACCGGAGGAGGAGCATAATTCGAAGGATTGAAAGCAGAGAACGCCTCGAAATCCATCACAGGAGAAGCAGAGAAGCTTGTGTCCTCCATAAACGAAGACCCATATGGGAAATGATAAGAACCACTCACCGGCCGAGTTGTCTCCGGTTCAGAAGACGAAGAAGAGGAAGGCTTATGGGGTGATTTGTGGTTCTTTTCTGCATCTTCTGAGCTCATCAGAACGATCAAAGAATTTTAAATGTGGTTTCAGTAGGATGAAATAGAAAAGAGGAGGCCCAAGAAATGGGGATTAACAGCGTGTCCGTGAAATTCAAGGGGCTGAAATGATATATAAGAGTGATCGCCGACAAACTGTTCGATAAAAATCTTAAAAGAGGCGGTGAAGCCTCGCTGCATCTTCCACGGCCACGGCCACGGCCACAAGAATTTCGAGCCATTTTTCGTTATTATTTTCACTTTCACTGAAACGACGACGAGCACAATTCAAGTCACCGACCTTAACGGCTTGGTAGTGATGTATTTAAAATATTAATCTTGTTAATTGCATTTTTTTTTTTTTTTTGTGGTTAGGAGACACGTGGGCACTAGATATTTTTGACCAGGTGTCAAGATTTCATTTTCTGGCATGTGATTGGTAGTTTACTGTTACATGTTTGAAAATGGTGGCCCACTTGCCGTTGGTCGTAATACTTAGTGGCGAAGCTATGTAACTGACCAATCACATTTTAGGCAAATCTTGCAGGGTAGATTTGTTTCTTTTCTAAAGAAAGATGGCCTACTTGTTTTCAAAAAAAAGAAAAGAAAGAGGGCCTACGCACTGCTTCTAGAGACAAGAGGCAGCATATGAAAGGGATTGCGCATTTATAAGATAAGATAAAATTTTATGAATATCTAATGTGCTATTAACTAAAAAGCAATTAAGAGGAGTAGCTTTTTAAATCCAGAGGTGGATAATTTTATTTGTGTGTAAACAGTGACTTGAATTCCTCATTGCACGAGCAGAGTCTGCTAGCTATGGAGTTTTTGTTTGCATGCAAGAGAATGGGAGAAAACACCTACTAAAATTCTCAAACTCCCAAAGTAGGTGCTACTATTTCTCGTAAATTGGCAAATATCGTAAAGATAGTTGGGTATTTTTGTTCTAATATTGTGAAACCAACATAGAAATTCAAGTTACAATTTATCACTAAGTGAGGAATGCTTTTTGCTGAACTAGACATACCTTTTGACTAGAACAACATGACACTAATTTACTTAATAAGAATACCATATTACTAACTCCAACTCCAAGAGTAAGCGAGCTGTTTGCGTTGCATCAAGGGGTTGGAGAATAGGGAGGGAAATTTCAACAATTCCCCGCATATCCAAGTGAAGCGAGCAACCCCAAACAGAACTGGCGGCAGGCTTAAACCCATGATCATAGAGCTGGGTCGAGTCTTTGTTCGCTCCAGAAAATAAACAATTTGCAATTGCCAAGCGTATAAGCAACAAGATCCCCAGAAAAGAAGTAGAAAACACAATGATGGCATAATAAACAGTTAATACCCTCTACCACGCTTCCTTATCATTACTATATTCCCAAAATGAGAGTTCATGTAACATTGTGCAGTTAAGTCTTAAACAAGCCTTTTTCCGCTCTCCGTCTATTTTCATAGCCCTTTTTTTTTATATAATTTACTTGTTAAACATCAAGAAACGTAAAATGGAGATGCCAGGAGATGCGTCCTCGAGATTTGCAGTGGAAAGAAAAAGAATGGAACAGTTGCATGATGAAGAAAAAATGCCAACGATTTCATTGAGCTAATTGAAGTTACAAATTTTACATACAAAATTATGAAACAAATTTATACAGACTTCCCATTAAGGAAGCCGGTGTTACAGGCAAAAGAAAATGTATTTAAGGCATCGATGTAGTTCCTCTGGCAGAGCTAAAAACACAAAATTCTCGAGTTTCGAGATGACAGACATGTACATCAATGATTCTGCGGCCAAGTGAATTAATCAAAATATCAGGACAGTTGATCAAAGCAAGCTTCAATGTAAGAATTCTTTTAAACCCATCAGACCAGATTTGCAACTTATATAATGACTGCAGAGAGCATGCATTCCTCTTTTAAGGAATAGTTGATGCTCACTGATTGCTAGTACATCAGCGAGCTTTGTGCTTAAGTGCATCTGCCGGAAGTCTTATGGGAGTGAATCGACGTAAATATATGGTTTATTAAACTGGGATGGGTAGATCAGAGTTGAAGAATATGGCGCACCTGAGACTATCTAGGCAGTGCTATCCTTGCCAGATATTGAATCGCAAAAGAATGCTGTATTATGTGCATAAATAAGACCTATGGTGTTCCACCCTTCACGCAAGTAATGGCATATCAGCAGGACCAGAATGGGGTGCAGGGGATTTAATCAAAGACTTCAGAGATTCCATGATATTAGCAAAGGAGGGACGTTTCCAAGGCTCACTGCAGGAAAACCATTTGTATTGAGACCGTATAAAAATTAAATAACAATAATAACGAACAAATAACCACCAGGCACACTGGCTTAACGAGAGATGAGGATTAAAACCAAAACTAGAACTTCAAACTCACTTTGCCCAGCAAGCCTCAATAAGGGCGGCCACTTGAGGATTTAAATCTCTTGGAATCTCAAGCCTTTTTCCCTTGAAACCAACAGCAGCTACAACCTACAAGGTAGGCATCATATCCATAAATTTCCAGCTGTAAACGCAGAAAGAGAAAGCACCAAAATGATTACAAATCAAAAGGTGCAAACACAAGGGAAGATTATTATTTTGGAACAACTCTCCCAGCAGGTAGACTGCAAGTTGGGAATTGCTGGGAAGTTTCCGTGAGGAAACCTGGGATGTCTAAATAGTCAGTAAGTGAAGCTACTTAACTTTCACGGATATCCATTCCTAAATAGATGCCCTGCACTTGGGCCCCTAGTCAGCCAATTGCTGAGGTATATCATAACAGACAACCAAGGACCAAAAAAGGTTACAAGATAGGGTGTGCACTAGTCGACAAAAACGACCAATATGTTCTCTACTTATTAAAAGAGTCGAACTGGCAGATATATTATTTTACTGATCTCGTGGTATGCCCAAAATATCAATTATTCACTATCAAATTGCTAGACTTCCTCAATTCTGCTTCCCAAACAACATAAATAAGAAGTCAACTCAGAATAAGACTACATTAAGATTGTATGATGTCAGAAGTAATTAACAACTCCAGAACACAAACCTGTGCTGGATTTAAATTGCTCCAGGGCTGTTGCAGTGTTACAATCTCCCACAAGATGACACCAAAGCTGT
>JANJEY010000005.1:69296683-69319944 GCA_024703695.1 Erythroxylum cataractarum
CTTATCTGAAAGAAAGTCATTTCATCTTAGTTCTTCTCCCAACCGATGATTATTTCATTACATTTTCATATTATTTTGTATTTAACTGTCATGTGAAATTTTGCGCTACGTATAAACTCACTGGGCACTTTCACTACGTATTTGCGCAGTGTTAACCTGCTAGTATCTTTTTATAAGGTTATATGTACAACAAAGCATCCTTATCTCCTCTACTATCAACTTATGATTATGTGTCTGTTTGACCGGTCAACACTCTATCCTATAGAGCATGATCAAGCTAATTGAGAGTTTACCTTTTAGCTTGATTGGTATGTTTTTATCACATAAAACTCATGAAGCGCTCCTCTATTTTAGCCACTTTGATTTGATATGGTAAATTATATCATCATCTATCTTTCTACCATTTTGGATAGTGAAACTAAGGTACTAACTATATAACAAATATTGATCTCTATATTGGATGCAACCTTGCAGCCCAAAAAGTAACGGTCTAAGCACTCCGTCTTAGTCCTCCTCATTTTAAAGCCTTTAAATTCTAGCATATCCTTCTAAAGTTCTAGACTGACATCAACACCCTATTTTGTTTCATCAACTAAAACAATATCATCGGTAAACAATATACACCAAGGCACGTCAAATTGAATATTCTTGGTAAGCTCATCCATAACTACTACAAATAAGAAGATGCTCAATGAGGATCCTCACTGAAACTTGATATAATAGAAAAATACTTTGTATCTCCTCATATAATCCTTACTCTAGTCTTAGCACCTACATTCATATCACTAATAACATGTTATGAGCAACAGGTAATCCTTTAACTTCTAAACATATATAGCAGTTCACTAAAAACCATTAACTATTTTTCATATTCATAAGAAATTTTTTATATAAAAAAAACTCAAATCTTTCAATTACCCAGTAAGCCATAAAGTCTACATAATAAGTGTTGAAAAGAAAACTAAAGGATCGTCACTCAACCTTTAGTGAATTATTGGGAAAGCAACTTGGCGATCTCGCAGGTCCTAAGTTTGTCGGTGCCTATAGCAAAGACTTTATTTTTTCCTTGGTAAGAAAGTTTTTATGTATTACACCAAAGCTCTACAAGATGAACAAGTTACTCTTTGAGTCAATTAATAAAACATATTGAAAGAATAATATAAGGTGAATAGGGCAGTCTCTTCATTAACAATTTTTTTTTCCCAAACATCCCTAGTTCAATTTTTATTGCCTAATTTCTCTCAAAACGATTCTCCTTTCCTATGTATATCCTTGTCACTCCTTTCTTAGGTTTTAATTTCCTTTCTTAGGTTTTAGTTTTATCATGTTAAAACAAACATTTAAAACATCACTTTTATGATATAGTTATGTTAATTTAGGGAGAAAGACAAAGATAGTGTTGTGCTAAGGATTTTTGGAATATGAGTGTTGTGTTGGGGATTTATGGAGAACGAGCGTCAATTATTTTAGGTTTAATCAAAATATTATCATTTTTTATTTTTGAAAATTTTTAAAATAAAATCTAACAAAATAAAATTAAATTACAAATGACATGTCATCTGCTAGGCTAGCATATTAACTAATCTGACATGTCACGTATTCCCAAATAATGACATCATATCTAACTAATGAAAAAGTAGTTGAGTGACTAGTTTATACCTTATGGATTGAAATAAATCAAAGGATCTTTAGTAGTAGGGAATCCAGTGTTGAAACTATCACACAATGACTATTAAAAAAAATCACGACAACTACACTTGCAAGAGACATTACTAATCTCGCAAGTCCAGAAACTTATCCATATGTGGAAATTGTAGTAGTGATATGCTTTTATTATTCATATTAGAGCTTATGTTTTACTCTGAGTGATGTTATCATGATTCTATGGTTAAGCATTTAATAGTTTAAAACTTTATAATGCATGGACCTTGAGTTGTAACCTAAAGTATCTCTTTAAGCTTACTTAATGAATTCTTTATTTATCTTAAAAAAACAAATATATGAACACCTTGCCATTAGAAGAGCTCGTTGGATCACTCATCGCCTATGATATGAAAATAAACGAATTGCATGAAGCGGAAGTGGCTATAGAAAGAAGAGATTTGTTGTTTAAATTTTCTAAAAATAAGAAAATTGACGAAGAGGATACCTCTACAAGTGAAGGTGGTACATACGATATAAAGCTCATCAAAGAGAAATTCAACATGTTCTTAAAAAGGAAGAGGGACACATAATAGAAAAGGAAGAAAGTACTTAAACTACATGTGATGGCGCTATTAGTTTGGTGAAATAGGGTGACAAATAATGATGATGTGTCCTTTTCCTTAAATTCATATAATAATAATGATGATTGTATATTAATCTTTTATATAATGAATTAGTGAATCTATAAAGGCTATGAACATGAAAAGGAACGAATAATCTTCTAAGTATAAAAAGATTCAAAAACTCAAAGATGTATGAATGATTGAGAATGAGAAATGACACAATATAATCTAATAGTGTGTTTTTTGCTAACGATATAGTTGATGATCTATTGTATAAGAATGAGACATTGAAGAACGAGATCAATGTCCTCAAAGAATCATTATCTAAGTTTACTCTAGGAATTGAACAATTAAATAACATGCTTGGAGCCTAAAAGAGCTCTAATGATAGCCATAAATTTAGTTTCATTTATGGAAGTGCTCCATCCAATGCCAAAATTATTTTTTTAAGAGGCAAGTGTTTACATGATGAGTTTATACTTAAATCATCATATGAATATATTGCAACTCCTAAATACTGCAAAAATCAATTGCTCATCTAGTAGCTTTTAGGTCCCAAACATAATGAAAATTACATGCATTTATATACGAGTCACATTTAAAACCTATAGGGAGTATAATTCAATGTAAGAAATAAGAACAATTTTCATCAAAGGTCATACCAAAAAAGCAGGCAATATTCTTCTCATTCATATATTCGTCTTTATTATCAAAATAACATGAAATAGGCTCGTTATCATCTTATGTCTTATAAGAAACAATTAAGCATGACATTTGCTTAAAATCAATGCAAGTTGTATTTTCATAAAAATAGATCTCATATGTTATATAATTGTTAGGCCTCACTATCATACAATGAGAGCTTATAATCTCTCACATAGCCAAAATAGAGCATTATATCATTGACATCATTCATTCAGACCTAAAAATGCATATAAGTCTTTTTATATGTACTATTTGCTTATATGATAGAGTTTTGAAAAGAGAGGAGGTATAGAGTTTTTGAAAAGAGGAAAGGCAAGTTATCTATTTTCACCTTTTGATGTTTATAAACATATATATTATATGTCCCTTTTAATGTTGACAAAAAAGGGAGAGAATGATAATATTAAAACTTGATCGTTTCATAATGAATGAATCAAGGGGGTGTATATATTGCATGTTGCTTTAGCATAAGGGCAACTTACCCAATATCATTTTTTTCCTAAATATCACGAAATATTTTGTCATTATTAAAAAAGGGTGATTATTGGACTAAGTAAAATTCTAACCCATAATTTTGATAATAACAAAATATGTTACTACTATTTTTTTCTTTTTGATATTAATATGTTAATATATGAAATACTAAGTTTAATGGAAGAGTAAAATGAGAAATGAGTCAAATCAATTGAGCAATTTAAGGATAGAGAAAGTGAGCAAACTAGAGCACGTATGCAATTCAAGTGAAGAATTAAGAATAAGAAGGAATCAAGCATATTAAGATTCAAGCAAATCTTTATAATCTTTTTTGTAATCTTATATTGGTCATTTCAAAGAAATAAGGGTTTAATCGTTACATGATCATTTTATATAGTGCATAATGCATAAATTTTGTATTAATTGAGAGATGATTTATTTTAATCTTTCAAAAATCTTTTAATCTTCATACATACTTTGGATTTTTTTGAAATAGTTTTGAATCAATTTTTGTCAAAATAGATTATTTTGATCTTTACTTGACTTAAATTTTTTTAAATTTTTGTTTCAAGAAGTTTGGTTGACCAATGTGGAGGTATGGACAATCAATGCTAGGATTTTAGATAGAATGATCGACCAATATAATAGTACGGTGTAGTGACTTTTAATAACATGTAATGTGAGTTTTTCATGTTTAGTTATCTTCATATGGTAGAATTTATCTATCACTTTATGTTCTTTAAGTTTCATCCAAATTCATAGTTATTAAGTGTCTTTTTGGTTTATTTGTTCAGCTTATAGAAGTTTTATTTTTTTGTTTAGACATATTGATCTAGTTTAAATTTTTTGACTATTTTTTATTATGGATTCATTTGATTAAGTATGTCTTAGTTTTAGTTCACTCTTATCATTCCCTTTTTTTCATGATGTCATTCTCTCTTTGCTAACTTTTTTGTGAACATTCTTAAAATATATGTCTCAATTTTATTTGAAAAAACTCCTTTTATCTGATCATTTGGTTTTTCATACAAGTTACTTAAGTTTTAGCGAAATTTTTTACTAGGTTGTTGTTATTGTTATTATTGTTGTGTGATCATTTAGTTATTCTTAAAAAAAATTAGGATTAAATTATTATTTTTATTTGTATATTGATGTTAAATGGGGTTTGTTAAACAAAATGCCAAATTTTAACTTGAGCTTATTGCTATTATGTGTCTTTCATAATAGCTTCAACATCCTATATTTTTATCCTAATTAACAATTGCACATACTTATATATATAATTGTACCATTTTTTAATGACAAATTAGGTTGCAAAATAAGTCCCTTTATATAAAATGCATTATTTATAAACTTATGATCTTTTGCAATTTATGTGTAATTTGAAAGCTAAAATTTTGCAAAGTTATCTAAATTATAATATTTATAATAACTTAGTCGTTCTCTTTTCAAGAGGGATGGGAAGGATCAAAATCAACAAACAACAATGTCGAAGTCATAGAAGTAATACAACACTAGACATACTTTAGTTTAAGCCCAATCAAACATCAAAAGAATTACGAAAGGACAATTAATGAGTTTAAGGCCAAAATTTTTGTGATTAAAATATTTCATTTTTGGTAAACATTTTATTATATTATTTCATCAATTATTAATTTAATCAAGTTTTTGAAAATGCATGCAAAGGAGAAAAGCGCTTAGGCTTCATTTAGAATTAGTTCAATCTTAATTGATGAGTTTAAAAATAAATTGAGTTCCCTTTCGACATACCGAATGCTTGGCTACAAACCTTAAAACAATTAAGAAGAGTGTGAATTTCTTTCCTTTTTGTGTCTTTATTTGAGGCTAAAACTCAATTTTTCAAGAAGAAATCCAAAATTTATTTTTAGAAATCTAATTCATCTTGTTTAAACCTATTTATGTTTATTAAATAAGAATAATATTTATTTGAGCTTATTAGTCTGTTGACTTAGACTTAGTGTTTTTTTTTAATTTTGGATTAAATTTTTTTAAGCTTTTAATGCCGTTATAAAAAATTTGTTTTTACTTTATTTTAATTTTAGAAGTTTTTGTTGGATACATAGCCCATTAGTTGTTTATGTTTTAGCCCATTAGTTGTAATTTATGTTTTGCTTTAATTAAGTTCATAATTTCATTAGCTTTGTTTTACCTAAGTTTTTTCCACCTTTCAAGACTTTTAAGATCTTTTTACCTGAATAAATGATTGAATTCAAACACTTTGTTTAAATGTTTTGAAAACTCAATATTGCTTTTATCCAAATTCGATTAAATGAATAAATTTAGTCATTTTTGTAGTCTCCTTTTAGGATTTCTTATATTTTAAAAATAAAATCTTCAAATTATTTCTTTTTTATTCCATTAAAAAATTCATTATTATTTTTGTTTAAATCACATTTTCATGCAAGTCAAAATTTACCTTCTAAAAATCAAAGGTCTAGTTTTTTTTTTTTCATTTTAACCCATAATCATGACTCTAGCTATTTTATTTTAAACATTTGTTAAAATCATAAACTCTTACTCATTATGCGTTTACTTTTTTAAAAGTTAAACCCAAGTTTATATATCTTTAAAAAGTATTACAAATTTGCAATACCTTTTCAAATCTAAGTAACTACATAGGTTAGTGGAATAAGGCGTCTAATATATTCCCTATTTTACAATTAGACCTCAAACTCTTTTTTTTCTTGGTTAGGACCCTTTCAATATCTTTTCCTTAAAATTTTCTCTATCTTTTCTTAAGTAAGCTAGGGTCACATCTTCGTTAAACATCATTTTGATATTCAATCTCATCCCTATTATAGGACATTTAACAAATAAGATTGTCAACATTGAATAATCGTTATCTTGCTATTAAAATCAATTTTAGTCACTTTTCCAAAATTTACATGTAATTTCATCTTTTCCTTGCTTTTCACAATCATAAGTGAACATCACATATTTTTGTCCATCATTTTTACTCGTTAAAAAATAACATTTTGTCACACTAAAACCTTGAGTAACAAGATAAGCTTAGTAAAATTAACACAAATGAAGAAACTTTAAAATCCCATACATTTAATTATAATTAAGCCACACAAAAAATTAAAATCAGATTAAGAATGAAACCTTAGTCAAGAATATATGCAATCATGAACCAAAGTTGTGAAAGTATTTTGACCCCTTGTTATGAAGAACTAGAACCAAGATTATAAGGTGATTTGAATGCCATAAATAAATGAGTTGATAAGTTCAAAACGTTCTATGAAAAATCAATGAAAAAAGTGGCCTTTCTACAGGTTACATAAAGAGAATAATACTATAAAAAGAGAATATTCTAAAATAATATTTAAAAGTTGTTATAGTATAGTATTCTAAATAAAATAGGAAGAAATATATAAGGATCAAAGTAAAACAGGAAACAATATCCTAGAGTAATATTCCAAAGAAAGAATATTCTTGAATATATTTCAAATGAAGAAACTTTAAACAAAAACGAGGAACTGACAAATAGACATCACATATTTAGTTGTATTTGAGGCTTTATTGTTTTAAATGAAATTGAATTAAGGTAACCAATGCCCTAATTTGGATTAATTCCACATGTATAGCCACATCTCTTAATTGTTGTTAAGCACATCCTAAAGTCTTTTTTCTTTGCTGGCATAATTTATTTATTTGGCAAATTCAAAACATCAAATGCAAATTAATTCTTATAGAAAAGTTACTTACATTACTCAAAAAATTAATTAGCCATTATATTATATCAATTTATGACGTTATAATAAAAGTTAATTTATGTATTATATTATTTTTATATTAAAAGGTAGTCAAATAATTCACAAGCACGAGAATTGGATTTTGAAACAAATATAGAAGAAATAAAGCAATAATGATTAGCGTTTCTTTAGGGTTGGTTTGTTTTCGTTTGTTTTCTGGTTTTTTGTTGTGGTTTTTATGAAAAAAGAAACCAGTCATTAAAATGTGTTTAGTTGGGTATTTTTGTCATTTTTTGTTTTTAGAAAAAAATCATAACAACTTTATGGAAACGTTTTTGAATATTTTTAAAATCGGTTTCTTAAAAAAAAAACAATACCACATTTTTTTAATGTATTTAGTTTTTTTTTTAGCCTAGCTCTACCTTCACCAATTTGTGCTTGCTTCATCCTCCTTGAGAAAAGGTCAACAATGGAGGCAATGAAGAATTGGTGCTTGAAAAAGTTTTTTTCTTTCGCCTCTTAAAAGTTGAGCGTCTGGGTAGTCAAGTTATTAAGCTTTTTTGGGTTGCAAACTAATATGACTTCTTCAAGTTGGGATTTTTTCCTTCGTTTATATGTTTTGTCATCATTCATTGAATCAATTCGTATTCTTACAAAGTAGGCATTGGAAGAGGAAGAGGGTTTTCAAAGAATAGGGACTGAGAAAGAAAAGGAAGGTTGTAAAAGAGTGAAATTGTATTGCTCCATCATGTCCTTACTAACTAATGAAGAACAAATGTAGGATTGGAACTGGGATTCAGAGGATAACAAGATAAACTCGACAGAAAAGCTATTAGGAGGCTTATGTCCTCTAACTTTGAAAAAGGTGGAAATTTTTCTTCAAGCTCTTGGTTACTGTTGGACCCCGTTTTCAGAATCCAACTCCAGAATCATACAACCTGAACGTATTATCCTGTTGGGCCCGGTCTCTTTAGTAATCCCAAGGCAACTAGTTGGGACGATCAGGTAAAGGTAGTGCGAGAGGAAAGTTGGAAACATGAAATTTGAAATGAAAACTTTGCAATAAGCAATGGCGGGTTCACCACAACGAAACTGTGAAAGTATTTCCAAGGAACTTTCGAGACAAGTTCGTTGCGATAAACCTTTGACTTTGCGGCTACGAAATCCCCAGATCAAACCCCCACACTCTCAGGGACAAATATGCCACGATGAAAAGCTGGCTTCGCTGTTGCAAAGAACCCGAATAATTCGCAAGTATCTCTCAGGATAAAAACACCGCGGTAAAAGTTTGCCTTCACCTCGACAAAGCTGCCAAAATTAAACAAAAATACCCTTCGAGAAAGGTTTGTTGTCTCCAAGTTTGGGCTCACCGCGACGAAACCTTCGATCCCAAACTCCCAAACCCAACTATCAAACACCAAAACTTACACATTCACTTCCAAAACTACATCTGTAACTCAACAAAAGATAGTTACTTAAGAATGAAATGCGAAACTTAGAAAGTCATAAGCTAAAACACCAATAAAATTCATTAACATCAAAAGAAAAGAGTTTTACAAAGCTTTAATGGTCATTTCAAGCCACAATATATCATTTGTCCTATAACCCAAAAATATCAAAAGTATATGAACGAATAAAACTCGAAATGCGACTAAAGCCTTGTGTTTTTCAAGAACTAGCTCAAAATTCAAAGATATGCAAATTGGAGTGATGCCTTACCTCTCGTTCACTCGATCTCTTGCTCATCACCTAAAAACGGGGACAGAATGGGGGTGAGCTTAAAAAGTTCGTAGGTAGCAAGCTTATAATTGAGAAACAAGCAAAACCATTGAAAAACATTCATTTCCATAGTAAATCTTGCATCGAAACCATAAAACACACAATTCCCAATTTCTCAACTTGCCAATCAATTCATAAACAACTTAAATCATGTATGCACCAAACTTGTCAACACATTCCAAACACATTAGCAAATCAGAATGGTTTGGGTAGGTCCATAGGGAAATTTTTGCGAATCTCCAGAAATAACAGAATGTATTTACACGATCCCACTTAATGGTCTTGTTTAGCTCGTAAACAAAATGTAATATCGCAATCCCATATAATGATTTTGTGTAGTCATAATATGAGGAAGTCTATAAAGGAGCTCCATGTTACTAGCGGCCAGGCGGAAGAAGCCTTTAACAGAGTCAATATGCATTTGACATAACAGAATGGACCACCACAAACCCACACAACATGTATTTCGTAACTTGTAAACATATTGTCCAAAAAGTCACATTTCGGAAACATGATTTCATAAGCACAATATATTTCCAAAAATTATTTCCATTTTCATTTCATAATTCATCCACAAAATTCATATACAAAACATTTAGCACTTTCTCAAAGCATTTAAAGAACAATAAATGCACCTTTATAAGGTAGTTGAAAGATTTAATTTCATTTATTTGAAAGGAACATTAATGACTTATTAACTCAATTATAAACATGTAACCCACCTTGAATTTCCTTGCTTAAAAATTTGCTTAAGGATGCCTTTCCTCTTGCCTTCCTTGATCTCCTTTAACATTGACAAAAATTTCAATTCAATAGGAATGCAAATCGAAACCCACAAAGCACATTCACTAAAGTTGATTCTAGATTACTCAAACCTATACATTTCCTAAGCTTCATGAAATAAAACCCTTCCAAAAATTCAAAGGATTCATAATGCACTTACCTTGAATCTCCACCAAATAAATGGATATTTGGCTAAAATGAAAGCTCTTCCCTTCCTCTTTCTTTTTCTCTCTTGAACAACCTCAAAATTTCTTTTGAAAACTAAGAAAAGATGAATCCCTAGCTCAAACTTCCTTCTTTTCTCTCCTCTCCATGATTTCTCTTCTTTCTCTCTTCAACTCACGTTTTTCTTCTTCTTCTAAGCCCTTTTTTCAATGCCTTCTGGTTTTTAAACTTAAGTGATTTACTAAAAATGCCCTTTTACACTACACTCTTACTAATTTAATTCAATTAACCAAAGTATTAAAATCCTACCAACATTGACATACTAATTAACTCAAAAAATAATTAATATATCAAGGCCTCATAATTTAATTAAATCATACTTAACAATAATTAAAAAATATTCGGGGCCAATATTTCTCTCCATCTTAAAAGAATTTCATCCTCGAGATTCTTACCTGAGTCATTAAAGAGGTGTGGATACTTCTCTTTCATGGCCTCCAAAGGCTCCCACGTGGCCTCTTCCGTTAAATGGTTTCTTCACAGGACTTTAACTAGCTAAACTGCCTTGTTCCTGATGACCATTTCCTTAATGTCTAAAATAAAGTCTCCTCATAAGTCAAATCATCTCTCAACTAAATCTCAGTAGTCTGAATGATGTGAAAGGGATTTGATCTGTACCTCCTTAATATGGAAGCATGAAAGACATCATGTATCTATGACAATTCTAGTGGCAACGTCAACCTATAGGCTAGTGGTCCAATCCTCTCAACTATCTCATAAAGACCCGCATATTTTGACCTCAACTTGTCCTTCTTGCCAAACCTCATGACTCCTTTACAAGGAAATGTCTTAAGAAATACTTTCTCACCAACTCTATACTCCATTTCCTTTTGGTGTGCATCAGTATAGCTTTTCATTCTATCTTGAGCTATTTTAAGTCTTTGCTTAACTAGATTGACCTTGTCGACTATCATCTGAAGCAATTATGACCCTATTAATTTGCTTTCTCATTCTTCATCCTATCATATAAGAGTTCTATATATTCTTCCATACAGTGCTTCATAGGGAGCCATTTGAATGCTTAAATAGTACGAATTATTGTAAGCAAATTTGATCAATAGCAAATGCTCACCTCAAGCGCTTTTAAAATCCATCACACATGTCTTAAGCATTCCTTCGAAGGTTTGAATGGTCCTCTCTGTGTGGTCATCTGTTTGGGGATGGAAAGTCGTGCTAAAATTTAACTTATTCCCCAAAAGTTCTTGTATACTTTCCCAAAATCTCAAAGTAAATCAAAAATCTATGTCAGAAACTATAGAGTCTGGAATTCCATGCAATCTCACTATCTCATCAATATACTTCTTTGCTAGCACATGCAGAGAATCAGTCTATTTAATTGCTATAAAATGGGTTGACTTCGTCAAACGATCAACAATAACCCGTATAGCATCATGCATGACTTATGTTGGTTATGAATTGTTTGGTAAGTTGAGAATTAACTGGGAATTATTTAGGTTCTTTGTTGTGGCAAAACTAGTCTTTCTCCACAGCATATTTGTCCCGAAGGGTGCGAGGGTTTGATCCGGAGACTTTGTCGTGTCGAAGCTAAAGGTTGGTCGCGGCGAACTTGCCCCGAAATGTCCTTAGAAATACTTCCACAATTTCATTTTGGCGAAACTTTTAGTTTGTCGCGGCGAACCTGCCATTGTTAACTGCAAAGTTTTCTTTTCAAATTTCATGAGGTCCAACAGTTATCCTTCGTCGACGACAATTTATAGTACAGCTAGAGGGATTTATGGTTTGAATCTTTCCTTTTAGAACTTACATCTTGCTTCCCGATATATTTTTAAGGTTTTTCCTTAATTAACATAGTTATTGACCAGATGTTTGAGTTCTCTAGAAATTAAAAAAAAAAGTTTGTCTTAGGCTGGTTGTTGAATTGCTTTTACGAAACATTGACAATCCCAGAGGAGTTGGGAGCATTCATTAACCATGAATCTCAAACTACAGCACTTGATTATATTATTTCGATAGAAAGTGAAGTCTTCATTCCCACACATTCAAACAATGTAGCAATAGTTGTTGAGGGTCACTGTAGAATCTTAGGCCACCATAAGACAATCATCCCAAAAATGATACTAATTGCTCTTTATAATTGAAAATACCACTCAAGGATGAACCACCTTCTCCGTTTCTTTAAATTTTCCTTCCACATAGCATGCCAATGACTACCTTGTTAACTACTTTTGTTTGAAACCAACAAACTGTTACATCAAGCATGAGGATTGTTGTGTGCTGGAGTGTTATCTTTCCTCAATGCTTGTAACGCAATTGTGTTTTATTCGACACTTATTTAGCTTTATGCTTGGTGACTGTACAAATTAATATATATGCATTAGTCAACCTTAACATAGTGCTACTTGTTGCATTATCAGGTTTATGCTCTTTAAGGGTTCTTCATCTTGAAGTGGATATAGGCACGATGGAAGTAGAGAACCAAAAAGGCATTAAATGACGATAACCAATCACCTGATGCCCATCAATCACCAGCTGAGGATGGTGAAGGATTTTGTTAAGTAATGCTTGCATACTATACTTTGGTATGCAAAATTTGTTGGTTTATTCAATGTCAACTTAACCCCCACTGTTACTGATATAATAGCTACAGTTTTCACCTCAGTATCAATGCACATACCAAACACTTCAATCACAGTACTTAATTGGAGTATGCTCCTTGACGTATACTTGGTGACATTCTTCTACCATTTTTGTACTCTAATTAATTGCAGAAAAGGATTGATTGGGCTTTTTGATGAGCTAAAAAGTGGGCAAATGGAAGAAGGTCACTCATTTGCATACCTCGTTCAAGAGATGCACAAAAAGAGGTGATTGTTATCCTAAGTTTTGCTAGTTCTCGATACTTTAGGTTTACATGTTTGTTTCTAAAGAGTATAACTGTCGTTATGTCCACTTCCTGCTTGAATATCTTTGTTTTGTTTCTTTTATTGTATTTTAGAAACATTCAATTCTTTATTGAAAGATCTAAGCACTTCTACCATACTATCTTTTTTACAATTTTTAACTACTTCCAGTTTGTTGACATGTTAAACCAACTAGTTGCTAAGGTTGTTTGTGAACAACTCTAATAATTGCATATCAAAAGGAGTCATCTAAATTGAAGCTAATAATTCCTTCAACTTTCAAATGTATATATTTCCAAGTCGAGGAACATTGAATGGTCCCGCAATTGTCTTATCATCATCATATGCCTCAACATTATCCACCTACTACCTTGACTGAACATTCATCTTCATCTAACTTAACAAGGATTCGACAATGACGATGGTGATGATAGAGTTCCAAATTCATGGCTTTAAGAAAGCATTCTCCAGATTTCCAAATACTAATTTATGTATCATGTAATTCTTAGAGGATTGTACTAAAAAAAAGGACATGATTTATGAGTTGGAAAGGATTGTAATAATGTTAGTTGAAACAGTTTGATTTGAAGTAGTATGTTCCTCTTTGATTAGAAAAAGATAAAAGAGAAGCGTAAGAAACTGAGCTAAATCTTGTTTGATGCAAAACTTTGGCTTCCTTATACGTAGTTTTTTGCATTATACATAATTATATTAGAATACTTAATGTAATTTTCTAATTTAGAATTTTATTATATGCAATTTATGTGCAAATTTCTTTAATTATATAAATATACATATATTTTATTTCTAACTATAATGAAAATTAATTAATTTAAAATCATAATATATTAGTTTAAAAATAATTAACATAAGAGTACAATTTAAAAATAAAAATGAAATGATAAAATCAAACATTTTTTTAGTTTTTTATTACAATGTTCAACCAAATAAGTATTTATTTTTAGTTTTTATATTAGAAATTTCAACCAAGCAATTTTTTGTTTTTTTAAACAAAAAACAAAAACAAAAACAAAAAACCACAACATAAAAATAGAAGTGGAACCAAACAACCCCTTAACTAATTATACCTTAAATAATAGCTATAGACAATATGAAAATAATATTTTTTGGTAATTCAGTAAATTTATAAATAATATAAAAATAATATTTATCATTAGGGTTGCATTTTCTTTATAACTATATTGTTATAATTATTTAGCATTTTCCAATAAGGCTATAAAAAACTAATATTGAAATGCAATAGTTTATTTTTAAATATAAGAGTACTTAAGTATACATAGGGGGTAATTGATTGCTAATAATTTTAAAGTCTTCACCTTCAACAAAATACACCCAAATAACACATACATTTTATTTAAAATAAAATAAATATTAAGATAAATTAAATATTCACTAGTAACACCTTCAAAATAATTACTTTCAACCGTGTAATAACTTTTCTATATATTCTTTTATTTTTCTTTTCATAACTTAGCATTGATAAGGAAAATAATACATATATTTAAGCATGTTTAATATTTGTTGACATTGTAATAGAGAGAGTAAATCTTAGTTAGTATACAAGGAGGGTCTGGAGAGGGTCATACTTGACTAGTCACTCCAAAGTCCATTCTTACAATTTGAAAGAGACAATCAATTAATTATTATTTTTATTTCTCTTAAATTCAGTTTTTAATGCTTTGAATACATGTAACTCTCTTTCTTAATATCAAATATATTTTTAATATGTTTAATAACAATCTTATTTGTGACAAAGAAAAGGATTTATACGACCGATCCACGTTTATGTAAAATTCGGGAATAAATAAATAATTGGTTGAGGCATGTGTGGAAAATTATGTTCTAAGAAGATTATGCTTAGGAATAAAGAAAATGCTTTTTAATAGACAAATCTCCGAAGACTTATCAGCTTTAGCGCATTAGAAGATTCAATGTATTATGTTATCACATTCAGTACAGTAGACAGTTCAAAGAATACATCGTATTATGTAGGGGAAATAGTGCCATTAATTCAAAAGGTACACATCTAGATTTTGACAATTTTTGTTTTGTGATGATACGTATCTGCTGCCAACACACTGACCCTAGTGGCAGTTTTAAGCTTTTTCAGTTTTGAATGGCATTAAAATATTTTAAATACTTTTTTTTTTGTTTGATTTGACGTAAAATTTTTAATAAAACGAAATAAAATAAATTAGGATGAAATATAATGATTTATAATAAAATGGAACTTATTGAATATAATATTAGAAAATTATTATTGGAGAGGAATAGAAAAATTCATAATGTAATATAGTGAAATCTTATTTAGAAGAAGGGTTTATAATGTAATATAGTACAAAGTTATTTATCATTTTATATTTTATCTTAAACCTTGTAAATTGAAATTTTTTTATTTTTACTGTTTAAGATGGAATGAGATGTAATATAAAATCTTCATCTTTTATTTCATTCCATTATAAACCTTTTTTTCAAAATATAGAATAATATTTCATTTCATTATAAAATTTTCAAACCATACATACCGTAAATCCAATAAATAGGTAGGCATGTTTTACAAGATAATTAAAGTATATGAATTATAATTTCAAGAATTCCCTTTGATTTGATTCTTTAATTAATGTTCCATATTTTAATTGACACATACATTTTTTTAGTTTTAATCATAGTTTTTTAATAAAACTAATATACAATATAATCTGTGTTAATTTATTTAAAATTTAACAAAAAATTAAAATGAAAACATAAGCTGTCATATGATTTAAGTAATTTTAAAAATTGTAAAAAAAAATTAAAATTCTTAAAAAAATTCTTTACACTTTTTAATTTTTTTCAAAAAATTTATCTTCAGTTTTGGTTAAAATAGCAACAAAATACATATAATATAATTATTATATATGGAATAAATAAATATTACAGATATAATGATTCTAACTCAAAAGTTTTATTTTAATATGAACAAATTAAAATCGAAATAAATTAATAATTTATATTAATTATAATAAATTATTATTTTAAATTATATTTAATTATTTCAAATTAAGTTAGATCATTATTTCAGTAACATTTAATTAATCAACATATAATGTTTATGCATTTTTCAATGTTATTTTTTAATAAAAGTTTAAGAAAAGAATTTTTCAAAAAAATTAAAACTATAATTGTTTTAGAATTTTAATACTATATAGTTTTTAAAGTTGGTTAAACTAAAAGAGATTTTTATGTCTTTATAGTTTGTTTTATATATATATAATATCGGTTTCCCTGGAAAGGACCAGATAAAAGCAAGCTGACATTTATTTTCCTTTTCCACGATGTGAGTATTGAAATTTGAAATCTCAACTAGTGGGAAGCATCTTGCGTCTTAGGCTCTTTTTCTTCCCCTATCTCACAATTCAACTGGCCACAAGCACAGCAACTTTCCTTTTAATTTTATCAAATCGGGAAAGATTTAGAACTTAGGAACTGACTTGCGGAGTGGATTCAATGAATCGTTAAAGCGTGTTGACCATTTATATTATAATTTTGTACAAGTTGGATACTAAGGCCAGCATAGCATCACATGTCCCCTAAGTGTGATTAGGTCCGATAAAAGCAGAATGTCTCGAGGTTTTTTTTTTTTTGGTTTTCCATGATTAATATAACAACGTTAATCATTAAATTGATATAAACTATTAATTTGTCAAGTAATCTATTTAAAATATATAATGTATAAATTATGATTAAATAAATTTATTTACAAATAAAAATTTCATTTGAAAATCATTAAAAATGATTAATTACAAAAAATCTCCAATTTTGTAAATATAGTCCGAATTTTAAAAAATAACAATAAAATATTTAAAATTTTATTTTTTAATTTTTGCTTGACGTTAATTTTATGTTATGTTTACAGATATAACATACTACGTGTCTAAAAACTTTATTATTATTACACGTAATAGTGGTTAAGATTGAAAATTTTGATTAATGAAACAATGTCGTTTAATTATTTTAGTAAATATTGTTGTTTTAAAAACAATGTCGGTAAGAAACCAAATGCTTTTGGGTCAAAATGATGATAAGAATGATACAGGCTCAAGTGGCAGCTTCAGATACAGCTCCAATACAATATCAAATGTTCATCAAAATATTTAGCATCCTTATGGTAAAGGAATGCACCTACAAGACACTCAATAATATGCCATTTTGTTGTAACAAACTTAGTTGTAAATATTTCCCTGCTAGCAATTGTTAAAAAGTGTGATGAGTAATTCTATAACTTTACGAAAACGTAAACTTTTGTATATATATATATATACACAATCAATGAAAAGGGAAATGACAACAATTATATCATAAAACATTTGTTCACAAATTTTACCTTATTCTCGTTTCCTTTTCATGATATCAGAGCTGTAAAGGACAAACGTTTATGGCTCATGTTTCAGAAGTTTCTTCTTTTGCTAACCATCCCCCTGAACCTCAACAAAATAACCCACAACAAAATATGTCACAGATCTATTCTCAACAAATCCAAACAACCACCACAACCACAAATATGACCTCTTTAGATTTTCTTACGCTTGCTAAAATTCTTAATTTCAACTTACCTATTAAGTTGGATCAAAATAACTACATCAATTGGCGTGAACAGGTTTTAGCAGCTATACGTGCCCTGGAGTTTGAGATCTTCATCACACCAGGCATCTCACGTCCTAATCCGGTCATTATCACCAATTCCAACACTGCAAAAGTTCATACTTCATCAAATCCAGATTTTGGAGACTGGAAACATTCTGATTAGCTCCTCCTTTACTGGTTGCTCTCCACCATTGGTGATGATGTGATTGGACAGGTCAACACATCTTCTACCTCACTTGAGGTATGACAAACGCTTGAGAGGTTATATGAGCAGACATCCATGGTCCGTGTCTTGTAACTTAAGTAACAGCTCTCTGCAATACAAAAAGGTGCTTTTAGCATTTTAGAATTTATGTAGAAGATTAAATTAATTGGAGATTCTCTCTCGATCGTAAGTCATCCAGTTCCTGAGCATGAACTTATCCTAAGTGCTCTAAATAGCCTAGGCCATGAATATGATCTGGTGTTTGTTTTTCTCACTCACACCATGAATGCTTCTACCTTACAAGATACTCAATACACATTGATGACACACGAGACTCGGATTGAACAACTCAACACTCTCTCTACAGGAGCTACTGTCACTGCACCTACAACTAACATTGCTTCCTATAATAGATGTAGGACCTTGGCCTCTCAGGCCTCGCGTCCACAGGACCTTTGCCTTTCGGGCCTCGTGTCCTCCAAAGGGCCTTGGCCTCTCAGACCTCGTGCCTACCTGCTTGTAGATATTGCCCGCTTTGGGCCTCGGCCTCTAGGGCCACGCACCCTCACGGTTTTACTTTTTCACAGGACTTCCCAGGAAGTCACCCATCATGGTACTGCTCTGGTCCTAGAACGTTTAACTTCGGAGTTCTGATGGGATCCGGTGCATTAGGGCATGAAAAACGCGTCTTCAGTGGCGAAAGTTAGTGGGCCTCTCTCACTTACTGAGATATCGTCCCTTCTGACCCGTAGGGAAGGGTTTTGCTTCGCCCCTACTCGAGGGATGCGAATGCGTCTACAAGGGAGAGGTTTTCATATCCTTATAAGACATGCTTCGTTCTCCTCTCCAGTCGATATGAGATACCCCTAAATATAAATAACACATTAAAGCAACATTTCTGATGACCTGGAATGAAGAAGCACGTGGCAGAGTATGTATCTAGGCGTATGACGTGCCAACAAGTTAAAGCTGAGCACCAGACTTTAGTAGGGAAGCTCCATTCGTTGCCTATTCCAGAGTGAAAATGAGAACGAATCACTATGGATTTCATCATGGGATTGCTGAAGACTCTGAGGCAACATGATACTATATGAGTCATAGTGGACCGGTTAACTAAATCGACCCATTTCTTGTCAGTGAGAGAGAAAAACTCACTTGATCAGTTGGCCCAGAAGTATGTGAATGAGGTAGTGAGACTGCATAGGGTTCCAGTGTCTATAGTATCAGACATAGATCTCAAATTTACTTCAAGGTTTTGGAAGAGTTTCCAGGACCCACACACTCCTTTATCGCACCGCATTTGGCATGTAGATTGCATTGTGATAGGAAGTCACTACAGTATGAGTTGGAGGTGAGTACACCTTTAGGTAGTACTACTGTCCTAGGAGAGGTCTACAAGGGGTGCTCGATTAAGATTAATCAAGCAGAGTTGAAGGCAGACTTGATAGTCTTGCAGTTGAGAGAGATAGATGTGATATTAGGCATGGATTGACTCACTGCCCATAGGGCCATCATGAACTGCTATACCAAGGAGGTAGTATTGGAATCTCCTGGTCAGTCTATAGCAGTTTTCAGAGGAGTTAGTCAGGCAGTGTCAGCCCGGATGATATCATTCATGAGTGCACTGAGGTTGATGCAGGGAGGATGTGAGGCTTATCTGGCCCACATCATTGATACTAGAGCTGAGCTGAGCTGAGGATTCAGGACATTCCCGTAATTAGGAAATTTCTGGATGTGTTTCCTGATGACCTACCTGGTTTACTACCAGATCGGGAAACGAAGTTCACGATCGATTTAGTTCCAGGAGCTGCTCCTATATCTATTCCTTCATATAGGATGACACATGTGGAACTGAAGGAGTTGAAGACTCCGCTTCAGGAGTTACTAGAAAAAGGGTTTTATTAGACCCAACGTTTCACCTTGGGGAGCTCTAGTATTGTTTGTGAAGAAGAATGATGAGACTTTAAACACCACCTAATCCAACCAAAATTCACACTTACTGAATTTGGCATACAACTGCTTCTCCCTCGTGATCTGCAAAATGACCCTCAAATGTTCAGCATGCTCATGTTTGCTTTTCGAATATACCAAGATATCATCAATAAACACAATCACAAATTGATCGAGGTAGGGCTAAAACGCCTTATTCATTAAGGCCATAAAAACTGTCGGGGCATTAGTCAGCCCAAACGGCATCATTAAAAACTCAAAGTGCTCATACCTGCTTCGAAATGCACTCTTAGGTACATCAGCCTCAGCTATCTTGAACTGATAATACCCTGACCTCAAGTCCAACTTAGTAAACACCTGAGCCCCTACAACTGATCAAATAAATCATCGATTCTAGGCAGTGGGTACTTATTCTTCACTGTCACATGATTCAACTGCTTAGTTGAGCTTAAGGCTTAAATTCACTCGTTGAGCTTTAAGCTCTAATCGGTGGCTGCTTCGGTCACAACTGTCATTATCTGATTATGCATTCATGAATGAAATGCATATGCCACAATCAATCACATCATAAACACGTATGCATATGCCGCAATCAATCACATCATAAGCACAAATGCATATGCCACAATCAATCACATCATAAACACGTAGGTCTCATATTCACATACAAGTAGCACTTCAATATTACAGCTCCCCAATACACAATCATCGGACCTTCTGTCTGAAATCCGCAATCAAATCACATTCCACCATTATTCAATATATATACATAAGCATAAACAAACACTCAACTGAGGAAGCAACTTGGGAGACAGAGGAGCATATGAGGAGACAATATCCTCACCTGTTCGAACAAACAGGTAAGAATTTCGATGACGAATGAGCTGCTAAAAGATTATGACTGTATTATTGAGTACCACCCAGGAAAAGCTAATATGGTGGCAGATGCTTTGAGCAGGAAGTCTCACATCAGTGCAACTCAAATTAAATTATCGAGGCTACCTAATTTGATACATTTGAGAGCTCTAAATGTGGAATTGAATCTAGAGCAGGATAAGGCTTTGATTGCCACATTGAAACTTAGACCGATGCTACATGATAGAATCAGGAGCATAGCATAGGCGGCCATATGAGCTTCTTCCAGAATCTCCTTCCTCAGATCATCCACATTAGGCACACATAGCCTCTGTCTCAACCATAATGTCTCATCCCTCAATTCAAACTCAAAATTCAGATTTGTCTTTACTTTCTCCATAAGCTTCTTGATTGAATCTAAGAGAGAGGACCGGTTGAAAAGAGTATGAGTGGGTTATTTTTTTGAACATACTTCAGTTTTTTGGCAATATCTGGACCTATAGAAATCTAAATTGATGAATTTTAGTGTCTATGGATTCCTAAAACATAGGGGAACACTTTATTGAAGAGAGGTTGACTAGGTTACCTCATTTTTCTCTTTCTCATTGATCGCGAGTAGTTGAAATAAGTCTATGAGCAATAAATTGTGAGTTTTATGGTTTTGTGAATAAATTTATGGAATGATATCCAGGATTGTCACAAACATGTATTGTACACATTTCAATTCCTGCATGTGCATTATTATACACTGCTGATTGTACAACTTGTGATATGTGTGTATCTTAATTGTTATAGAGGCGCAATTGGGACGTCAACCCACAGACGTTGCCAAGACTTCCAGGCACTAGTTTTGGAAGCAATTGGTGAGGGGTGGATACTTAGGGGTATCCCATATCGACTGGAGAGGAGAACGAAGCATGCCTTATAAGGATATGGAAACCTCTCCCTTGTAGACGCGTTCGCATCCCTCGAGTAGAGGCGAAGCAAAACCCTTCCCTATAGGTCAGAAGGGACAATATCTCAGAGAGTGAGAGAGGCCCATTACTTTCCGCTACTAAAGACGCGTTTTTCATGCCCTAACGCATCGGATCCCATTAGAACTCCGAAGTTAAATGTGCTACGGCCAGAGCAGTACCAGGATGGGTGACCTCCTGGGAAGTCATGTGGAAAAGTAAAATCGTGAGGATGCGAGGTCCTAGAGGTCGAGGCCCAAAACGAACAATATCTGCAAACGGGTAGGCACGAGACTCGAGAGGCCGAGGTTCTTTGGAGGACGCGAGACCCGATAGGCTGAGGTCCTGTGGACGCGAGGCCCGAGAGGCCAAGGTCCTATAATAGAGATAACAACTCTAACAAACAGCTAAATCAAAGAAGCTGGCTAGGCTATAAAGGTTGAGGAGGTCGTGGCAGAAATGGCCGATGGACCGGAGCTGGAATAATTTTTTGTTAGTTATGCCAAAAGTCTAGTCATAACGCTCTCAAATGTTACAAGTGTTTTGATCAAATTTGGCAAGGTTCACAAAGCTCACAAAATTGGAGACCATAAAATCAATCTCAACACGCCTCGTGTGGTCTTCAGCAACATGGATCTGGTCCCCAGACCTTTATTGCTCACAATCAGCCCTTTACATACACTTCTACAGATCCTAGTAGTGACTCAACATGGTTTGAAGATAGTGGTGCTACAAAGCATGTCATATATGACTTGAACAATCTGACAGTTAGCTCTGAGTATGGAGGTGGGGATCATCTTACTGTGGGTAATGGTAATGCTCTCTCTATAGCTCACACGGGTTCCTCTTCCATTAGGTTTCCTGATAATAAACACACTCCCTTAGCCTTAAAAGAAATTATCCATGTTTCTCAAATAACTAAAAACCTCTTAAGTATCTCTAAATTAACACAGGATAACAAGATTGTAGTTGAGTTTACTGACAATTATTGTTTGTTTAAGGACAAGGTTTTAGGGACAATTCTACTTAGAGGAGTGCTTCGAGATGGGCTCTACAATTTTAAAGCTGCCACTCAATCACGGCTTACAACCCCTACTCCTATTTCTGGTTCCTCTCAGGCCCTTTCTTCTAGACATTCTACTACTTGTGTAATCAACAAATATGAAGTTCATAATGTTCAAAAACCTGTAAATGTTTGGCATGCTAAACTTGGCCACCCGCCCAAAAATGTACTTCATATGGTTTCAAAATCAATGAACTTAAAACTTGATCCCAGTGATCTTTAATTTTGTGACTCATATAGGCAAGATAAATTACATCAACTTCTTTTTGACACACATGATATCACTGTCACTAACCTTGCGTTTGGTTAGTGTCCATAGGAGTGAGGACAGTGGACAAGGACGAAAAAGTCTTGTCCCTGATCATGTTTGGTTACTGTCTGATGATGATTTTTGTCCTGTCCTAAAAGGACATGGACACAAAAACTTGTCCAATCGATTTCTATAGTACAGAAAACACTGTCCAATGGACATATTTGGTAAAAGACGGGACTACCTTGAATTGTTAACGTCTGAAACGTAACTCTAGATCGTCTTCTCCAGAAACGTAACTATTCCTTAAAGCAAACCCACCGTTCGACTTTCTGTTCTCTCTTCTGGGTAAGACTCTTTCATCAATCGGTTTACAGTACTTTCTTTTCTTCTTGTTAAATTTCCGATTTCCACGTTTTCTGTATTCCACTAAACAGAAACCCAAAATCTCTCTCTCTCTCGCACTCATGGCCGAGGAGCACCTGACGAGACTCTTCCACTCTCTCTTTGAAGACCGTCTCTCTTCTGCTG
>JANJEY010000005.1:69322435-69343008 GCA_024703695.1 Erythroxylum cataractarum
CTGAGCCTTCGTTATATCCAGTAACGGAGCCAGAAATTTAATATAGGAGGGTCCAAATATTATTTTTTTAATTTTGGGGGGCCCAGTATATCACTGACCCTTAAATAACTCCTTATATATATATATATTAAAAATAATTTTTTTAAAAAATCTTGGGGGGCCCAGTGACCCCCCAAGTCTCCATATACCTCCGTCTCTGGTTATATCGTAGCTTAGTTGAGGCTCTTCAATATCTTTACAACATAAGGCCATATATTAGCTACACGGTTAATAAATTTAGCTAATTTCCTATCAATCCATCCACTACACATTAGATTGCCTTAAAAAAGGTTTCTTCGTTATCTTTAAGGGACTACTGATCTAGGGCTTCATTTTCGACCCTTATCTTCTCCTCTTCACCTTCAAGCTTTCAATGATTCAAACTGGGCTAGCTCTCCTGATTATCGGAAGTCCGCAAGCAGTGGTTGTGTCTTCCTCAGGGGGATCTTGTGTACTAGAACTCGAAGAAACAATCAGTCGTGGCTAACTCTAATACTGAAACACAATATCGGGCACTTTCACAGGTCTCTGTTGAACTCATCTGGCTACTCACCTCATCTCAAAAGCCTATCCTAATGGTGTGACAATAATGGTGCTCGATCTTTAGCTCACAATCCTATGTTTCACGCTCACACTAAACATTTGAAAATTGACATCCACTTTATTCGAGACAAAGTTTCAGATGGTGTTCTAAAAGTCAGATATGTCAGTATAGTAGACCGAGTAGTTGACTTACTCACAAAACCTTTACTAGCAACACGATTTTCTTATTTATTATCCAAACTCAACCTTGTCACAAATCCTAGGTCTCGTTTGAGAGGGGATGTAAGAGACCAAATGCTTTTAGGCCAAATTGATGATAAGAATGACTCAGGCCCAAGTAGCAGTTTCAGATTAATCTCTAGCCTAAGATCAAATATTCATCAGAATATTCAGGATCCTCATGGTAAAGGAATGCACCTGCAAGACACTCAATAATATGCCATTCTATTGTAACAAGCTTAGCTGTAAATATTCCCCTACTAGCAATTGTTAAAACGTGTGATGAGCAATTTTATAGCTGTATGAAAAAAAAACTTTTGTATATACACACAATCAATGAAAAAGGAAATGACAACAATTACATCATAAATCATTTGTTCACAAAATTTACTTTATTCTCATTTCCTTTTTAACATCACTTATTAAAGTGATTAAACGACGTCGTTTTATTAACTATATTTTTTAATGTTAACCTCTGCTTAAGTGCACTAATAATAACATAAACTTATACTCTAGATGATAGAGTCAAGTTTGGATTAGATTCCTGAATAATTTTCCATTGTTTAAAAAATTGTATAGAATTTTACTAGCCTTTCTTTTTGAAACAAGCATACATTTACGTCCGAGGAATCCTGCAGTCAGTGTAGCTCATGATTACTTTATTTTGGAAGTTAAAAGGATACTAATGTGACTGGTCATGATGGGCTAAGCCCGTTAAGCCCACCAAAAGCGCCCAGTAGTTGCCACGTGTGGGTTGAAGAACCAAAATTAGGAGGGAAACGAAAACAGAAAGGGCGCTTAAAAAAAAGGCGCTAAAAGCAAAGACACTCATCTCTTCTGTTCTGTTCTTTCCTCTTCCTCCATCTCCATGAAATCGAAAGGTACGCTCTCGATCCATAGTCGACGATATCTCGTTTCATCGATTCACTCTGTTCAGTGAATTAGCCTTTACGTTTCTTTCTTCTCTCCTTTTCTGTTAATGTTTTTTGTGGTTTCATTAAGTTTAAATGGTTGTGGCTTCCATTTAACTTGTGTTGTTGAGTCTGCTCTGCGTTTAAGTTGCTGTTTCATTTCGTCAGTTTCATGTCTGATTCTTCTGCAGTGGCACTGTGTGTTGCCTATTTTGTGGTATCTGCATCGATGCAGTGTTCTAGTGATAAACGTAACGTGTTGATGTTCTAGTGATGAATACTTTTGAGTCCATCAAGGAGTTCAATGACCTATAGTATCAGACTGACAAATGGAAACAATCTTCGTTACTGTAAATCTCCGACGAAGCATGGTTTTTGTTTTAATTCATTTACGCTTAAGCGAAGCAGCGATATCTACAGTCACTATTTCCAGCCTTATACTTTTAACTAGCTGATAGTTGTCAGCGAAGTTCTAATAGGGGACTATGGTTGACACTATTTGTGCAAGAACACAATATCACAATTTTTGTTCAACACTATACCACCATTATAGTTGCCAACCGCAAACCTTGATTATTTTTTTGGAAAGAGAAAAGGAAAGAACAAATTAGCAGCTTGCATTGCTCGACATTGTCGTGTTTTGTAGTGTTTTCGGATGAATGGCTCAGAAAGATGAGCTTAATATTAAAAGATTTAAACCATGTTACACATGTACATGCTACATACCCATATGCCAATGGGATTGTACACTTTGGTTTGCACCTATTCTTCTGTAAACTAAGTCAAGCTACTTAAAAATGGCATGGAAAGGTGCTAGTTATTGTCCCCCAAACACGGTCTTAGTCAATCAGAATGCGCCACAAAATTATTAAGTGAATGTTGCAGAAAATGTTATCTAACCATCCGCTTTCTTAACTTTTGTCTTCGCAAACTTGCTGGCTGGAAAATGCAGCCTAGCCATTAGAGGACGCGGAGCTCGAGTCTTCTGATCAAATCCTCTTACACAAACATATCCTGAATTTGTTGAACTTATCAGCAAATAATGAACTTTCACATATTTCTAGATAATATTGTGAAATAACTAAATTCTGTAACATCACAAAAGCCATGGAATATAAATGGCAGGGAAATGCATAGAGTAGATAATGATTAGGAAAATACTCCTCCTAAGACAGTTTTCTTGTAATACTGGATAGTTTATAAAATCAATGTGCTGAATATCCGTTAAATAATGGTATGGAATGTCAGTATACTGGCTTTACACTTATATGCATTCCTCAAGTAATAATCAACACAAAATTCACAAAACATAACGTTCAACATTGCATAGAAGAGTCCTGAGTTTTACTCACCTCTCCAGAAACATTGTTGAATAGCTTCTGTGGTCATACCTGGTAACCCAGAGACAATCTCAGTGTTGTTTGACGTGTGCTAAATATTTAAACAACATAAATTACTAAGCTTTACCTTTAAATATTGTTGGCACGGATGTTCCAAAGTAAACAGTTCGTCTTGGCAAGTTCCAGATCCAAGCCCTTGGCACGTCAATTGGATTTAGACTAGACTCATGATCAGCAAATACCTGCACAGGAAAAATGTATTTTCTGTTGAAATATAAAGTAGACGAACTCAATGGAATTAAGATGTGTGCTGCACTAACCTCATTTACTTGGAAATATGTTCCATTTAGTGGGAAGCTTCCTCTCATAGCTGTCCGACATGGTATCTGTTTTTGAGATATTATATGTGTTGTTGATTGCAATCGTTTGGATATATTCTGTCTAAGGACATCAAAATCATAACTGAAACATATATTCTTACCAAAAGTGTCCCTCGTACAATTTGACAATTTGCTTCTCGCAAACTGTTGCATGAGAAACATGTTGTCTCTTCGCACAATTGGCCATACTCTTGAGAATTGCATTTATTTTCAGGGGCTAGAATGGAGTCTGCTGTTTCACCTGATCAAAGCAATTCGAGATAATATTTGGAATAAGAATAAATTATAAGTGTACCACGATTGGCTGTATATAGTGCATACAACTTTCCAATGGTTTCAAAATGTTCTGGTCATATTGATGCTATTTTAGGCTGTGCATGAGGTTGCTTTTTCATCCAGCCAAACCAAGCACTTTGGCTTGTTGTATTGTAGTCTTTCCTAGATAAATTTTGCTCAACTGAAAGGAAATATATAATAATAGCATTACCTGGTGTCCATATGGCAAGAAGGTATGAGCACGGATCATCAGGCTCTCTTCTATCCAACTGAACCAAAGTCAAATCAATTAAGAAATATCATTTTGGAAGGGGGGAGGGGGTCAAACAACTTCCCTACTGACGAAGATTTAGAAACTAACCCTTTGCAGAAGAGGGTGAGAGTCTGGAAGTTCATATCTGTAGTTCAAGAAGATGAAATTCAGTGCAAAGTGGATGATAACTTTTCTACGATTGTACAAGCCAATATGTCGTTGATCAAATTTGAGAATGGCAAATGTGGAGTGTTAGTCTCATAATTTTATTTTCTTTAAGTGGCTGCAGAATCACATTGAAGCAACTAAAATTTCCAAGTTGTGGGGAGTAATAACTATAATACCTATCACCTCAAATTCAACTATCTGAGTCTTAGATATGAATAACTTTTTGTATGCAAATACTTGCTTTAAAAGCTATCATCTTGGTACTAAATATTATTCTTTCAAAAAGAGATGGATGCAAATACTTACACTTGGTGTTCTGTTCGTAACCGGCTCACATTTTTAAGCTTTGGTGTAGGTATAGAAGTTGCTTCTGCAGTCAAAGCGACTAATGCCTTTGACATGTCACTTTCTTGAAGCTCCATGTTCTTTTGCATATAGTTTTGTAAATTTTGGGTGAACTCTTCAATGTTGAGCTTGATTGTAGGAATTTCATCAGGATCTTCGCATAATGTTTCTTCAATATCGTTTGGTGCCAGTACACTGTACTCAGTTTGTGGTGATAATGGTTCTTCAATAATTGGACAACAGCTTTTTCCCTCAGTTTTTGTTAGTAACTGTTGGTTTTTGTTTGTTTGATAATTTTTGTCTGGTTCAGTTGCTTGGGGTAGAGATAGGGGCACTGGTTTAACCAAAACATCAGGATTTTGGGCAGTTCTGCTTTCAGCTGCGCTTACAATACCTCTTTGCTCTGGCCCTGGCAGGGCAAGCCTTGCACTGCAAACAAGGTTTCTTTATTAGCTGGCATATCTAACTTTTCATTTTGTAGAACTGCCTAGCAAACAACACAATTGATGACCGTGGATGTCTTTTACCCCGTGGTACAAGATAAACAGGAAACTAAGTTTCCTACTTTTGGTTATATGTAAATTTGTGGTACAGTTAGTATCTTTGGCTTTATTTCACTTGGCTTCTCGATCTTACATGTCAGGTTTTTATGGCTGGCAACTACATGGCAGTAATAATTGAAAAAAAAGAAAAGAATACACAGACCTTGCAAATGCACTTGCAAAATGTCTGCATTCTCCTCTCATTGGGCAGGCATTGCAATTTGGTCTGCTTTTTGTACAAAATACCTGCATTAAGTCTCAAAGGAAATAGTCTCAGTTTCAACTTCTTATTACAGAAACCAGTAAATGTTAGGTAATATCTAAAGAAACTTAAGGGCACCTTTCCAAATGTAATCATCTGGTAATGCAGCTCATACCTGTTCACTCATTCTAAAATTGATTAGCAAAGAATTTTATTTACAAGTAACTTGACAATTCATATGTAGCTGCATTCAGTGTTTTGTTTGAGTTGCCAACTGGAAAGCCTTACAGTGTTCTTTGGTCAAGTTTGCAGAGTCGTGGCCAGAGGTATCTTTGAATTGACTCCAGCACCGGGTACCTATAAAGGAATAATGTTAGTAACTTTGTATTAAACATATTAGTTAGCACCTCTAATCTTTTAGTTATTATACTGACAGCTCTAGAAGATGCAACTGTAGAGATTCTGGAAGTGGTTGAAGTGGGACCCATCCCAGTCGTACAGCTATGCGTCCAACATTTGTGTCGACCTGTTTCACAGTTTAGTTAATTGAGATCTGCTATCAACAAGGTCTGAATCTTTTACTTTCGATGTGTGTTCAGTTCACTGGAACTTACTGGAAAAGCAAGATGATGAAGTGTTAGAAGTCGTACACACTCTACACTTTTCAACCCCAATCCCCTCACACTTAGCAAATACTCCCTGCAAAGGTGAGTTGAAAGCAAGTATCTTACTGTGTCGACTGTGTAAAGTTATAAACCAATGAACTTGTGTACTTTGCATTCATTAGATGAAACTCTAAAATCAGCATGGCCTTATAAGAAGAAAAAATTTATTTATTAATGGCTGAGATAAGTGTTTGGTGCTTTTGAAGTCTAGAACTAATTCTTGGGCTTACTTTGCTTTGTCTGGTGGAACATCTCTTAGCCATTCAAGATCAATGCTTCCGTGTTCTCTTACCAGTCTATTAAGGAACTCCTGCATGATTATCGATGTGATTGTTGGAATCAAGTGACTCTAATTTTAGGTAGTTGGATTGGATTAGATGAATTATTGTATGATATACAGTTTCTACCTTTATTCTTTCTGCAAGCATGTTGTTCATCCCACGTTCTTTAATTGTGTTGGCGATCTCATTAACATCTGCGCATCGTACAGCTTCCCAGTCCAATGAGTCCATTGTGTTTTCTGTTCTCTCTCTTTTTCTGCCATTTGCTTCTGCCTGCTTTCTCAAGGAATCCCAATCAACATTACTTTGTATCTCCTTGCCAACCCTTCTACCTTTGGCTTTTCTGGCTGCATCCATCTTATTAAGCCCTTTAATCTCAGGTTTACTATGCTCTGTCAAGTCTGACACTATGGTATCTAGTGAATTCTTTTGTTGCTCAACAGATGTACTGGTACTCTCCATGATAGCTAGACCCTGTCCAAACTCAGCTAGTTGTTTGTCAACAAAACAACCTTTATCTGGGAGGTTTTGAGACTGGGCACTCATATGCTTATCTTCTTGAGTAATGTTGCATGACAAGTTTGCTGTTGGAGATGTGCAATAATTTTGAACTTTCATTCTTGGCTCTTTATGACCTGCACTTTGACTGCCAGATTGTGTTGCAATAAAATTATTATCTTTCACACTGTTTAGGCCTTGTTCCTTGGATAAGTTGAATCCTCTAATTTCATTGGTGACCACCTCAATGTGCTCAACCTCCTGAACTTTTGAATTGGAGGTAAGATGTGAACCATCTATCTTTTGGCCCAGGAAGTCATTCTGCAGGCTTGGGGTTGTTTCACATTTACTATTCAAACTCTGATCAGATGACATGTTGATTAGTTGACTGCTAACTTCGTAAAGCATATTGGATTCAGCTGTAGAATTGAATCTTTGCAATAGCTCCATACAAGGAGTAGAGGTAAAGAAACTGTCAAGTTGAAATGCCTCAGTCAGGTTGTATGCTACTGGATTGCTTTCTTGAAGTGATTCTTTCATTTCAGCGGCTTGAACATTTGGGGTATCTATAGAATTCTGAGATGAAAGTCCAGAATTTTGGGATGAAAAAGCCTTGTTTATTATCCTGCATTCTCCTGTGTAACTCCCCTCTCTGTCATTGGTGCTCGTGGTTGATCTGATTCCTATTGATTGGTAGTATGTCTCCTTGTTGAGTCCTGAGCCAAGGATGCCTGAACTGCTTGCAGATGATTCATTACTGTTGACTACTTCCTGTCCTTTGACAAGCTCATTTTCTTCAAGAGTCATGGAACTCTGATCACAAATCAATTGATTTGACATATCATCCAATTTTATGGTATCTTCAGGCTCTAGTATGCACACGATAGGCTCGTCAATTGTTTTTGTTATGCTTCCTCCATGGCATGATGTATGTTTACTTGTTGACTGAACTGGAAAGTGTGCAGCAAGAGACATAAATGCAGAACTGCAGAGAAAACAGGAAAAGGAGCAATTGGAAAGAAACAATAAAACTTTTCCCTTCTGCACAAATTTGAGAATTTAGTAGTAATATGTAGAAAACTAAGGCTCACCTTGATAGATGGTCTGATACATTCTGAGTAAGAAAGACCCCAATAACCGAGTCTAGTACAGATCCCTTCCATGGAGAAAATCGTCTATCCCCTGTATAAAGAGGTTGCTCTTCAAATGCAAATTAACTGTACAAAGACTTGTTAACATTGAGTTGCAAATTTAACAAAAGCTCAATTTCTTAAGATTTAAACTATAACTGCTGAGGATAATGATTAAATGTTTGAGTTTACACTGGTTATAGAATGAGAAGCATCTACTAGCTCAGTGTTAAGTTTTATACGAGCAAAAATAGTTCTAAATTTTATGCCTTCATGTTTGCCTGCATTCTGTCATTATCCGGTGGTTATAGAGTGAAACATCTACTAGCTCAGTGTTATATAATGAAACATCTACTAGCTCAGTGTTAAGTTTTATATGAGCAGAAACGGTTCCAAATTTCACACCTTCATGTTTGCATATGTTCATTATCCGACTTATATTGGTTGAATCCATATTTCTTATGACATAGTCAATGTGTCAAGTTTCTTGGCGAAGTGATATTCAGGGATCTCATTTATAACATGAATAAATTGCAGGTTTAATGATACATGTTGGAAATGTGTTTTTGTAGCCGCAGATAGATTACATCTAGTGTTTCAACAAAAAGATTCACTTAGCAATATAACATTTTCACCAACTATTCATGAATCACTTCAAGGAGGATGTTGGTCCTGTTGAAATTGAATAAAGCAATTTAATGAAATTCTATTCTGACCTTGAACAAGATGCATGCGAGCTATAAATGAGCTTGCACGCCCATTGAATACATTTCGTTCTTCTTCCCACCACTTTGCTTTCTCCTCGTTTGTTCCATCAATACCTTCACTATTGATGTTTGCTAGAAGAAGCTTCCATACTCTAGTAGTTTCTTCATCTAGATCAACCTTAGGCCGTTGCCGATGTTTCTTGATGGGCTCAAATGAACTATCAAAGGGTATAATAGTGTCATCTCTCCCATGAAGGACAATGGCATTCTGCTTTTCATTTTTAAAGCTGTAAGGCACAAGTGCAGTTTGCTCTATGTATGAGATGCTATTGTCTTCCCTATTTATGTCAAGATTTGCTAATCGCTCAGCTATTATGTCAGCAGTAGGCATTTCTTTACACATTGCATTAGGAGCACCTGCACGAGATGGCTATTGATTAATAAGCAAATGGCAAAGTTGGGAGATACATTAATTCTGTAAAACTGATCTTTTTTTAACTATATCCAAAATCGAAGTATGATATTGGTGATACCTCGAATTTTGGCAGGAATTTGGTTATTGTATAAAGTCATTGTTCCGAGTGACAACTCTTGGTTTCTCCTGGATAATGTTAGATTATCCAAAGGAACTTTCCTCTTGGTTCTCTTTTTGGTCGGTGTCTCTACCAGTGATGCTTCTGTAACTGTAAGAGGTCCACCTGGCATTGCAAATTGCTGTCGGTTATTGTCTGAACTTGCTTGTCTACCTGCACAGGTTGGACTAGTTGTACACTGTGCAATTCCAGCCAGTGAAGCTAAATCCCTCGCTTGAGTGTAAGCTTTTGGTCTCTTTTTTGTTGACCTGTCTGTTGGATGTATCATACGCCCAAAAACTTCTGGCTTGTGCTGAAGGATTCTTCCTGCTTCTTTGAGTGCATCTGGAATTCCTCTGGAATAAAGTGTAGAAGCACAGCTGAATATTGAGGTAGAAGGATCAAGATTGCAACCTTTTTGTGGGCATGGCTGAAATTGTAAATTTTTAGGGGCAGTCATGGAAGGCGCTGTGCTGGGTGTGGTTGAATTCTGACCCTTTTCAGTTCTCTTTTTCTTGCATGTGCTTGGAAATTTCAACCAGCTCACTGATTGATAAGCAGGTAAAGCATTGTATTGAATTCCTGTTACATTTGTGCTGAAAGTTTCTGGATAATCTACAAGTATGTAGGGGTTATTGTTTGACCTCTGTGCTTGTCCTTCCACGGTTTTACAGGTGCTACAGTTGAAGCCATTAAGAATAATTGGTGATAATTGAGTGTTACATTGTAGCAAGACTTTCGTAGTATTTTCTTCTGCACAGGGAGCAGATACTATATCTCCTGTTTGGTTTTGTTCAAAATCAGCGTTCACTTTTTCTTGCTGTGGAGCATTATCAACAGAGAGTGGTAGTTTGGGTGCTTTCTTCTCAGGTACTGACAGGTAATTTAGAAGCACTTCCTGCATAGAAAGGGTATGAGAATTGGCAATTCCTCTTTGAGTGTTTCTAAGCCGAACTTCAATTCCAGGGCCTAGATGTACTGTTTGCTTTCCTCCAGCAGCATTTTGTCCATCAGTTTCAGATTTCTGATTGATAGTTGACTTGAATTTAGAGCTTTCACCTGATGGTTGTCCTTCCACATCAAAGTTTAATGTCCTTCTGCACGACCTTTTGGTAGGTAAAAGTATTTCTGAATCAGTGGACTCTCCAGTTGCTTCATCTGGAGTTGAGAGCTTCTTGGCTGCATTCTTTCGAACATATTTCCTTTTCCCTGTTGGATATACCACTGTGTTAACTGCTTTTTCCTGTACTTGCCTCTTTCCTGCCTGGGTCCTACTGGAAGCAGCATGTTTTGGTGTGCCCAGTTTTTGAATCCTAGGCTTTCCTTCTCTAATCACTTTAGGCCTGTGCTTTTTCCTCCTAGGTTTTAGCTGTGGAGTTTTGTTTAGGTCAATAGTATTGCCACCTTCCCTTTCAAAGTTGTGATTATCCTTAATAATTGTAGAAGTATCAGCAAGTGAAGAATCTGTCTTCAGGTCGTGGAGTTCTGTACTGGCATGAATCTCATTGTCATTGACCCCTGTGGCTGCAAGTTTACTCTCCTGCTCGTTTCTTTCTTGGCTTCTTTCACTTTGACATAAGAATTGTGATTCCATTACCTGTTTGTGCTCTATTCTGATGCTCTTTTCTGGTGTTACAGGAGCAAACTGACAGGTGGTTCTGGCAGAGAATCCATTTGTGATTTCTTGTTGCAAGTTTAGGTCATCAGCAGCATGATAACAGGGCTGAGGTTCATCTGCAAGTGGTCATAATCTCAGACTAGTGAAGTTAAGAGTACAAATTGAAAACTTCAGAACTTCAAAGGCGTAGCCTTCATAAACTTGTTCCCCAAAAACATTGATGAACTTAAATTGAATAGTAAGTTTCCATTGAAAAAAGAAACAATTACAGGAAAAGATGGCATTCCCATGGTGAGGTCTAGCTTGTTGATAGTCATTTTGAAAGCGATATGCTCTATATTGATTTATTACTGGCAATTGATGTTTAATGCTGCCAATTTCAGGTTCCTTACAATTCCTTGAAGTTTATTTCCTATTAACCTTTTGTTCACAGGAACAAGATCCTGTTTCCTCCATAACTCGCTTCATTTACAGAGAACCCAAAGCAAATTACATTTGTGCAAAAATGAACTGCATGGAACAACCCAAAATTTGGGCCTGAAAACATAATCATCCCAAGAGTCTAAAATAGCATAGAAAATGTCTGTCTTATCTATATGCATTGCTTATTTCATGTAAGAAATACTGAAATGTCTTACATTGTGGTTGTGTGTAATTTCCATTAACGTATAAGTTTGACTTGAGTGAGGAGCCTCCATTCTCGCACAGTGCCCAACTTGCAGAAGCTGCTGCTGCTTCTTGAGAAGCCAAGAGAACTTCGAAAGGAACATTGTTCCATTTTGGGTTGTAACGCTCTCTGCTTGCTTGGACGTTGTCAGTATAAGTTCTCATTTTTGTTGCAATAGCTGCTTCCCAGTTACAATTGGAAGGAGCCAAACGTGCATCCACCAAATTGCCATGTGTTGTTTGAGTAAAAACAGGTGAAATCCCCACCGGTCCAATCCAATTTCCTTGGTTTATCTGATTTCCCAGCTCGTCTGTGTAGATCACAGATAGTTTCTGCGGGATAGGCCTGAATGGAGTTTTTGGAATCTCAATTTGCGACTCCTTTTGGTCTTGTCGACCAAAATCCATTATGCGACTTCAGAAACCAGTTAAAAATCTAAACTTTTAGTCTGCTCCACCTCCCTAACTGCTTTCACGTAGAACCTTCCTTAAATGTTGACCCAGGTCGGTCAACGGCAGAGCTCGAGTTGAAGTTCGGCGTCCTGGGAAAAACCTCGTTTTCTGACTCCCCATTACCAGGAACTGTCCTGCACAAAAACAATAACCGAATTGAGAAGAGACATCAAGGAAAAGTTGAATGGGTTACGAGAAAAAACAGACAGAGAACCCACTTTGCATGAATTAACTTTAAGACATTGTTCACTTTGAATTACTACAAAACATTATCTTTATCTCCAGATCTCATAAGCAGAAACAAGCACAGATAACCAATCTTACGGATTCTCAACAATTACCTTAACTATCTCTAATGGTAAGAGAGATTATCTTCAGCGGATTCCATCACAAAGAACGTCACTTTATTCGGTTATGTTATACTGCTAGTTACATAAAGTAAAATCAAATTGTAACTGATGTAGAAAAGAGCAAAAAGATTATGGTACCAACAAATTTACCTGCAGATTGAGTCAATGCTGGAGATCTATTTGAGTCAGTTGCAGAGAAAACGGGAAATGTACAACAGTGTTACTTTAAAGCAAGAGAAAAATTAGGTAAAAGAAGCCAAACACGAAGACCGGAGCTTTTACATTAGAGAATTCCTTGAAACTGAGAACTCCTTTTCCCAGTAACCCAACCCAACTTACGCTTTAATTTATTCACGACTTCATTTGCCTCTGTGTCGTGTTCTCAAAATTGTAGATATGATTCTCGAGGTCTAATTAATGAGTTTTTGAGTAATTGGATAATGGAGTATTTGTTCAGGGGCAAATATGTCCAGATAATATGATCAATGACTAAGCGTCGAGGGTTGGCTCAAACACGTGAGCGAACTGAAAACAGAAAAGGCTTACGTGGCGTGTTGCGTTTGACATTTGGCACGTGAGACTGTATCAAAAGTCCGTATTGGGATTCTTCGGTTCCATTTGTTACGGCACCATTTCACCTAATATTGCTTTAGTTGTTTATCCGTCGACTTACACACCTTTTATGGTCTCTTCCTGCTTCATGCTTCGTGGATTCCTCAAAAGCGTTGAACTTTACGAAAAATATACATATATTTTATTTTAATTATTATTTTAAAGTCTAATAAATTTTACCTATTAAATACGTACATAAATTACGATTCATGCATGCATGCATGCATTCACGTGATTTCGTTCTTCGAATGCTGAACCAAACTAGCGGCTCTGTCTTTTCCATCACGTCATCTACAGTCAATATTAATGTGAAAGATTCTTAAACTTTTTGAAATGCTTTGCTTTGAGAGGGTGCATCGAACATCGACATAATGTGAGATTCCTAAATTTTAAAGGTTGCCCTGCTTTCACAAAATAATATTTTATTTTTGTATATTATATAATCTGGATACATTAAAAAATAATTGGCTAATATAAATTTTATAACGTACTCAAAACCTAAACTATATACGTAATTAACACTATAAATATTAATGTTTTTAAAACCAAATCATAATTTAAATTAGTAAAATAAAAAATTTAAAATTTAAAATAGTTAATTAATATTAGACTATCATAAAACTGGTCAAAGAATGAATAAGATTGAAAATTTTAACAGATAATTGAAAAAAATTGCCCTTACTTATAAAAAATTTAAAGTTTAATTAAAAAATAAAATTGATAAATAAAATTTAATTAACTTATTTTAATTTATAAAAGCTGACCTATTGATTAATACACTGATCGATTTTTAGCTACAAAAATTATTAAATTAAATTAAACTGAAAATTTAAAAAATTGACCAATTCAAAATTTTTATTATTAAATTGATCAAACAAGTTTAATTTTTAAAACATTGATAAATATAGAAAAGAAATTGTAAATTAATTTACATGAAATTTCAAAAAGAGCTAGATTAATTAGATGTTGTCAAGCAAATATAAATTACTTCTGTTGTTAATTAATTTGCATGAATTTCTAAAAAAAGAAAGAAACAAGTAGTTTAGGCTGTAAACTTAAGTTAAAATATAATAATTATTTGTTAAGTTTATTATAAATATTTAAAAATGTATAGATTATTACGGTTATTTGAATTTTATTTAGTATGCATTCTAATAATTTCTATAAAAATCCCTACAAAATATGGACTATGATTCAGAATTTTATGTAATTAGAGAATAATGATATAATTATTATAATAAAATGAAAAGGTAAAATTATGATAAAGATATACACACGCATGCACCGTTCTACGTATTTTTGAGTTAGCATGTTTTTTTTAGTTACCTACGAGATATTTTAGTAGAAAACATATTTAAGTTATCTACACTTAGACTAATTTTCGCTTGAATCGAGTAGGTCCTTTATAAGAAGCAAAATTCTAGCATCAAATTTTAAATAACTGCATATATAAACATAAAAGTGGTTTAAACTCACAACCTCACTTAAATTTAAAAAATCTCATACCAACTCACCTGCACCTCAAAGTTTGAGCCGGCATGTTTAATCATTTCTCAACACAAAAATGGACGAAGGCTTTATCATGACTTTCTACGCCAGAGATTCTCAAGCTTCCATGTGCTTTCTTATTAAGCTTTTGAAGAAATCAAGAAGCAATAATTAGTAACAACTGCTTTGCTGCAACTGTGTGAATAAACCAATAAAAATAATGCATTGAATTTATTAAACCTTATCTATTTTTTAATAGGATAACTGTCAATATTTTAATTTTAGTGTCTAATTTCTAAAATTTTTATAAATAAAATTCAGTTAAAATTATTTTAAGATATTGTAATAAAGAGTAAAATAAATACAAAAGAGTAACTTAAAAATATTTTTAATAACATGATTTCTAATAATTCGAAAATCATTAACATTGAGAAAATCAAAATTTAAAATTCAAAATACACACTATTTCTCATTTAAATTGATCTAAACAAAATAATGTTTATTTTTGTTGCTTATGTGTTACATATTTTAAAAATAAACCTTTTATATTGCCCCTTAATTAGGTTATATAAAAATTACAAAGTGTAATGCCAAGTTTCACTAGTAAGAGTTTTGATAAAAAGATCAGTGAATCCATTAATCATGTTCCTAAATTAAAATTACTACTAAAGAATGAAAATGCTTCCTTTTAATACTTATTCTTTATAAGCATGTTTCTCCTCCTATGCTATTAGAGAGGCAAATTCATACAACATTTTATAAATATGAGTCTTTATACTTACTATTATAAATGAAATAAAACTTGTGGCTTTTCTATTTCAATATAAAAGTAACTTTGGTCTCTATCTATTAACAATATTTTGTACTCTAATGAAAATGAAAAAGTTAGAGGTTGTTTTAGGCATTTAAATGATGATATGAGAAGTTGTGGTGAGAATTTGGGATTATTGATCTTAGATATGGAGGACATTACTTCAATTAGGATAATAAATAATAGGAGAACAAGAGAATTTGAAAGAGAATTAGAGAATTTGAAAGAAGCTTGATGGAGTACTAGTAAATAATTATTAGATGATAAAATTCCTACAGAGTTTGACTTGTTTTGGGAATTCCTTTTGTTTTGATCATGCTTTATTAGAAGTCTCAAACGTTACTCTCTTAATCTTACTATATGCTTATTCATGTTTAATTGTTGGGACCCGTTTCTAGAACCCAACCTGTTGCGAATATCATAATCCTTGAGCGTATAATCCTGTAGGGTTATTTCAAAAAATCTTTGTTAGGCATCATCCCACAAAGGTGGCGTGCCCATGACAATCAAATATCGAAACAAACTTATTACCTTAATATTGAACCCTATCTCTGAATGTGAAGTCCAGCTCTTGCTGAAAAGTCATAAGACTCTCATATCTTTACTTCATCACACTCTTTAATAGACTTGCGAATATCAGAAGACTTGAGCGTATCTTTACTGCATCATACTCTTTAATACATTACATACAAATAATTTTTCTCATTTACATTTCAATGCCCTCAAAACAAAAGGTACAAAATAAGCAAATTTGAAGTGAAGCCTTGACTCTCTTTCATTCCATCTCTTTCTCACTTGACTTCTTAACTATCACCTAGGGATGGCAATGGGTAGGGTTCGATTCGGGTATATCCATATCTATTTTTTATGACTTAACTCATATTCATATCCATATCCATCGATTTTTACGATTTATTACCCATATCCAAATCTATTGAGTTGTTCGAGTTTTTTGATATCTATCGGGTTGTATAGTACATAAAAATATAATTTCTAAATAAAAAATATAAAGAGCAGATTTTTGTGAACTCTCCAAATCAAAATTACTTTAATAATAATAAGTCAAGATTTTGATTTGTATGTCCTAAAAAACCATAAAATTGGAATAATAAAAATCATAATGTCTAGTACAAAGACAACATATATTTTTCACAATTAAGAAGTGGAACAAAGACTGAAATATCCAAAGCTTCAAATTGTCTTTGCGTGAACTTCACAACATTCAAAACTCCATCTCTATATCATTTGCATTATTATCATTCTATAAGAAAATAAAATATGATAAAAAGGTGAGTACTGAAGAGTAAAATGGAGATTTTAAAGCTGTTTCTTTTCATAAAATATTAATATTTAATTATATTTAACCATAAATATTAAAAAAAATAGAAAAAATAAAGTTAATAAAAAACGAGTTGGATATGGGTATCCATGGTTCGGGTTATCATTAGACCCATATCCAAATCCATATCCACATCTATTTTTCAACATCCATTTAAAATCAATTTTTTAGTCTTCATGTCCATTTTTTTGGGTCGGGTAGTGCGAATGTTAATCAGGTTGAAAACTCACTGCCATCCCTATACCTGAAGAGGGGACAGAGAGGGGGTGAGCTTAAAGCTCGTGGGTAACAAATTTATAATGAAGAATAAGCAAAACCGTTGAAACGTTCATTTGTCATATAAAAATCACAATGAATTTATAAAACTCTTCGATCTCAAATTCTCAGTCAAATTCGAAATTCTAAGTCATCTCATAGTTAAAATATCATCACATAAAACTCGATTATGCACCATTCATGACTATGCAAAGATGCATTGCACAAATAAATGGCTGGAGAGTTCCGTGGAACAAAAAGGATAAACCGAAGTTTATACCGTGAACAAAACGAGTCCGATTTCTTAGAATCTCGTGGCCTCAAGCGAGTAGCCAGGAGAAGGCTATATGTCGACATGCACGTGACTAATGAAACGTTCCTTTCTTGCCCAAACACAAGCAAATTTATGCTCAAATCATTTCATCATACTTTCATGCTTCTTCTGGTTTTCCAAATATACAGAATGCCATGACATTTTTCAAGACATAACATAAAATGTTTCAATGCATTTCCATCTTTATTTCGAAATTCATCAACAAAATTCATATATCGAACATATAGAGATTTCTCAAATCATTTAAAAGCAATGGATGTAACAATTATGAACTAATTTGAAATCATTTTCTTCTCTTGATTTAATAAAAAACATTTAAGGCTCATTGCTTCTATTATAAACATGAAACCCACCTTAATATCCTTGCTTATAACTTGCTCAAAGATGCCTCATCCTTTGCTCCTCTTGCTTTCCTTGATTTCCTTTAACAATAGCTAAAAATTTCATTCAATAGGAATTTCAATTTATGATCAAGTAAATGAAGAAATTTGATAATACTTTCTTCTAGAAAAATATTTCTCATTGTATTAAGTTTTTAATGACTTCAAAATCATTCAATTTGGTTCAGTACTCTAAAATTTATACTAAAAACATTTTCGGGCTGGTCTTATACTAAAACAACATTCCATACTCTACTTCCATCCAAAATTTGAAATCCTTAGAGACTGCATTTGAACTTAATTCCTCATACAATTTGTATCCCTATGTCTCTAGTTTACACCAAATCAAAAATCACTCCATTTCGATAACTACACAAAAAGTTAAGCCTAAAATACCAAAGTACGTTTTGTGTTGGAAAGTTGGCTGCAGCGAACTTTTACATAAACATATTCCAGGAACCATTTTTGCTACCTTTTCTAACTTTTTACTTCCCACATTTCACATATAACCCATCTCTTTTTCTTCATTTTCAACCCCATATCATTTATAAAAACATCAAAATCTATCTTTGAACATTAACCCTAAAAACTAAACATATGCATTTACCCATTCTCAACAACTTCCCATACATATTCACCTCTTAACTAACATCAAAACATATTTCATTCATCTAATCAAGAAGAATGATGCTTATACTTACTTGTTTTAGCTTCAAAATCTTCAAACTCTTCAAGAATCTCCAAACCCTAGCTTTTCTCTTCTTTTTCCCTTCTTTTCTTCTCTTCTTGTCTTCACCCATGATTTCTTCTTCTTAAAAATACAAGACAACTTCTTCGTCTTCTTTTTAAACCCTTAATGAGTGTTAAATATCCATTTTGCCCTTCTTTTCATGCCTTAGGTCTTATACCCTTAAGTGTCATGCCTAGTTTTCCCTTATACAATCTTACAACTTTAATACTTCAATTCAATTAATCTATGTCATAAAATCTTATCAACATTGACATAACAATTAACTCCACAAAATAATGCCTTAAGGACCTCATAATTTATTCAAATCATACTTGATCCTTAAGAAAAACTTAGGGGGCCAACAAAATTAGTAAGAGTGTAGTGTAAAAAATGACATTTTTAGCAAGTCACTTAAGTTTAAAAACCATAAGGCATTGAAGGAAGGGCAAATTGGACATTGCACACTCATTAAGGGTAGAATTGGAAGAAGAAGAGTGGTCTTGTTTTTAGAAGACGAAGAAAAACGTGAGTTGAAGATAGACAAAAGATAAATCGTGGATAGGAGAGAAAAAAAGGAAGTTTGAGCTAGGGTTCCATCTTTTCTTAGTTTTTAAGAGAGATTTTAGGGTTATACAAAAAGGGAAAAAGAAAGAGGAAGAGAAGAGTTTGCATTTGAGCTAATAATCTCATTATTTGGTGAAGATTCAAGGTAAGTTTAATTTTAATTTTTTGGATTTATGAAAAGGTTTTGGTTCATGAAGCTTAGGAGATGCATTAGTTTAAGTATTCTAGAATCAATTTTAGTGAATGTACTTTATGGGTTTTCAATTTGCATTCCTATTGAATGGAAATTTTCGCCAATGTTAAAGGAAATCAAGAAAGGAAAGAGGAGTAAGAAGAGAGGCACCCTTAAACAAATTTATAAGCAAGGAAATCAAGGTAGGCTATATGTTTGTAATTGAGTTAATGAGCCATGATTATTTTTCAAATCAAGAAAATCGAATGATTTCAATTGTTTTATAAATGTTGCATTTATTGTTTCTTAAATGTTGCATTTAATGTTTCTTAAATGATTTGGAAAATTGCTACATGTTTGGCACTTGATTTTTATTGATGATTTACAAATGGAAATTGAAATATACTATGATTGTGAAAATCATGTTTGCGAAATGTGTCCTTTTAGGCAATATGTTTACAAGTCATAAAACAAAAGTTGTGTGGGTTTGTGGTGATTCATTTTATTCTGTTAAGTGCACGTTGACTCTGTTAAAGGCTTCTCCTGCTTACCCGCTAGTGACATAGAGCTCCTTCATAGACTCCCCTTTGTTTATGAACTACGCAAGACCGTTATATAGGATTGCGATAGTCATTCTGTTATCATTGGAGATTTGCAAGAACTCCCTTATAGACCTACCCAAACCATCTTAATTGCATATGTGTTTATGATGTGCTGACAAGTTTGATGCATACATGAATTGATTGACAAGTTGAGAATTTGGGAATTATGTGTTTTGTGGATTCGATGCAAGATTTACTATAGAAATGAATGTTTTCAATGGTTTTGTTTATTTCACAGTTATAAGCTTGTTACCTACAAGATTTTATGCTCACCCTCATTCTTCCCCATCTCCAAGTGACGAGCAAGAGATCTAGTGACCGAGAGCTAAGGCATCACTCCAAAATCTGCATATTTTGTTTTAAAGCTAATTTAGTTAAAAACACAAGGCTTTAGTCGCATTTCGATTATTTCGTGTTCATGTATCTTTTATAATTTGGATTTTGCCACAATGTTGTATTTGTAAGAAAATCCCGGGATGTACATCACATGTACAAGGTGCGGAAAACAAAAATTTTTGTTCCCGGGACTTTCCCGAAACCCAGGATCCAGGTGTCGGTATGAAGACATCAAACCTAAATAGCCAATAGAGACTATCTCTAAAGGTATCCACGCAGAGATCAGAAAACCTAACCGAGTCAAACCCCTTTGACCCGGGAATAGCTAGAACAGATTAAAGCCTGCTAGAGCCTACCTCTGTCCTGGAGAGCTTGAGGAGACGTTGGAATCCTTGCCTTGGAGAAGAGAAGAAAACGATGAAGCTTATGAGAGAAGACTTGAAAAACCATTTTTCTAAGGAAGCTTAACACTTAAGCTTCCATCCTCTCCTCCCTACAAGCAAAACCGTCGACCCTTACACCTTAAGCAAGCCATCTTATATGTCTTTATAACCATTAAAAGACTTGAATAAGATGAAGCCATGTGGAAGCTTAATGGCCATTCATATATTAATGAATAAAGAAAGCAACTTTGACTTTTTCAAAGCAATATCTCTTCCTCTTCTCCCATTCCAACGAAAATTGCATAATTTATATAATAATTAATTAATTAATTACTTAATTAATTAATTAGAATATAATTGCTAAGGTCCAGTCCAACTGGGGTCGGTCCTACCGGCCTACCGGGCCCCG
>JANJEY010000005.1:69349713-69359862 GCA_024703695.1 Erythroxylum cataractarum
CCTTCCTTGATTTCCTTTAACAATAAAAAACATGTCCATTCAATAGGAATACAATTTGAGGACCCATATATATCATAATCACTAAGATAAATTCTAAAAATTCAAACTCTTCCAAAAGTCCAAACATTTTGGTTAGTTTTCCATGATCCTTCTGATCAAGTAAATGACAAAATATGATAATACTTTCTTCTAGAAACATTTTCCCCATTGTCTTAAGTTTCTAATGAGTCTAAATTCATTCAATTTGGTTCAACACTTTAAAAGTTATACTAAAAACATTTCAAGGATGTTCTTATTCTAAAACAGCATTCCATACTCCACTTCCATCCAAAATTTTAAATCCCTAGAGACTGAATTTGAACTAAATTCCTTCATAAAATTTGTAGCCTTATGTCTCTAGTTTACACCAAATGAAAATTATCTTATTTGGACATCTACATAAAAATCTATGGCCAAAATACCAAACATATCTGTGTAGGAAAAATGGGCTTCGCTGTGGTGAAAGTCTCAAGAAACCCACACCGACGACCCATTTTGCTACATTGTCCATCCTTTCACTTCCCCCCTTTCATATACAACCCATATTAACACAAACCCATCTTTTCTACTTCATTTTCAACCTAATATCATTGACAAAAATATCAAAATCTATCTTTGATCATTAACCCTAAAAACCAAACATATGCATTTACCCATTCTCAACAACTTCCTACATATATTCATCTCTTACTAACATCAAAACATGTTTCATTCATCTAATCAAGAAGAATGATGCTTATACTTACTTGATTTAGCTTTAAAATCCTCAAACTCTTCAAGATCTTGACAAACCCTAGCTTTTCTCCTTTTTCTCTTCTTCCTCCTCACCTACGATGCTTTCTTCTTAAAAACACAAGACAACTTCTTCTTCTTCTTTTTAAACCCTTAATGAGTGTGCAATGTCCATTTTGCCCCTTCCTTTAAGCCTTATGTCTTACAACCTTAAGTGAACTTCCAACAATGCCCTTATAACATCTTACTACTTTAATACTTCAATTCAATTTATCTATGTCATAAAATCTTACCAACATTGACATAAAAATTAACTCCACAAAATAATCCCTTCAGGACCTCATAATTTATTTAAATCATACTTGATCCTCAAGAAAAATTTAGGGGGGCCAACATTTCTTCTTGAACTCTTAGGTAAAAATCTCCCAAGTCAGAGGGTTAGCCAGTTGAGGATGTAGTAGGACTAATTTCCACCAATCATAGGCTGCCCCTTGTAAGAGAGAGACAACACAGGTAACTATTTCATCGGGTGGACACCTGATCTCATCCAGAAACCTCTATGTCTGCTCTAACCAATATTCTACTTTATTTGATTCTTTGAAAGTCACGCCCCACAAATTCTTCTGCCCTATGTGTATTTAAAACTTCTATGGGAGCTTTAGGTGCGATCATTCTATCCATCAATCTCAACATATCACGGGAGAGCTTTAGAAACATCTCCCTAGGTACTGACGGTACTGGTACTTCACCCCTTGGAGGCCCAGGAGGACTCATAACTGATTGATCTCTCCCTACCACACTATCAATTGACTCCTCATCATCTTCACGAGATCTTTCCATTTCTACATGCTATAAGAAAATAGGGACATCTTTATTAGGCCAACACAACACCAAACCATATCACACATTACTAGACTCTTATTGGTCATAACCACCTAAATCGGGCTCTGATACCACAAAATGTAACACCCCTTATAAGGAATCTACAACCACCCATATATATGGAAACCAATTTCCTATACATACATTCATGGCATACATTTCTATTCAATGCTATGGACATACACATTACAAAATTTTACATCACTTAACATTATCATTTAAAAGTAGTATTATAACTTTATATTTACATGATAATTCAAAAAGAAAACATACAAATTTCTTTACTCTTTTACATGTACAATCATCTTAAACTAAAACACATTCCAAAGGTACTTCTACTCCTAGTTGTTGGTTATAGATGTCTCCTGTACCTCACTCCTATGACCTGAACCTACAAGGATTAACACCTGTGTTAAGCTTAAAAGCTTAGTGGGAAAGCACTTAGTTTGGATGAACACTTATAGTAGTCATTTGCCAGTATATACATATATATATATATGTATACATATATACATACATATATATATATATATATATATATATATATGTATATGTATATATATACATAGATATCATAAATTCACATTCATAAACTAAACATTGATATTCAATGCTCATTGATAAAAAATATTAGTACAAATGCAAATGCTTGTCAATACTAATTATTTATGTTGTTATGTTGTATTTCTTATTTATAACTATTTCCTTTACTTTTTGTATTAGGCCTGCACATTCCTGTGGGTGTGGATAATGGGAACTGTAGATATTTGAAGATATCAAAACTATAGATACTTGAAAGCATTGAACTATGGATACCTGAAGGAATTGAACTATAAAGACATTATAGTCTCGAAATGAAGACACCACTGGTGTCAAATTGTAATAGCAGCATTGTAACCCTATAGGCATACCTATCTATTCACCACCAAAACAATAGCACAAGCATTATAATATATTCTTTAACCATTTTCCAATTTCACAATTCATATATTGACAAATCATATGATATACATTGCAAGTCATAAAATCTGTATTTGCATTCATACATGCGAGTCATAACTTACCACCATTAGAAGGGTATCAAAATCAAACTTGTATAATCATACCATATACATATGAAGGTTAAGTACGCATGCAAATAATTTATGTACATATAAATTTTCTTTAGTATGCATTATGCTCAATCTTAAATTCCAATTTTCAATCACCCAATTCACATAAGGTAAGTCCTATTTTATTTATTTTTAGGTGTTTTAAAAGTTTCATGCACATTCAAAAAGGTTCGCATATGATTCGTTAAAAATAAAAAATGAAAACAAACATAACATAGTGCAATTTCCTTTTTGTCGTGTCCCTTGCCTATAATTCATACCTCCACTTGTTCCGAAAGTTTAATATAAAAGAATTTCAAATTAGGTTTGAGGTCTTCTAGACATTTAATCCCCTAGCATTGAATCATCCGATTGGTACCTCCATAGCATTGAGACAGGACACATCTTGGAACTTGGATAGTTCCATAGGAAGAGCCAACCTGTATGTTACTGGTCCAATCCTTTCAAGGATTTCATATTGGACCAATAAATCTTGGACTAAAAGCCAACCTGTATGCAACTGATCCAATCCTTTCAAGGATTTCATATGGACCAATAAATCTTGGGCTAAGTTTTCGCTTTTTCCCAAATCTTAACAATTTTCTCTAGGGAGAAACTTTTAAGAAAAATTTGTCACTTAAAGTATATTCAATATCTTTCCTCTTCAAATCAACGTATGATTTTTATCTATCACTTGCTGTCTTCAATCTTTGCTAAATAACCCTCACTTTCTCTTCTATGTCTTTGACTATATTAGGCCCAATCATCTTGTTCTCGGTTATTTTTGTCCAACAAACCAAGGTTCTACATTTTTTGCTATATAACGCTTAATATGGTGCTATGCCTAAAATGGATTGATAACCATTATTAGAGGCAAATTCCATCAAAGGAATGTATCCATCCCAACTGCCTGGAAATTTCATAAAAACATGTATTCCAACACTTGTATAATTCTCTTAGATTGCCCATCAATTTGTGGGTGAAAGGTTGTGTTGAAGCTCAGTCGAGTACACAAAGATGCTTGCAAACTTTTCCAAAACCTTGATGTAAACTTTGGGTCTCAGTCAGAAAAATTGACAATGGCACTCCATCTAGCTGAATAATCTCATTCACATACAACGCAGCTAACCGATCCATGGAATAGTTAGATCATATCGATATAAAGTAAGCTGATTTGGCGAGCCTGTCAATTATGACCTATACTACCTTATGTTTTCTCTGTGTGAGGGGTAGACTTGTAACAAAGTCCATAGTAATATTATCCCATTTTCACTGTGGCTAGATGAGACTTGATGTTTAGCTTTCACCTGTTGACAAGTCAACCGCTTAGACAAATAGTCCACTACATCACACTTCATTTGTGGCCACCAATAACATTGTTTTAAGTCCTGTAATATTTGTTACCCTCAGGATGCATGGTGAATACAATATTATGAGCTTCATGTAATAACTTCTTTTTCAAGTCCTTTACTTCTGGTACACATAATCTACTCTTAAAGTATAAACTTCCATCATCTTTCACTACAAAATTAGTATGTTTCCCTTCTTGCACTGCTTGTACAATTTGTTGCAACTTGACATTATCTTTTTGTACATTTACCATCATTTGTCTCAAGTCAGGACTCGCTTTTAACTAAGCCATCAAAGCTCCATCTACTATGTTGTAATGACAGTGTTGAAATGGACTTCCTACTCAAAGCATCTGCTACCTCATTAGCTTTTCTTAGGTGATAGTTAACTATACAATCATATTCTTTAAACAATTCTAGCCAACGTCATTGCCTCAAATTTAGCTCCTTTTGTATGAGAAGGTACTTCAGACTCTTACAATTCGTGTATATTGTAAGGCCCCAACATATGCCATAGAAGTATTATAACATGATTAGGGTGTAATAAGAAGTGAACATACTAAATTAAGTGGATTTAAGTATAGTGAGGGACATACTGATACTTAATGTAAAAGACATGGGTAAAAGGTTAACTTGTACATTTCAGCATGGCTATACATACCTAGACATGAAACATGGATGAGATTGAAATTAATTGACGAGATTATATGCCAATGTGGGAATTAAAGAAAGAAGAAAGACCAATGGACAATTTTTCCTAAAGTTAACAAATGGACCAGTAGGATTAAAGCATATATGACCAATATAATAAACTATGTGTGTCCGATAGTAAGTAAACATGTGTGTGAGTCTTGGAAGTGTATGAATGGGCATAAGGAGAGGAGAGAGGGACGACATTAATGGTTGGTAATTCCAAAATTTTCCTCTCTTATTTTCTCTCTAGTTCATCTTCTTCATCACACCATTTTTCATATGAGGAATTAAGCTAATCTTTGGTAGAAACCAAGGTAAAATTTAGTGTTTTTTTTCTTAAACTAGGGTTTTGTTATATATATGTAATTTTTGAAGATGAGTTTTGAATGAGTGTGTTATGTGTAGAGGAGGAGAAGACTAAAAGCAAAGGCAAAGAGAAGCAAGTAGAGTGAGCAAGTAAAGTGAAGTAAAAGTGATCACTTCTTCAGGAGGTATGGGAATTTTGATATGTTTGCATGGATTACAAACATGATGTGAGGGGAATTGGAAAAGGAAGTATCCTATTTGATTATGAGATGTTGGTTATTTTTGTGTTGCTTTTGCTTGATAAGGCCGAAGTTAGTTGATTTGGAATGGCTACCTCGCTGGATGGATAGGTTCCATTGAATAAACTTCTATAATTTGGCCATATCTTAGTTTGTAGACCTCTAAATTGGATAATACCAATTGGATATTAAACTAGAGGCATAGTTCTAAAAATTTTATGAAGGAACCGAATTCTTATTTTGACTTTAAGAGTTTTGAATTCTGGTTTGAAGTTGAGTTCTGGATGTTGTCCTTGTTTTCAAACATTTTGTAGTGTTTTGGGAATAAATCTCAGAATACTTAACAAATGTCTAAAAGACCTTAAAATCTAATTCGAACGTTTGCTATATGAGGAAGACATTTGAGGCCTAGAATTATGACAAAATTTGAGGAATCCTTCATAAAAGGATTATAAGCCTATGGAAGGATGAGAAATCAACCTTAGAAAAAGTTGATAGTGATGCGAGGAGTGAACAATATGCTCTCTCCAAACCTATCATTTAATGTCATATACCTTCTAATTTTGTGTTTTGTTTTGCATAAGCTTGCATATCAAAGTTATAATGTGTTGGGTAATTAAGAACCCTATAAAATGAAATTCTTTATTCTAATTATATTATCCTTGTAACTTTTTTTATCTTTATATTTGCTAGAAATAACATATTAAACTTTGTAACCTATTCCTTTTGATTATTTGAATTTGCTACTCATGTAGTTCTCTTTTATAGACTTGTTATTTTGTTATCATATTTTTATATTCACTTTCTTTTGGGAATGTTTTGGGAACTCACAAATCTCTATTGCGTTATAGGTTTATTGCCTTCGTTTATGATTTCATATATCGTTTCAGATGAAATTAGACTTATCATTTGATATATGACAAATAGTTTATGGATTTATGGTGATGCTCAGTCTATCATTATATGTTTCATTTAGTCTATCCTTTTGTAAGATAATAAGTTTTATTCTGTGATGTATTTAGTTCGTCGTTTTGTAAGAAATTTAATATGACGTTTTGCTAGACTTTTAGTCTTTTTTGGTTTTTGATTTTTGTACCAATAAACCCTTTGTGACTTTCAACTCTACTTCATAACAAACCTTATTATAGTTATTTAAATTAGATGTCGATTTTGGAATGAATGCATAACTAAAATAAGAAATATGATGTATTAATTCAAAAGGCATTTTAGGTATTATATTCATTGGAATGAAATATAGTAACAAAATTAAGGCCTATGGTTTTGTTCATTCTAAGTCCTTGGGATTTTAGATATGTCCAATTGTTATAATTTGTATATCTCATGTCTTATAGGTGAAGAATTTGAAAGATATATGTAAGAATTAGTGCAACTTTCTCCATAGTTATCAAATTGAGGAGATTTTGGAGCCATTTGGAAGATAAAAAGATGAGCTTCATGAGCTAATTCTGATTTAAAGAGGTTGAAAAGTAGAAGTTGAAGGAGAAAATCACAAAAGGAATCATACCGTGGATTCGATATTTATAGATAGGTATGGACTTAATTAATGTATTTGTTATTCCAAACCTTTCCATGTGGGTCCCACTCTTGATATACTTATAAAATATGATATGAAATATCCTAATCGGTGTCATTTACAAGTCATTGGGCTCAATTAACAACTTATGGCTCATTAGGTTTATTAGGATGGTTCAATTATACAATTTGACCCTCAATCATATTCCCACCTAAACTTTTCGTGATTTTTAATTCACAAACTGTTAAGAATTTTGCTACAGTTCCTCAGGAAAAAAAATGATCAACATAATTTATAGATTTTTTTAATAAAATTTGTTGGAAGGTTGCTACAACAGTATCTTCGATGACTGGAATATTCCTGCAATGATTGAAAAAAATTCAGTCTCATAATTCAATAATTTTTATACCAAATGAAAGGTTTTGATGAATAAAACAACTTTTATAATTGCAAAAAACTTAGATTCTCAACCAAGAATTGAAGAAATATTATTTCAAAGCCACGACCTCTATTTTTGTCAATCGACGATAATAGAGGCACTGATCGACGACTAACTTATAGAACTTTTACTCCTAACATTAAGGGGAGTCTAATGATGCTGGTGGTGGTCGGCAACACTTATTAGAGGCAATAGATTAAATATCTGAGTTTTTTTAAGATTAAGTATTTGAATTTTTTTCCTAATTTTTATTGTCGACTGTTGTGATGATTCTGGCATTGCTGTGAGGTAAAAATGGTATGGTTGTGATGGGCTCAAATAAAGGAGTTGATTGGTGTGTATGGTTGGCTTGTTAGAGTCGTCAGTGTTGAAGAGTAAAGAAAGATGATGGTTTCATGAATAGTAATCTTAGGTGAAAATGAAAAATAAGAAAGACGAGGGTGGAGGTGAGGTATATATATATATAAGGGGATATTACAATCTCCCCTCGTTACAAAAAATTTTGTCCTCAAATTTTAAAACTATGCTATATTGAGGAAACAAGTATAAATATAACTCTTGCATCTCTTACTCTGTTTCCTAAATGATCTCCCCGATATTGTCATTCCTTTACATCATCTTAATTATAAGAATCTGCTTTGACTATAATTGGTGCACTTGAGAGTCCAAAATAGCTACTGGCTCCTCTTTATAAGTTAGATTCTTGTTCACCTCTACATTCTATGATTGGAATACATGAGAAGGATGGGAAATGTAATTGCAAAGCATAAAAATATGAAATACTAGGATGACTTACAATATATTTGGAGTTAACGCCAATCTATATGCCACATTTCCAACTTTCTCTGTTATCTTGTAAGGTCCAATATATCTTAGAGAGAGTTTCCCTTTCTTTCCAAACCTCATCACACTTCATCGGAGATATCTTCAGAAATATAAAGTCACCGACTTGAAATTCCACATCTTTATGCTTCGAGTTCTCATAACTCTTTTGTCTACTAAATTGTATCTCTAGTCCTTGCTTGATTAATGGAGTCTTCTTTAATGTGAACTTGATTAGTTCTGGGCCCTCCAACTACCTTTCACCTACTTCCTCCTATCATATTAGTGATCTACATTTTTGTTCTTACAATGCCTTATAAGGATCCATCCTAATGCTACTATAATAGTCATTATTGTAAGCAAACTCAATCAAAGGCAAGTGAGAATCCTAACTACCACCAAAGTCCTTCATGTACATCCTCAGTATGTCTTCTAAGGTTTAAATCATACTCCTAAATTTCTCATCAATTTGAGGATGGAATGTTATGCTAAAGTCTAATATGGTGCCTAATGCCTTTTGTAATATCCTATATAATTAAGATGCTATTTGTATCTTTGGTCAGATATTATTGACATAAGCACCCCTTGGGAACATATTATCTGCTCAATATACACTTACATGAGCTTAGTCATTAGGAAGGTGGTTTTCATGGGTAAGAAGTGGGCTAACTTTGTTAACCTATTTATGATCACCCAAATCGAATCATATCAAGTCCTTGTATAAGGTAGACTAATGACAAAATCCAATGTGATCTTTTCCTATTTCCATTTAGGAATTGGTAATGGTCGTAGCTTAATCACTTAGAGACATATTCATCCACATCCTTTTTCATACGAGCATTAATACTTGTCTCTAATGTTATGATACATCTTAGTGGAACCAGGATGTACATTGCATGCTGCATAGTGCACTTCTTCTAAAACATCCTCCTTCATGTTTTCTACATTTGGAACACATAATCCCTTATTCATCTTTATTATACCTGCCTTATCAATATTAGAATATTTACATCCTTCTTGTACTTCATAAATAAGCTTTTGAAGCTTAAGATCTTGGTGTTAAGTAACCTGTTCCTATCCAATAATACCGATCATACTCTGATGCTTGCCAGTAGTACCTTTGAATATGAAATTTGAAACTGAGTGCCTTGATCCATCAAATTATGTAACTCTTTGGTCAAAGCTCTCCTCTATACTATAATATATGTCAAACTACCTGAAGACTTCCTACTTAGTGCATCTGTTATTACATTTACCTTTTTAGGATCATACTGAATCGAGTAGTCATAATCTTTTAGTAGTTCCATTCACCTTCTTTACCTCAGATTACTAAAATATATTTTCAACTCATGTGAACCAAGTAAATTTCACATCACACCATATAGATAATGTCTCCAAATCTTTAAGGAAAAGATCACTGCTACCATCTCTAAATTATGAGTAGGGTAATTTTGCTAATGTTTTTTCAATTGCCTTGTGGCATAAGTAATCACCCTACCATTCTGCATTAACATGCAACCTAGGCCAACTCTTGTAGCATCACAATACAATTGAAATCCTCCACCTTCAATTGGTAACGCTAAGACTGGAGCTGTATGTAACATCCCATCCCCTAGGGGAAGGGTAAATTGGTAAATTAGGACAGGCTAGTAATTTGCATTTCATATTTCTGGTATGAACATACATGTGGCCTCTAATTGTAGAGGACTGAGTCATTTGGCACATGCATATATATGTCCATGCATGCATGTCATTCCCGACATTTAATTATGATTGTGATATGATTTGTGAAAATTGTGAGATAACTGTGTATGTAATTGAATTGGAATGTCTTATGAGTGATTGTCAGTTGATAGTGCCCCATAGGAAATGTTTATGGAAATTTGGGAGTAAATGTCTGGACCGAAAAGTTTTCGAGTGACGGACTGATTGATTGTATAGTACTGAAATAACTGTCCATATGGCCATGAAAGATTAGATATATGATTGTAGAAGTTTTTATGAGGGATCATTGAAATTCGGA
>JANJEY010000005.1:69394005-69421742 GCA_024703695.1 Erythroxylum cataractarum
AGGGTGGCGGAAGTTTTGATATTCAAGAGCACCAAGATCGGTGCTCTGATACCATGAGAAGAATAAGAATCAGAATTGGGATGGAATACTTTTCCTTCATTGATGTTTACAATGTTAAATACAATACAGAGAATCAACCAACTCCTAAGAAATAGGAGGTAAATCGGCTAATTCATGGTAACAGAATATATCTTATCTACAATCAAGATATCATCACATGTCAAATAATAATTTCCTAATACCACTTGCCCTCTTTAATGGTTTTGTCATTTTTCTATGTCTTTCATTGGTTTGGTATGTGTGCTGGTTTTTAATTGAGTTTTGATAGCTTATGGGCATGTTTAGTTGATTCCAAGTTCTGGAGAAATTTATGTTTCCATGATTTAATATAGAGAAAACTTTGTGGGAGAAGGTAGGGTGTAAAATTTAATGCTCTTTTGAGAAAACAAAAATGTTTAGTGAATTTGATATTGGTTTTGAAGGTTTGGTTGAATAAGCTCATACAGGAAACGGTGAATAAAGGTAGGACCTTCAATTAAGGACCTAAGTTAGGAGCTTCAATTAAGGACCTACGTTGCTAAAACATCATGATTTTTTCATAAGATTATAGGTAATTCCTTCTCAGATTTTAAAACTTTGGGTTTTTTTTTATTAGAATGTCAGAACAGTTTAATAGTTATTTTCCAAATTGAGTGCTTAAACTTGGGTGCTCAAATTTCTTTTTTTTTGTGGTTATATAGTCACTCTTAATTCTTTTTGTTAAATCAGTTTTTGATTAAGTGAGTTAATGCTTTATTCATTGCTTTTCTTCTGTTACTTAGTGAATGCAAGTACCGAAGATACTAGGTTTCATAAGTTCTCATACTGAAGTTATTTGCTTTGTTAGGTAAATCATTATAGCAGAATTTGTTTCTGGTTTGAACAGTTTGATTGGCTTAATTTTTGGGTCGAGATCATTTTTTCCAAGAAAATATATTCCTTATGACACATCTTATGATCATTTGGTGTACTATGAATTATAATGAATTTTCATTTTATCATTTGAGCATGTAGCAACATAATCAAATGCCGAAGGTTGATCCATTTACATGTCTAGTATGTTATAAAACTCTAATAAAAAATGGTCCTCTAGATTTTAATTTATAAGTCACTATGCATACAAGTTAAATGTCTTTTTTATTTTCCTTTAGGCTATGGTTTAATAAGTAGAAATTGCACGTCAGAAATTTACAAGTCTAGTTTTAAATCCTGTAAATTGTTGTTCAGTGAACCCGATGTCCTTAACTGAGATGGGTGGACAATGAATTTGTCACATATTTTGAATGTACACATACATATTTTTACTTCTAAATATTAGAAAAGTGAATGAATATAATAGGGGCTCTATCTATTTTTATTAGGAAATTAAAGCACGTTTGCTAATCTTTGGAATTGCAAGATTTGTTGTAAGTTTTTGCAACAGATGGGTTGGTTTTACTAGAAATCGAGTTTTTGTAGTCCAATCATTGAAAAAGGCTCCCTTCTTGCTCTTCTTACTTACCTACATTTTCTTTAGCTATCGGCAAATGGTGTTGGGGTTGGTGGTGACATTAGTTGGACGACTAAATCTCTTTACTACTGCAACAATACAATTTTTACTTTTAACTTCCACTTTTATGATTATATGTTAATGATCATCATGTATATTCACTGTTACTGCTTTTTTCTTTCTCTTTGTTATTAATACTAAATTGACTCTTTTATACCTTACCCTTTTTTTAAGCAAACAAATTAAGCCCCATTTTCAATTGATAAGAAAAGGTGGTGAAAGTTTAATGGCAACTAATGTGGAGCAGCTACCTTCTCAATAGGTTGGTCTATTAAAAGCTATTAATTTTCTAGGGTCCCATTAAAAAGATGTAGAATTTAAGTCTTAAACACTGTTCCACTATCATTTCAAAATTAATATGGTGTATTAATGTTATACACCATATTAATTTTGCTTTAATATGGGAACAATCAGTCATCCTTTAATGTTATATTCTTTTTTTTTCAATTTAATGATTTTTATATTATTTTGCTTTATATACACAATACTCGATTGATATTTTAAATTAATAATATTTGTATATGAATTAATTTTATAATAATAAGCAAATAATTCACAATAAAAAATATGTTGATACATTATATGCAAAATGTATTTTCATGGATTAAAAATGTAACAGATAACATATCATTATATTATTAAAAACACATCAAATAATATTTTGCTATGTTATAAAAATGTAGCAAATAATATTTCATTACATTATGAAAAGTGTAGTAAATTACAATTAATTACGTTATAAAAAACATAGCTAAAAAATACTATATAACTACGAAGAGAAAAATCGTAGCCAAAAACTACTGGCTACATTTATTTTCATTGCCAATGATTTAGTGCATTAATTCAATCATAGTTTTACAAAATTGATAATTCAATCATAAATTTCCCTTTTTTTGTAAGGGCCATAGTTTTATGTTTTTACACTAGTTTATGTTTATGGTGAATATAATTTTAGAAAATAATTAAATGGTTTCAAAATTTAAGGAAAAATCTCCATTTTTTGAATCATGACTTAAAAGTTTTGGTTTAATTTATACCTTGCAATCAATATGTTGATTGTAAATTTATGACAATTAATTAAAAATATTATTTAACCTTTCATATTTGTTAGTTAACTAAAATAAAGTCTATAAGATAAATATCCTTTATGAATAAAATTACGATGTTGTCACATTTATAAGATTTATATTGCAGTTAGTTATTATTCCTAAATTGTTTCTATTTGTTGCTTTGCTAAGACCGAACATCCACTCCATGAAGATAATTGGATTATTATGCACATTATTTGATGGAAATTTTGATTTGGTAACTAAATAAATATTTTATTATTAAATACTTCTTACCATATTGAAGTGCATTTCATACAGACCATATTTTGATTCGACTCATTAACACAAAATAAATAAAAATAGAAACACCAATTTCTTTTAAGGTATCACAAGAAAAGAAAAAACAAATAAAGAATGTGAAGTTTATCTATTGTTTAAGGTTTCACCATTATTCAAAGATGTGGACTCGTACTCATCTAGGTCAATCAAACGGTTTGATTATTTAATTCATCCAAAATATTTTAGAATTCAAGCATATTTAATGTGCTTTTGCTAACTATATTAATTTAAGAATTGTTGAACTATTTCTACCTAAATTAAGTGATTCATATCCATTTTAATTATATCCAATTTGAACTATATTTAAATGAAAATTTCATGTATGAATCCATCACTAATAAATTGATCTTTGTTCTTTTATACTTTTTTAAAAGATTAGTTTTAAGTCATGGTGTATAGAAATTGGGATATGATCTTCTGTTCCAACCCTATTCTACTTCATTTTAGTCATCCACATGAATAAATAGTTGAGATAAAATAGAACAAGATTGAGACATAATAGAGGAGAAAGAAGTTCGATGCTTCTAAAAAATGTTTTATGTTGAAAACATGTGGGATTGGATGGCCAGTAATAATTGCGAAGTACAAGATTTGGAAACTTTACATTAAAGAAGTACATGTGCTTTTAGCATATTTTATTCAGACGCTATTTAAAATTAATCATAGTATAATCATTGCATGCAACAAAATAAAAAAAAATTATTTATTATAAATATCTCTTTAATTGATCGAAGTTGTATGGTATTTAAAAACCTTAAAATTAAAGGGAAAATTATTTACACAGATTGGATTTTGTAATGACATTTTGTTCTGATAGAGGTGACGGTGGAGAAGCAAGAAGAAAAGTGACGATAAATGTTGAAATTGGTTAAAGGTTGGGTGAAGAAGCAACCAAGATCGTAACTTGAATAGTTTCACATAGCATCCATTTGGTAGATCAATTCTATTAATTTCACTAACCAATCAGGTTGGTGTGAGTGGTTTAGCACTCTCATCTCTTAATAAAAGGTCTCGAATTCGAGTCTTGAGAATAGAAAAATCTGTTTGGCCAATATTTTATCTCTTACAGGCTGATCCAGTGCTAGCGTATATTAGTCTGAGAGTGGATGACTTAAAGATGTATTCTTATAATTGAAACCCTCTTAAGATACCTTGTGAGCTAACCAAAAAAAATCTATTAATTTCACTGGTTCGAGACAGTTAAAATTAACAATATAAATTTTGTTTACTATCTTGTTCAAATATAACAAAAATGAAATATTCGTTGCTTCCGAAAATGGACAAAGCTGAAAAGAATCAAGCTGGCGAAGCTATTACGTGCCAAGCATAAATGGACCAAGTCAAAAGAAAAACATTGGGAAAAGCTAAAGTGAACCGAAAGGTTTCCGTGGCCCGCAGTGCATGACGTGTGACTGCACATGACATCATTCCCAATGTCACACGATCAGCATATTATGTTCTTCTTCTGACACGTGTCGCCACGCGGGATCCGATTCAGAACGACACGTTATGCATGCGTTGGGTAAAACTGAAGCTTTTTGAAAGCACAAAAAGCCAAACAACTAAACAAAAAACTATATTATAAAATGTAAAGGGGAAAGATTCTGCAACGTACGTGTGGGCCGGCAGTTATTGTACGGTGGAGAAATTAGGTTGTTCAGTTACTTTAAGACGAGCGGTTGGGCCGCTATAGCCCTACCCTTCAAATCACATGTACCTTCTATTTTATTCCAACCCTGTATTACTTTATTTCAAGTCATGTAAAACATGTCAGTAGAGTTTAGTTTTATTTATTTTATTCTAAATTATTAAACTGTATTATAATATCAGAAAATTTCAAATAGAGTTATTATTGTTATTTTAATCTAAATAATTATATGATTTATTATTATACATATAACATATTTTGCATGACTTTTGTAACTCAATTTTAATAATCATTTAGTAAATTAATTTGATTAAAAATAGTAAAAGATTTTTAGTTCATAATACCACAATAAATAATTTTAAATAATAGAAATATTTTAAAAAATAAAATTATAAAAGTGATGGGTATATCTGACTTTTTAAATAGTTTTAAAATTTGGTATGATAAATTAAATTGAAGGATTTAGTTATTTATTTATTAGTTCTTAAAATTTAATAAGTGACTTTTTAAATAGCTTTAAAATTTGGTATGATAAATTAAATTGAAGGATTTAGTTATTTATTTATTAGTTCTTAAAATTTAATAAGTATAAAACACGAGCAATCATTATATTTTTATATAAAATGAAGAAGTATACAAGCAAAACTAAACTAACCACTACGACTTCTTTCTTTCCGTTGCTAACTTTTTTAGTCACAATGAATATGCATGTGCCCGAATTAAAGAGATTACATATATAAAAATGATAGGAAATTGGGTTGGGATCCAATTCTGGTCGTACTGGAATAAGTACGAAACTTTTTCGCAACCTTTGATTTTTTGAAAATCAAGATATCCTTAATTCTATAAAATGATCAAGACAAATCATAATAAAACGAAAACTTAATTTGTACCTTATTCCAAAATTTGATCTTTGTCTTGTCGTATTCCTTGAACTATTCCCAAAACCGATTCGTTTGAACACCGTAGTTACACAAATGTCCGACCTTTAACGATATCCATATAATAAGTTAAGAGAACTCTATAACTCGTACAAAAAGGATTAAGCAAAAAGTACTAACTCCATAAAAGTTAAGCCTATTTATAATAAGTTCTAGACGTTTTGGTAATTTAATTTGTATTAAATTTTAATTAGAATTAAAAATAATTCTAATTAAATACCAATTATGCCCATATAAGATTCAATATCTAATATTGATCCTTATTTATTAAATATCTAATATTTAATCATTAAAATTTCTCAAAATTTTACAATCAAACCAACTTGATAAATTAACTTTGCCTTCTTCAACTCATTCTATATATGAGACCCATTAAGTTCTCAAATATGTTAGCAATGATTACAAATTATTATTCTAATTCATAATTAGAATTAGATAAATTAAATTTTATTTTAATTTATCTTTAATTCTTCAATTAAATAATTTATATTCATAGATCAAGATTGACGTCTAGCAACACGTCATGACCATCCAAATATTTAGGAATGTCAAAGTAAATTTGACTAATCTTTCCGCGCATGATTTTTAATATAATTCAATCTTTTCATCATACAATTTTTCGATTAGATTTAAAATATGAAATTAATGTCTATGTTGTTTTGGTTTAAACCAAAACTACGTCGTTTTGGTTTAAATGAAGGACGACCCTCGGACGTTTTTTCCGACAATTTTAGCGACCGAATAGTCGGTCGGTAAATAACCAGAAGGAAATTCACCGACCGAATTTTGGACCGTCGCAATACCTTTCCTCCGCAACTTTCTTCCCCGACGGCGTCTCATTTTCGGTCGGTGATTGAAACGGTTTGTAAACCGTTGGTAATATTCCGTCGCAATTCAGGCTTTCTCTTGTAGTGTTTGGCCTGAATTATTCTTTTCTCTTTTTCTTTTATAATAACTAATGGGGAGAGTTAAGGAGATATATTTTGATATATGATAATTGGTATACTTTTTTAAGAATTGATAGTATAATCTATGATATATTTTTAAGTGAAATCTATATAGTAGAAAGGAAAGACCCTTCTCATTAGTAAGAACTTATAAAGCTTACAGGTATCTCTCAAAAGCTACTGTTCTTACTTGAATTTTGAAAATATATCTATTATTGTTTATTATTATCAAAAATTGGGAGATTATTAGCTCAAAGTCTTATCAATTATTTTGATAATGATCTTGTAATATTTCAAAATTCAAATTAAATTTATTTCTTTCTATTGTTAACGAGTTAATTCTCTAAGGAAAATAAAATCATATAATAAATGCTTCATTTTTTACAAAAACATTCTTTGTAAACTTACCTTATTTACTCTACGAAATCTAGATGGATCTTGCTAATAATGTATTTTGTCAATTAGTTCCAAATTTCTCTTAACGATTGATTATTGCAAGATTTTAGTAAGGATAATATTGAAAATTCAAAGTCAAATTTAGAACAAAAAATGAGAAACAATGAATAATTGAAGAAAATGTCTATTTAAGCAAAAGCCATCTAAGTTGCAAAATAGAGAGCATGGAAGGAAAGAAGAGAGAAAGCCAAATTATTGAGATACATCAATACTCTTGAGAGTTATATCATTATCAAATTTCTTGTACCTTAGAAAATGACAATTGTCTTTTAAAGAAACCATTGAAGTTCATATGGAACAAATTACTTCTTCATTTGTTAAGAGTTTGTAGAGACCAGCACAATACTATTAATTTAGAAAATTGGAAAACTTTGAAAAATATATAGTCGTTAGAAATTTGGAGAACCTTAAAAAATATGTACTCATGAGTTTGAAGAGGCTCCTCAAATTACTACTTAGTTTTATAGTAAAACATTTTGGATACTTAAAAACTAGAAGTAGATTTGAGTTGTAAGCCGAACCAATATAAATCGACTGTGGCCTTCTCTCTCTTCTTTTAACTTCTATATTTTCGCATTATATTGTGTGTGTGTTTATTTCAACAAGAGGCTCCTTCACTTTTAACAGGCTCCTCCTGTTTTTCAACTTGCAATAATTTTTTTTTCAGTTTCTAAAAGACCCTTTCTATTTTAATTTCTCTTAACTGAATTTATCATTTTGCAGACTATTATTGTTTAATAGGTTTTTATCACTAAACAATATTGCATTGCAAGCTATTATTGATTTAAACTTTAACAGGCCCCTTTTCTTTTATTCAAATTAAATATATCTCTTGCGCGTGTTTGCTTTATCACATATTAGGCTCTAAGCTTTTTATTAAAAGTTATCTCACTGTAAATTTTGGGTAAAGAGATAAATTAAAAATATTACTTGAATCATATTACAATATTTAAAAAATGTCAATTTTTTGTTATTAATTTATGTTGTTTAATTAAAAATTTAAATTAAATAATAAATTTAAGTTATATAAAACAACAATAATACCCAATATATATTTTACTATTTTATAAAATTTGAATAGGTATTACGCATTCTTATCCTCAACAAGTGAGAATTTAAGTTATATAGTGTTCCTGTGAATCATTGATACATGTTCTTCTGCAAACCTTGGTGGGTAACACAGGTACGTTCCATGAATTAACTGTAGTTTTTGTGTACTTTCGATGGAAATTTTGACCGAGCCTTTTGACGAAGTTGTCCTTTTGGTAATGTACGGGGAGCTTTTTCAATTAGAAGTGGCTGGAGCCTGGAGGTGTCAACCAGAAAGGGACACGAGAAGGAAGACAAAAACACTTTTGTTCATGAGCTGTGGCCTCTTGGACTAACCGACAATTTCAGCTGACGTGGTTTCAGAAACTAAGGAGAAACTGCGGTGCAGTGGACAGTCGCTTACATCAACCCCACCTTATTATATAAATATAAATAAAAAATAAATGCATTATTTATATTTTTAGATATGTTTATTTCTTTCTTTAACTTTTCAGTCAAATTGTAATGTTCTATATTGGCAGGTATGATAATTTTAGTATTTTGATTATAATTTTAGCATTTTTTATTAATTAAAAATAAGATTGCATATTATTAATTTTTTTACTAACATATTTGCGAGATTTCTAATAAATATTGATGTTATTGTTAATTCTAATTTAACTTAAAATTAATAGGTATAATTTGCATTGTTTGATTATTGTGTATTATTGAATTTTTTTTATTTTCGTACCAGCAAGATTTCTACTTAGTGCTGTTATTAATTCTAATTTAACTTAAATTTAATAAAGAAAATTTACATTCTTTGATTTTAAATTAAATACGTACATGAATTTAAAAAAAATTAAGTTATTTAAAATTTCCAAATCCAACTCAAAGTCGTGATGCCACGACATGTACATATTGAGTTGTCGTGCAAAGACAAGCCAAAGAACAGGACTAGACCTGAATACCGTTGAAACACGTCTCAACCCATTTAGTAGATATGGAAGATATTCAATATGCCTTTGGTAAGTTCCTTTAGAAGTTGTTTATAAATTAATAATTAATTCTAATATTTATTATTTTTTGTGTCAAAACCTTAAATAGATTAGTAATTTTATCCTTTTATAATATCGATTTATATTAAAATAATTCGGTAAAATATTATTTTAAATCAAAAAATATATTAAAAAATAAATAAAGATCATACCAATTCCATTACCATGGTGAAGGATGAAACAAGTATACCTATGAAAGCAACGGTGGGCTGAATGAAAAGGATCTAAGACAATCGAATGGGCCATCAAGAAGTTTAACCAAAATGCTGTTGGTGTCGCCATTCCATATCATCAGCTTCAGATGCTTATCGCCCGCTCGATAGTTCAGTTGATCGTTGGAAAGAAAAGTGATTCTAAAGTTTTAGGTTCGAGTTTTAGCAGCGGTAATGTAGAAGCTCATTTAATGTGATGACTCTTTGTATGTACCAAATACTGAGCCACCTTCCTGAGAAACTAGCTAGAATCAAATTGTAATTTACCTCCTTTACACAATATCGGGTCAAAGTGTAAGGGGCCTAAGGTGGACGTGTCACCCAAAGAGTCCAAGCTTCAGATGCTTATCCAAACAACTCAGGGCCCACTTGATCCCATGAGATGTTTAGTTTCCATTTCACAGGCATCTAATCTAAGCCAGGCCAAATCTTTCTGGTGCTTTTTAACGTAATTAACAGCTAACAGCTTGCTCCCAAGATTCTCCTTCTAGGCAATCAATCACACGAATTTTGCTGTCACAGCCCTTTGAAGCCCACCTGGATTCATCTCCTCTGTTCCTCTCTGTCCCTCAACAACTTTTACCTGCATCTGAGAGAAAAAGGAGAGAAAGAAAACACACAACAAGAATGAGTGAATGACCTCTTTCTAATCCTTAATAATAGAAAGTTTTAACCTTTCTTTGTTAGTTACTCCTTCCATTTGCCATTTTTATCTACCCTTTTCGTTTGACCCTTCTTTTTAAGAGACTAAAGATTCAATACCTCAGATTCTCCCAAAATCACAATTTAAGAAAACCTACCAAACGTTCCGACTTTGTGTCCCAAATCCATCGTTTGGGACCAACCCAATTTCATCTCTCTCTTGATTCCTTGCAAGAAACAGCAAATCAGGTGTTTCTTTGAGATTTTTTTCCTTGGTAATTTGGGATATCTAGATTCTGGAAATGACATCTCATATGATCAGAGCCCCAGTTCTGTGATGGTCAATAAAAGAGCCAGAAGCCAAATTCTTGAGTTTGAAGCCTGATATTAGAAATTCAAGAATTTGGGTCGATACCCAGATGCAGAAACCTGTTGTATCTGATCAAAGTTTCGGTTTTTATTGAGTTCTCTCATTTTCATGGAAACTCCTGTTTCTGCTCTGACCTATGTGATTTTAGGCCTTGTGTTCACCTTCTATGTTCTTCATGTGGAGTCAAAATCTCAAAATAAATCTGCATTAACCTCTAATGTAAAGCCACCGCCACCGCCATTGCCACCGCCTCCGCCGCCGCCTCCACCTCCACCTCCACCTCCGCCTCCGCCTCCGCCTCCTCCTCCGTCTCCGTCTCCACCTCCACCTCCACTTCCACCGGTAAAATCACATCCTCCACCACCTCCTAAGAACAGAGGATCAACGCCGCCGCCGCCGCCACCGAGACATAGGTTTCATTTCCATAGTTCAGGCTGGAAAGAAAATGAGAAGAATAAGCATCCACCACCAGTTAGCACGGGTAACAAGATGAACACGGGGAAAAAGGTTGGATTTTTGTTTGTGGGTATTGCATCAATATTGCAGATTGGGGTTGTTGGCTTCTTGGTTTTCAAAAGAAGGCAGCTTTTGGAGATCAAAGACAGATACGAGACTTGTTCATGAAAATTTTTCCGATGTCGAGTTCATAAAAAGGATTGATGCGCTGAATTGGGTTTCTTGGATTGAATTACTTGTTTTGGGATCATTTGGTGGCTTGTTTGTTTTGAGTATGCAAATCACATGCTAACTATTGCAAATTGAGGGCAGGTTGAGCTTTGTAAGGATTCTGAGATTGGGAATTGTTTCGTGAATTGATTCTTCCATCTTGGGGGTTATTTGAGGCTTCTCTGTAAATGGTAAATCCGGCGTTTTCTTAGTCTTTCTAATTTTCGTCACTTGTAGTTTTTTCTACATATTTCAAAGAAGAGCGAAGTGGACTTTTTCTTTGTTGTCACAGATTCTTGGCTAACCTGTATGTGAAAAAACAATGTTGCAGATTATGGAAATTGGAAAATCTGTAGATAACATTCTTTTATTTGAGTTGACATGTACTTGAATCTAGTTCCTTCAAAATGCTTTAATTCATTGATCATCCTGACTTAAGCCCTTCATTTCAAATGGGTGGCTTGGAATTTTGATTTTCTGAAAGTACTTTGTAGAGGAAGTTTAGTTCAGTATTAGACATTGTGAACTCATGAGTTTCAACCGAATTCTGGTCAGTTTTAAGTGCTGAGAATCTGAGCTTTAGCATTATTATAAGCTTATGCTCATCAAACAACCCTTCACGCCCTTCCTAGCATTCCCCTTTGTGATCAATTCTTGTTCTTTGCTGCTTTTTGGTATAGAAGATGGAGATTGAAAGAGAGGGCCTAATCTTACATCGAATTGCTTAACTAAGAAGTTGGAGGCGAATAGGTGAATAACTCCTTTTTGTCCTTTGACTTAATTTGTTACAGGATCAGTTGCTTTTCTTTCCCAAGTAAGTGATATGAGTTTTGAGTTCCCTTGTTGTCTTCTTGCACATGTACTCCATCTCCTACATTCCATATTCCATTCCAAAGAAAAAGATGGGATGTAACAACATACATTACTAGTTCCCCAATTTCATCTTACAAAACTATTGGTTGGGAGTGTTCTACACCTCCTATTCCATTGGAAGTGGAACATCCTCCTTGAAAAGTGAAGTTAAATTATGGCATACGCCTATGATTGGTGATTCTACAGGATAAATTAATCAACTTAGCAGTTTTCTGCCACTCTTTGTTATTTTAATACAAGAGGTATGAGACAAGTCTTTAATAAAAATGTAGGTTACTATTGAAAGTTGAAGACATAAAGATTAAAGCTTTGAAGCTAAAGTCTAGCCAAACTGGAGTTATATAATAAAACTTGTCATTTTCACAATTGTCATGAACTTGGTTTGTAGAAGAACATTGACAGACAACTAAAGAATTACAAGTTGTCACCTAATTATGGAATTTATAATTAATTCCAAAATTTGTACTTAATTTTATATAATGAGATAATAATGGTCCACTGGTGAACTACTCTATGGGAAAATTTGTCATTGATCTAATAGTATATGGGGAATATTAAAAAATAATGAATTCCATTGCACTAAAAGAGAAGTTTCCAAGAGCTTACCTTTACATCTATTCATCAAAGGTCTATTTTTTAATTTTTTTTTAATTTTAAGTTTAGTGAAAAAAAATTATTTGTTTCAGCTTTTAGTTTTGATTTTTTTCAAGTTTTTAAATCTTATGAAAATAATAATTTTCATTTTTATTCTCTGTTTTCGTTTTTTTCATAATTTAGTGTATCATCAATTAAATATATTATTTAGTTATTCAATATTGTTACTAATAATTATTATGATTAATATAATTATTTTTATTTTTATTTTATTTTTGTAATTACTTTAAATTTTAATTTAATAATTTCCTCATAAATATATTTAAAATATAAAAATGTATGAAAATCAAATTAAATTTATTTTAATAATTGAAATATATAATAAAATTAATATTATTTTATAAATAATATCATTTATTAAATTCTTTATTTAAATAAAAATATAGTTGATCTTTCACTAATAGTTATTAATAAATATATTGTACAATATATTAAAATGATATTACTTAATCAAATAATTTATAAAATTAATTTATTATATTGTTAGTAATAAAAATAAAAAATATTAAAAATAAAACAAATCTATTTTTATTTGAAAAACTAAAACTAAAAACAATATTAAAAAAACAATAGAAAAATAGTCGTATAACTAAACAATTCTTAATCTTGTCTTATTAATGTTATTTACTCCTTAAATAATTCATATCCTAGGAATCAACACTTTGTAAAACATAACGGGACCTTAGTTGCGTATCCTGGATTGAATATGAAAGGATAATAAACGAAAAATATAAAAAATACCTGATTTTGGTTCCATAACTTTAAACAAACTTTCTAAAATTGAAATAAGGGTGAATTCATCGTTGTTTTTTACCGGAACTACTCATAAAGATACAGTCAAACCTTTTTTCAGTTTTTTCAAAAAGTAAGCTCTCTTAATAAGTCAATAAATCTTTATGATTATGAATGACAAAGACTTTAACTTTTATATATAACATTAATATCGGACTTTCTCTATCACAGACCCGATAGAAGTCTGGTCCATATTGATTAAGATTTATTTTTCTTTTAGACTTTGACCTATTGACTTAAATAATTTATTAAGCTACTTTATTATCTTTACCTAGATCAAATTAAGTAACTTAATCAATAAGTAATTAAAAATTTGAAAAATACAATTAAATATTATCTAATTATATGAAAAACGTGAAATATATCCAACATACTCCACTCTAACCTGATTCTTCTGCTACCAAAAAAAAAAAAAAAAAACCTACAAGGGCTACAGCTATGTGATGAGAGATAACATTCATTTGAGACTTAGCTATGACCTGTAATTAGGGGTGAGCATTCGGGTAGTTCGGGGCAGATTTTCACTGTTCGGGTCCGGCCCGAATTACCCGAAATTTTTTTTCTCTTACCCGGCCCGAACCCGAATTTTTAATTACCCGAATTTACCCGGCCCGATTTTACCCGATTTATCCGAATTATCCCGGCCCGATTTACCCGAATTATCCTAATTACCCTATTTCATAATTTTTTTAAACCTAATTCGGGTAATCGGGCCTGCCCGAAATTTTTCGAAGTTACCCGTCCCGACCTGAAAAAAATTCGGGTAATATCCGGGCCGGCCCGAATTACCCGAATTAATTCGGGCCGGGCAGGATAATCGGGCCAGCCCGAATAATGCTCACCCCTAATTGTGTCTCTTTAGCATCACCTCACTTGCAGATTTATAAGGTCACAAAGGGACACACAATTTTCACACACGACCATGTATATCTTCCCTCTTCACGTCCTTCTTCACATGATTTTAGAGAATAACATAGTTTATCCACATGGTCGTGTCATAGTTTATCCACATGGTCATGTAACTGAAGACACAGGCATGCATCACTTTATATGAGTGTGTGTGCTTAAATAGTTGATGTACACAATCATGTAGTTAAAGACACAAGCGTTTAGCATCTTATATGGTTGTGTCTCCCCCTAAAAAAGCTTCATCTATCTTATCTTCACTTATTCGTCATCCCTACATGGTATGAGTTCTTTTATCCTTTCTAATATTGCTTAATGTTTTTTGAACAATCAACTCCTCTGTCTCAGTGTCTTCCTTAGACTCAACTTTGTTCACCTTCTCAACTTCATTGCCTGTCTTAGCTTTTACAGATTTATTTTTTCTTGCTCTTGAATACGTTCGTCCATAACATCAATCTTCATGCAAAATGTTGTTTTCTTTCAAATTTTTCAATGCTTTGTTCATGTTGAATTCCACTTGATCTTCACCAATCCGAAATGTTAATTTACCTTCATAAACATCTATTAATGCACTCCCTATGTTCATTAAAATTTGTCCGAGAATTACTAGAAGTTCATATCCTCTTTAAAATCTATGACTACAAAGTCCATAAGGATAATAAACTTGTCCACCTGTATTAAGATATCTTCCACCACTCTAAATGGTCTCTTAATTGATAGATTAACCAATTGAATTAACATTAAGTTGGCTTTACCTAGCCGAGCCGCCCTAATTTCCTAAATATTGACAAAGGTATAATATTTATAATTGCCTTTAAGTTGCAGAAGCACTTTGTGAATTCGAATTCACCAACCACACAAGATATTGTGAAACTCCCTGGATCCTTCACCTTGGGAGGCATTTGATTTTTGATTACGGAACTATAGCTTCCAGTTAATGCTACCATTTGGTTCTCTTCCCAAGTCCACTTCTTTAATATTATGTCCTTCAAGAATTTGGTGTACTTGGGCGTACGTTCTAATACCTCCATGAAAAATATATTAATTTGCAAAGTCTTTAACTTCTCTATGAAATTTGAAAATTGTGCATCTAGTTTGATCTTTTATATACATTAAGGGTATGAAATCTTGGGTGCATATGTTGAAAGGGCAATATAAGGAGGGTACTCACTTATTGCTTCATCCTTTTTTCCTTATTCCTTTTCTATCGGGTGGGTTGTAGCTTATTTCTTTGTTGATTGCTTAAGTTACTTCCCACTTCTAATTGTGATTGTTTTGAATTTCTCCCTTACATTTGCTTCAGTATTTTGTTTGACATCCAAAGAAAGTTATTATTTGTCATCTCTTCTAGCAAATCCTCCACTTCCTTATTAGAGATCCTCCAAACACTGCATTAGTGGTACCCCTTGTGGGTAGATTAACTCCATTATAGAAGGTTTGCAATAAGAATTCTCTAGGTAGGTTGTGATAAGGGTATCTCCTCTTTAAATCCTTGTAACATTCTCATGCATCATATAGAGACTCCTTATTATTTTGTATTAACTTGGTAATCTTCGTCAATGGGAAGTATATATCTAAGAATGCACACATTGGTAGCTCCCATGTTATGATGTTTTCTGAGTTTAAGGAATGACACCATGTTTTTTATTATATCGTAAGGTATCAAATATCTTTAAAAAATTTACTAAATGTCCGTTAGGATCTTCTTTTGCTAAACTGTAAAACTGTATGTTCATCGACATCATATTCAGCAATGCTGGTTTTATTTCGAATGAGGTTAGCACTAGTGGATAAGTGATGCCTTTTTTAGCATTAAACTTTGGCCTCATGAAATCTATAAAGGTTCTAACGCGCACCGCGGAAGGATTGATGACAATTTGATGGTATTTTTTATGGGTGTTTGATTTGGTGTATTTTTTATCTTGAGGAATTAGGAGGGATGAAAATTTCAAATTCAACAATCAAGAAAAATAAGGATACATAAGGTTTGATTTATACGACACCTCTTAGAAACTTGTTCCAAACCAAGAGGAATGAACAATCGACACGTCATAATTGGGAAAGAAATTGATAAGTGAAAGATAGTTCGAAAGGTAACAAAAACAAGAGAATAGTGTTTCTCCCTATTGAAGTCAACGGCTTTCCAACAATTCTGATCTAAAGTTTCGAAAATTTGACCTAAAGACACATATTTATACCTAGGTTAAATAATAAAAAAGTTGGGCTAAAATACATGGAAGCCCAAAAAAAACAAAACCCAAAAACTAAATAAATAGGTATGATGTGTTTCGTCACTACTGGATCCATATGCTCTTGGGCTTAAGTGATGAAGTATTAAAATAACCCAAATATTTTTGTCTTCAAGCTCCAAGTGTATCCAGTCTAAGGATTTGAGTTAAATGGATTAGTTTGGGCTCAATTTCATTAAACTCTCCTCCAATAGGCTTGAAGCTCACCATCCTCTCAAGATAAAAGCACACATGTGTATAAAGAGCCTATTTAAGTCTCTTGGCCCTACCTTTGGTCATGGGTCCTTCTAGCATGACTAGCTCTCTGTCTAGTCTTACTCAACGTTCCATGGTCCCACTCACATCAATCCCTCCCTCCTCAGGAAGATTCGTCCTCAAATCTGAATCCATATCAAAAGGAGAAAGATCAGCAACATTAAAAGTAAAGGACACATTATACTCACCTGGAAGATCAATTTTATAGGCATTGTCATTGATTCGCGCCAACACCTGGAATGAATCATCACCCTTAGGATCCAACTTAGATTTCCTCTGGGTAGGAAACCTTTCCTTCCTCAGATGCACCCAAACCCAATCACCAGGTTCAAAGGTCACCATTTTTCGCCCCTTGTTGACTTGCTTTGCATATACCTTGTTTCTCTGCTCAATATGTTGTCTTGCCTTCTCATGTAACTCCTTGACTATCTCAGCTTTCCTCTTGCCATCTGTACTAGACAACTTATGCAAAGGTAAAGGCACCAAATCCAAAACAGTCAAAGGATTAAAACCATAGACAAGCTCAAAATGTGAAAAAGCTGTGGTAGAATGCACACTCCTATTATATGCAAATTCAATAAATGGCAAACATTCACCCCAATTTTTCAAATTCTTACCTATTATAGCACGCAACAAGGTACCCAAGGTCATATTAATTACCTCAGTCTGTCCATTTGTTTGTGGATGACAAGTAACAGAATAGAGCAATTTTGTACCTAACTTGTCCCATAATACTTGCCAAAAATATCTCAAAAACTTAGCATCCCTGTCAGACATAATAGACCTAGGAATGCCATACAATCTAACATTTATGAAAAATAAGTCAACAACATGCACAGCACCATTAGTCTTATGGCATGCAATGAAATGCGTCATCTTACTAAATCGATCAATCATAACAAAGATGTTATCAAAACCCCTCTTTACTCTAGGCAAGCCCAAAACAAAGTCCATAGAAACATCAACTCACAGTTCAGTAGACACAGGTAAAGGGGTATACAATCCATGAGGTTTGACAGTAGATTTTGCCTTTCTACATGCAATACACTTGACACATACACATTTAACATCCCTACGCATTCCAGGTCAATAAAAATGTTTATACAAAATATCCAAAGTCTTAGCAACCCCAAAATGACCCATTAATCCACCACTATAGGCCTTATGCACAAATAAAGCACACATAGAATAATTAGGCACATAATTGACTACCTCAAAACAAAGAGCCCTGATGCCTATAGAATTTCTGGCATGCAGCATGCTCACAAGCAGAATAAATAGTAGCAAAGTCAACATCTAAAGCATACAAATCCTTAAGCTGCTCAAAACCTAAAAGTTTAGAACTAAGAGTAGAAGGTAAAGTGTACCTCCTAGACAATGCATCAGCTACCACATTCTTTTTCTCTTTCTTGTAGCGAAGCACATATAGAAAGGTCTCAAGAAGCTCTACCCAAGTGGCATGTCCCTTGCTCAACTTGCCTTATCCTTTCAAGTGCTTTAAGGACTCATGATCCATCCAAATGACAAACTCTCTAAGCTGAAGGTAATGTTGCCACACCTCCAGTGCTCTCACCACAACGTACAATTCCTTGTCATAAGTTGGATAATTGAGTTATGCAACAATAAGCTTTTCACTGAAATATGCAACTGGTTTGTTTTCCTACAAAAGCATAACACCTATACCAATCCCAGACGCATCACACTCAACCTTAAAAGCTTTCTCAAAATCAGGTAAACAAATAATAGGAACAAAACACAATTTATCCTTTAACTCTAAAAATGCATGTTCATGTTCCTTACCCCATGTAAACCCTTTCTGCTTCTTGATTATTTCAATCAACGAAGCAGTAACAATAGAAAAGTCCTTCATAAACCTCCTGTAAAAACTGGTAAGTCCATGAAAACTCCTCACCTCCCTAACACTCTTAGGCGTTGGCCACTCTCGAATAGCCGTTACCTTCTCACTATCAACCTCTACTCCCTAAGCACTGACTACAAACCCTAAGAATACAATCTATCAATGCAAAATGTACATTTCTTAAGGTTTGCATACAGTTTCTCCTATCTCAATACATCCAAGACACACCTCATATGCATAACTTGCTCATCAAGATTAGTGATATATATCAAGATGTCATCAAAGTAAACAACCACAAATTTACCAAGAAATGCACGCAAGACATGATTCATCAACCTCATAAAAGTGCTGGGTGCATTAGTTAAACCAAATGGCATGACTAACCACTCATACAACCCATATTTAGTTTTAAACGCAGTTTTCCATTCATCTCCTAGTTTCATTCTAATCTAGTGGTATCCACTTTCAAATCAATCTTTGTAAAGATACAAGCACCATGCAATTCATCAAACATATCATCTAACCTAGGAATAGGATGGCGATACTTTACAGTGATTTTATTCACAGCTCTGCAGTCCACACACATCCTCCAGGTTCCATCTTTCTTTGGCACCAACAATACAGGTACAGCACACGGACTCAAGCTCTCCCTCACATGTCCTTTCTCCAATAGCTCACTCACTTGCTTTTGAAGCTCCTTTGTCTCCTCAGGATTGCTTCTATAAGTTGGGCAATTAGGAATCTGAGCTCTGGACACAAAGTCTATCTGGTACTCTATGCCTCTCAAGGGTGGCAGTCCCTTGGGCATCTCCTCAGGAAAGACATCTAAATAATCCTGCAAAAGAGATGAAAATACACTAGGCAAAGAAACAAGAGGATTAGTATCAGAAACTAAACACTCTCTATACCTAACTATCACAAGTGCTTTCTTCTCTCTAGTTGCTCTCCTCATGTCTTTTCCTCTGGCATATAAACTTACTCTTTTCTCTTTCTTTTCACTCTTCTTTTCTCTCCCTGAACTTTTCTCTCCTGCACATCCCTCTTTCTTTTCCTCACCTGTGCAGTCACTCCCTATTGGGCCATACTCATTTTTCTTTTGGGCCTCTTTTCTCTCAACATTTTTCTTTATCTCACTACCCAAACCCTCCTCTCTCTGCAAAGACTTAACCTGGTCCAGGTAAATCTCATGAGGCGATAAGGGTAATAAAGTGAAGTTTTTGCTCTTGAATTTGAATAAGTACTTGTTTGTGTACCCATCATGTGATACGCACCTATCAAACTGCCAAGGCCTCCCTAATAGAAAATGTCCTGCCTCCATAGGTATCACATCGCATAATACCCCATCCCCATACCTCCCTACAGAAAATGGTAACAGTACCTGTCTAGTCACCCTCACATCTGCACTATCATTAAACCACTGTAACTTATATGGCTCCAGATGTTTCCTACATATCAAGCCCAATTTCTCCACCATAGTTCGACTAGCCCCATTAGTACAACTACCTTCATCTATGATCAAGTTACACACCTTTCCAGCCATCAAACACCTTAAATGGAATAGGTTCTCCCTCTGATCCAGAATCACATCTCTAACTCTAGCACTTAATACTCTCCTAACTATAAGTGCTTCTCTTATGACAGCTCTTTCCACATATTCTTCATCATCATCACAAATACTATCATATGGAAAATCATCAACATCACTATCCTCAGAATCAATAACCCCGTTATTCTTCATATACATCACCTTTCTATTAGGGCATTGAGAAGCAATATGGCCAGTACCCAAACATTTAAAACATTTTATAGATGAATGTTTACCAGAAGTAGCTTGGGTATTTGAAGTACCTTTTTGTTCAGATCCCTTAATTGATTTCTTAGGTGCTTCCTTGAAGTCCACCACTTTATCTTTGTACTTCTCCTCCTTGCTAGGCCATTTTGAGTTCCATGAATAACTAGAACTTGCTCCACTTGTTGCGGCCACTCTAGCCTTAAGTTGTCTCTCCACCTTCATGGCCATGTTCACCATGTCCTCAATCTCCAAATAATGCTGTAACTCCACCATATTCGCTATCTCCCTATTCAATCCACTCAAGAACCTTTCCATGGTGGCCTCAGGGTCCTCCACTATATTAGCACGGATCATAGCAATCTCCATCTCCTTGTGGTAGTCCTCTACTGACTTAGATCCTTGTGTGAGTCTTTGGAGCTTCTGGTGCATCTCCCTATAATGGTAAGAAGGCACAAATCTCTTCCGCATACACGCTTTCATCGCTGCCCAAGTATTGATGGGTCTCTCTCCATTCCTTCTCCTAGAGGTCACAAACTGATCCCACCATATTAGTGCATAATCTGTAAATTCAACAGCAGCAAGTTTTACCTTCTTCTCCTCCGAGAAGTTATGGCACTCAAAGATCATATCAACCTTCCTTTCCCACTCCAAATACGCCTCAGCATCATTCCTCCCCTTGAATGCTGGAATCTGCATCTTGATGGATTTGAGGTCTCCATCTCGTCTGTCGAGGGGTTCTCCTCTCCGAGCTCTCCTAGGCATGCGCCCTTCATAGTCCTCTTCCTCCTCCTCATCAAATTCCTCCTCCTCAGGCTCATACCGTGGTGGTTGTCGACGAGGTGGTGGTTGTCGTTGACGTATATCTGCACGCCTGCCCTGAGGTTCCTCGCGCCTCCCTTGTCGGAGCTCTTCCATTTGTCCCCTAACCTCATTTAAGGCTAGATTGAACCTCTCAAATTGTTGTTGCATGGCTCTCAAAGTGAAAGCGATATCTACATCTCCTCCTTGGCTACCATCATTACTACCTCCCTGTGACATTGTAAATAAAATAAAATACCTGCAAAACAAAGTTAGCGATAAACAACCTCACACACTCCCTCACGTGTTTCACTCAAGAATTTGTCACTCCCCTCGTGTTTAAGTCACGGCAATGACTCCCTCAAATAAGCTCACACACTCTTGCCTTTTACCACTCAAATTTCTCTGAAATCCAAGTTACAATCAGAACCAAGGCTTCATCCAATCAATGTTTCCAACTGTATCTCAAGTATCAAGAACAACAAACCCCAATCAAGTAACAAGTATGAAAGATAAGAAAAAAAAATTCAAATTTTTTTTTCCAGGATTTTTTTTGACTGTTTTTTTGTTGACTTTTTTTCTCTGCTAACTGTTTTTTTTTTCTGCTAACTTTTTTTTCTTCCTCTCCCCTCCTTCTTCTTCTGGGGACGACTCTCACTCCTTTTTTCATATTTTTTTTGTTTTTTTTTTCTGGCTCTTTTTTCTCTTTTGCTTCTGGCCATTTTTTCCCCCTTTTTTTCAACAAATACTGAAAACCCTAACATAACAACAGTAAGGAAAATGGAAATCCTATACCAAAAGTTAATTCACACCTGAAGGAAAGATCTGACGATAGTTGGATGGCGATGGTCGGCGGTTTCTTGAAATTTTGATGGAGTTGAATAAGAATCCTCCTCCAAACTAGCTCTGATACCAAATTGACACGCACAGCGGAAGACTTGACGTCGAGCTGATAATTTGGAATTGAACAAACACGAAAATAAAGGATACGCAAGGTTTGATTTCTACGATACCTCTCGAAAACTTGTTTCGAGCAATCCCGATAATCAAAATAAACCAAAAAAAGCGAACAATCAACACGCCACAATTGTGAAAACAATTAATAAATGAAAGATGGTTCGAAAAGTAACAAGAACAAGAGAATAATGTTCTCTCTAAAGCCGACAGCACTCAAAACAGTTATCTACCCCTCTAAAACCCTAAAACATAACTATTTATACCTAGGTCAAATAATAAAGGGTTGGGCTTAAAAATACATGGAAGCCCAAAATAAAGTGAAGTCCAAAAATTAAATAAATAGGTCTGATTCGTGGGTCTTCAAACTCCAAGTGTATCCGGTCCAAGGATTTGAGTTAAATGAACTAGTTTGGGCTTAATTCCATTAAACTCTCCTCCAATAGGCTCGGAGTTCGTCATCTTCTGAATATAAAAGCCCACATGCGTACAAAGAGCCTCTTTAAATCTCTTGGTCCTAACTTTAGTCGTGGCCCATTCTGGTATGACTAGCTCTCTGCTTGGACTTGCTTGATTGTCCATGGTCCCGCTTACATCACAAATTCTCCATCTAATCTTCAAAGTTGGCATTCGTCAAAACGTTATCATTAGCTTTAGATACTTTGGATCCATTATTGTGAGAAGAAGACAGAAGACCTTTCTTTACATCTGTAAAGTAAGCAAAGAGACAACAACTATGATGATAGATGGGTTCCACGAGTCACTTCAACATCATAAAGATTCCCTCTTATCATCTTTCTTTTTCACCTTTTTGTAAAGTTGTATCTTTACCACTGTTTGCTTTTAGACTTTTGTTAAAGTTATTCACTTTCGATGCAAAATTAGGTGAAAGGTGTAAAGTAGATGCTTTAGTGATAAGGTTAGTTTTACTTTTTCTAAAGTTGTATTATTTTGTCTCTAGGATAGTTTACGTTTATGTCCTTTGCTTTGCTTATTTAAGCAAGCCTCATCTTAGTTTGTAGGATGTAGGTTGTTTAGATTGTAAAGACTTTAAACGCTTTCAAGATATATGAAAATGAAGAGTTTTTCTTCACAAAAATAGTGTTTCTTCTTTGAATCCCTTGAGTGAAAAAATTACGGAGATTAGTATGCTCTACACTTGCCTTGTATAAGGATCTTGTGTATTAGAACATCTATGACAGTCTTAAAATACTGTTAAGCTTCTAAATTTTCGTTGCCTTGAGTCAGAAGCGAACGGAGAATGAAGAGTAAGAGTGTGTGAGTAAAGTAGGATTCCTAAGAGGCGTGAGCAGTAAGACCCGTGTAGCCAAGTGATGGCGGTGAGGGGTGTAAGTCTCTGATAACTGGAACAGCTACGTAGTGATACACACTTCCAATCCGACTTTAGTGAGTCGATGCCTTCAACCAGTGAGTGGTTTAGAGGAAGAAGCGTTAATCTTGTGAGGGTTAATAGACAAAGGTCATAGTTTTCGTGTGTAATTCCCTGTGTCACCCTATAACGGACCATAGGGCTTACGAACAAAAGAAAACACAGTTGAAGGATAAACAAAGTGAAGCAAACCAAACATTCAAAGAAGATAGAATAGAGGCGTGAAAGAAGGAGCTCTGAGGAAGAGGAAGTAAAAGTAACAGTAGAGAACCAAAAGAGGAATTAATCTACAGTGAATGTGGATTACACAGTGCTACACTTGCTCTCGTCACTTTCACGGTGTTTGCTGGCTCACGATGTTTCACTTATGCTCATGCTCACTGTGTTTCATTCACGCTTGCTCTCGTCACTCATCGTTCTCACATCACTCATTGCTCCCCCAAAGTTAAGGTTGATTATGTCTTTTTGTGTCGTTCGTAACTTTTATAAGCCTTTAACTTCCAACTTTTGTTTCTATAAGACTAATTTTCTTTCAAAGAGTTTATACCCTCGCTAACCTAAGCTACCTGTAAAATAACAATAGGCCAAGCAAGTTTGATAATTATTTTTAATGTTTGATAAATTTGAACCTTAATTTTAATTTGAGCCTTAATTTATTTTATAATTAATTGAAAATAAAATTATTTTTAAGTTTCATAATTATTTAATAATTATATTTTAAATTTAAAATATATGATAATAAATAAATTAAAATTTTTAAATTAATAATTTATAAAATAAAATTTTAATATATCAAATATTTAATTAAAAATAATACATTTTGTTTCAATAATTAAAATGTGTATTAATCGCTAAATAATATTTTAAAATAAATTGTTTAAATTTTTATATAATTATTTATTTTTTATATAAAATAAATATTTTTAATTTATCTAAAATTTTTATTTAGTATTTAATTATTAGTAATTAAATTAATATTATTAACTGAACATATTTTTATTTTTATTTAAAAATAAAAATAAAAATAAAATTAGAGGCCTCTCAATTTTTATTCCGCGTAGTCACACCCACACTCAATAATTAATAATTAAAGAATTATTTATTGAAAAGAAAAGGAGAAGTCTCTTGATCAGCTGTAAAGATTGACCACGTGGGATTTGGGTCCGGCCGTTTTCCATCCTGTCAAGCTATCAGCGTCTCACCGCACAGAGAAAAGTCATCAGAGAATCTTTTTTAGCCCGTGAAGATGAAAAAAGGATGATGATAGTTGATAAAGAAGGGGAAAAAAAAAACAGTAAGTACAATGATGAGTGTAATGGAGTCTGAGTTGCCGGTGATTCGCTGCCCATGCGGTGGTGGTATCTGCTCTGTTTGGACCTCTAAGACCGAGAAGAACCCTAACAGGAAGTTCTTTTGCTGTCCGTCCAATCAACGATCAGTTAGTTTCTTTCTTTTATTTTCTTGCTTTTTTGTCATGTTGTTAATTAATGGATTTGGCATGTTGGTCCCCCCAGACTCTGCTTGCTTCATTGTGGGACTTCGGGGTATGATGATGATGATGGTTTCCATTTTTTTTCATTTCTGGCAGAAAGGTGGTAAGAGCTTCTTCAAATGGTGTGACGAAGTTGCTGGATTTAGGGCTCCACATTGTCCTTGTGGTGCTGGTATCTGTAGTCTTTCCAGAGATTCCGATAAGTCTCGTTGGTACTTTTCATGCCGCATTAAGAAGGTGAGGGTAGAAACAACATTATTTTCACTTCTTTACCTTGATTATCCTGTTTTGCCTCTTCGGTGTTGAGTTGGGGTTTTGTTATTGGTGCGATAGTTAAGATCTTTTCCTTTACATTTGTGTTAATGTAACTTACGATGTACATGTGTCATTTCTCTACTCTGTGTTGGATGTCTTTTACTTTTAACTTAATAGTTAATACTGCTCTAGAAACACTTCACGAATAGTGGATATATGGTGTCAATTACCAGTTGTGATGACTAACTTGGATTGAGCATTTTGATAGCCGATGACTCCAGATTTTCTTGTTTCACGAATTTTTCTGCCTTTATCCCTGGTTAAAGCTGCAATCTCGCTATTTGGCCACTCCTTTTTTTCTCTTTCTTCGTGTTCCTGCGTTTAGTTTGTAACAATTATTTGTCCATCCTGTGTTACTTCACAGTGACTGAAATTAAGGAGTTCGTATACCTCTTTAACTATGAACCTCGATCCATTTCCAACCCAGAAGTTTAGCATGTTGAAATATGATACAACCGAGATTAGAATGCTTTCTAAGTCCTGATCTTAGGTTTTCCAGAACATGAATTTACGTGTTTTGCTTGTTTCTCATCAATGTTTTCTAGTTCTGATGCAGGGTCATGGAGCTTGTTCCTTTTTTCAGTGGGCTGATGGTCTATTAAACACTCTGATGAATTAGAATTCATATAGTAATGTTTTCTAGTTCTGATGCAGGGTCATGGAGCTTGTTCCTTTTTTTAGTGGGCTGATGGTCAACTAAACACCCTGATGAATGAGAAGTCATATGGTAATGCTTGCTACTCTTCTCGCCAGTCCCATTGGCTCTATAAAAGACCAGATAATGACTTGGGGACATTGAAAGATCTGAATGCCAAGGTGGCTTATGAGTGCCCTTTGGCTGAGAATTTTGAAGCTTCTACGGATTCTTTGATGATTGAACAATCAAAGCCAGATGAAATCCCTCGGTTGGTTGATTGCAATCCAGACATCCAGGAGATAGAGTCCTTTGATCCTGTGATTAGGGGAGCATCTCGGCTTCCAGATAGAAAGCTGCAATGCAATGTCCATCACAGGCAGACAGTGTTTTGGAGGCTAATTTCTGCAGCTGGAGATAGCATAGATAAAGGTATATGACATTATAAAGCTCATTTTGACAATGAGAGCAGCGTTTCTATGCTTAATTTTCTGCTGGCAATTTTATCTATATTTTGACAATAGTGGCCTTGCATTTGAATCTCGTACCTACTTTTTTCTGGTGACATAAAGCTCTTATGAAATGTTAGGTGTTTATGTTCATGGTTGGCTGGGTAGACTTGCTTTCTCTCCTCCTCATTGTCTTAAGGATCCTCCCGTTGCAACTTTCTTTTGCTGTAAGTTAGTCCTGCAAAATTTTGGTTATTTTCTTCCTGCAACTTTAGTTCTGATTCTGCTCATTCTGCTGTTAGGTATTGCCCCCTCTCTTGATCCAGTTACTGGTATGGAAGATGCAGATATATTTGATGCTGAGTACTTGGGTTCCCCAACACAGAGCTCTTCAGAGGCAGAATCCAATGTACAGCTACCGGAGACTCCTCCAAAGGTTGATCAGGTTTCACGAGAAGTTCTTTGGAAATCTTCCAGGGTCAACAGTTCTTCTAGCTCCATACAGGGAACTAGTGTATCAGATTCTATTCTGAAAATATATGGTGAGGGGCTGCTTTGCATTCTTGAATCCATGAATATGGTTGATCATGAGAAGATGCAAAATATTGCAGAAGCGACTTTTGAAACGTTTAGACGTCTATCACTAGACTATGAGCATTTTGCTGAAGGTGTAAAGGAATTCATACACCTCTCATCTAAACTTGCTCAAATAGAGGGGTCTATGGGCGAAGACCTGTGTTCTGAAAAGCTCATTGACATCTATGACAGCAAGAAGATGCTATTTGACAATGATTCTCGCCAACACAAAGCAGCAGTAGCTACTTTTGAGGTTTCTGAGAACCGCCTTAAGTCACTAAAAGAAGAAGTATCACGAACGAAAGAGATGGTTCTTGTGCTAGAGAAGCAGGTTAGCTGTTGTGAGGCTGAGACATTGAAACTGCAGGCTTGTGCGGAAGAGTTTCGTGAAGATGCATTGGAGTCAGAGAGAAGCATGGATGCTGCTTATAAAGAAATGGTAAAAGTCATGGACTGGTAATAGCAGAGGGAAACTCCGATGGAAGCATTAAAGACAGCACTGGAGACATCAAGGGTTCAGCTCCAGGTTTCCAACTATGTTAAGTTGTAATAATATTGTTGATGTAGAATCTGTAATCGTGTATTTATTGAATTAAGTGATGTTGATGCTTTGACATTATGCCTATTAATTGAAACGTCAATCTACCTGACAGAAGAAATCTGTGCAGTTAAAAAAGAAGAGATTTTTAAGTCTAAACGACTTGACATAAATGATGTTGATAAAGTACAAATAATGATGAAAACAAGACGGAAGTTTAAAAGCAAACTCAAGTTGAAAAGCAGATGGAAGCAAAACCAGACGGAA
>JANJEY010000005.1:69543638-69554700 GCA_024703695.1 Erythroxylum cataractarum
CGATCTAAAACATCTAATTCGATGATTTTGATAACAGGAGGTTTGAAAGATTGTTTTCTTTCAGGGAGATCAAGGTCATCAGGTCTAGGTAGTTTTGGAACTGGTTTTCCAAGAAGGTGTAGTACATCATTAATTGAAGATATAAAACTCAAAGGTCTTAAGTACATGATTAGATGCACAAAAGTCTCTAAGTTGAAACTAATACCTTTAACCTTGATAGTTCTGTACTGTCCTTTTGTCACTCTTCCAACTACCTGAAAAGTTGCATCTGTGGTGAAGCATCCACAATGACTTCCTGACGGTTTTGAAATATGATGTGAAACATAGATTCCTCTTGGTTGAGCCGCATTACATGCCTAATCTATGTTCCTCACAGCTGCTTGTATCTGATCTTTTGTAAGATCATTTGTATTTTCGTCAGGGTACATCTTTTATTTCCCTTTGCTTTTATTTGTGCAATGTTTGAAGCTCTCGATTGTATATCTGGTACAATCTAGATTAATGTTTTATTTGTGATTAGGTAAATAGTATATCGATCCTTGGACATCTTCATTAGAACACAATGAAAAAGTAGCGCATGTAGAACCCTAGCCTTCGAAACAAGAGTTGACACCTTCTTGTCCTTTGGGTCACTACTTCTATAGAGTTATCGATTTATATGAGCTTTCTCACACTTCCTTGAGTCATCCATCATATGTTATGAGACGGTTGTGCTCCAACATATGGAAATTCACTAACCTTCTCTATTAACTCCAGTGTCATAATAACCAACAGTCTATCCACCGTTGATACTAAAGTATGGTCTACTACTTTTGCATTCTTTCAAAACTCATATACTTCATTCAAGTAGTTTGTTTCACGAACCTGAAAGAAAATTCTCCATCCCACTGCATCAATTTTTCGTTCAATATCCATCTAGTTCTTCTTCAAGGAGTCGAAATCAACATGTCTTCCATAAATCACAGATTGCTCCATTCGTGATCTGTAGACAATAAAAACTAAACAAACAAATGTATCTTTCTATAAGTAATGATGTTAGTATCTGAAGATGAAAATGTGAACAGAAAGAAATTGATATCAAGAATAGAGTAATGAAACGCTTTGTTAAGAGAACTACAAAAGTCGATTTCAGAGTATTTCAAGAATATTCTAGAGTAGGTGATATTATAAAATCTTTGATAGGATTTCCCTTTAATACCTTCTTTTAAAAAAGTTACCGTCTATGACTTACAGTTACTCTGCTTTTGAAAACTTACTAGTTTTTATCTTCTTTACTAAGAAAATAATCTGGGTCATGACGTGTCAGACGATTGGTCACTTAACACTACCATATTTAAGTTTCATCTAATTTCTTTGATTTTTTCTTCATTCAAAGGCTTAGTGAAGATATCTGCCCATTGATGTTTTGTCTTAACAAACTGTAGACTAACGATTCCCCTCTGTACATAGTCTCGTAGGAAATGATGTCTAACTTCGATATGCTTTACCCTTAAGTGTTGTATTGGATTCTTCGATAGGTTGATAGCAGTTGTGTTATCATAGAAAATTGGGATTTGTTCTTCTTGTATTGAATAATCTTCTAACTGATACTTGATCCATAACGTCTGTGAGCGACAGCTTGCAGCTGACATATATTCAGCTTCTGCAGTAGATAGAGCAATTAAACTTTGCCTCTTACTTGACCATGAAACTAGATTATTGCCAATAAAATGATAGCCTCCACTTGTACACTTCCTATTAATCCTGTCTCCAACGTAATTAGCATCATAATAGCCAATTAACCTGAAATCTTTACCTTTCTCATACATTAAGCAAAGATCAGTAGAACCTGATAGATATCTGAAAAAAATTTTAACAACAATATAGTGAGATTCTCTAGGATCTGTTTCAAATCTAGCACACAAACATACACTAAACAAAATATTAGGCCTGCTTGTTGTAAGGTAAAGTAAAGAACCAATAATTCCTCTAAAAAGGGTTTGAACAACCTTCTTACCTACTTCATCCTTAGATAAAAGGTTTGAAGGATGCATAGGAGTTGACATAGGTTTCACTTTTTCCATTCCCTATTTAACCAACAGTTTTTTTGATATATTTCTGTTGATGAATAAAAATCTTTTCTTTAGTTTACTTAATTTGTAAACTAAGAAAGAATTTTAATTCACTCATCATGCTCATTTCAAATTCACTTTTCATCAGATTTTCAAAACCGAAACATAACTTTTTAGACATTGCACCAAAGATAATATCATCAACATATATCTATACTATGATGAAATTTTTGTTAATACATTTTCTAAATAAAGTCTTATCTACATGTCGTCTACTAAAACCATTTTCAATCAAAAAGGAACTTAGACTATCATACCAAGCTTGAGGAGCTTGTTTCAAACCATACAAAACTTTATGAAGTCTATAGACATAATCTAGTTTCTTAGAATCTTCAAAACTAGGAGGTTGCTTTACATAAACCTCTTCATCTATAAAACCATTCAAAAAGGCACTTTTCACATCCATTTGAAACAGTTTTATATCATGACAAACAACATATGCAAGCAAAATCCTAATAGCTTCTAATCTAGCTACAGGAGCATAAGTTTCATTATAGTCTATTCCTTCTTGTTGATTGTAGCCTTGAGCTACTAATCTAGCTTTGTTTCGACTCACTCTACCTGACTCGTCTAATTTATTCTTAAAGACCCATTTAATTCCTATGATAGACTTCTTAGAAGGTCCGAGAACTAAAGACTAAACTTTATTCCTAGTAAATTGGTTCAGCTCCTCTTGCATGACTAAAATCCATGCTTCATCTTGAAGAGCTTCATCAATTTTCTTAGGCTCTATTTCAGAAATGAAAGCTAAATTTGCTTCTCTTCTAAATTTGGACCTAGTTTTCACACCTCCTGAAGTTTCTCCTATGATCAGATTTTCATGGTGAGAAGATTTATATTTCCAGTCCTATTTCAGGCTAAGTTTTTCAGGAACATCTTCTACCTTTTCTAGAGAAACATCTAATGGTGAAACATCTACACTATCAACTATGGGTACTGATAGAGTTTCATTATCAGTATTATTACTTCTATCTGGTTGAGAACCATCATCAAATTTTACATGAATAGATTCTTTAACAGATTTAGAAGCAAGATTATAAACCCTATAGGCTTTAGAAGATAATGAATATCTTAGAAAAATTTTAGAATAGACCTTAGAATCAAATTTATCCAAAGTTTCTTTTGTATTCAATATAGTACACTTATAACCAAATGGATGGAAGTAAGAGATATTAAGCTTCCTTCCTTTCAATAACTTATATGGAGTTTTATTCAACAATGGTCACAGAAGTATTCTATTTTGAATAAAACAAGCTGTATTTATAGCTTCTGCCTAGAAATACTTAGGAAGATTCATTTTACATAGCATGGTTCTTTCCATTTCCTGAATCGTCCTGTTCTTTCTTTCTATAACTCCATTTTGTTGTGGAGTTCTAAGAGTAGAAAAATTATGGAAAATTCCATTCTCCTCACAGAATATTCTAAATTTTTTTATTTTTAAATTCACCACCATGATCACTTCTAATACTAGCAACAGAAACTCCTTTTTCATTTTGTAACTTTTTTGAAAGAGCTTTAAAACATTTAAAAGATTTATCCTTGTATGACAAAAATAATATCCAACAAAATCTAGTGAAGTCCTCAACAATTACGAGACCATACTTCTTTCCGCCAAGACTTAATATCCTAGTTGGACCAAATAAATCTATATGTAACAACTTTAGAGGTCTAGAAGAAGTTACAACATTTTTTAGAAGAAAAGGATGTTTTAGCCTGTTTTCCTTTATGACAACTTTCACAAAAGAAATCCTTTTTAAAACTTATTTTTAGTAAACCTCTTACCAAATCATGCTTAATCAACTTAGAAATATGTTTAAAACTAACATGACCTAGCTTTTTATGCCAAATAAGTTTTTCTTCATCAGTTGATATAAAATAAGAAATATTTTGACTTTGCAAATTTTCTAAGTTAATCTTATAAAGATTATTTCGTCTTTTGGCAGAAAAGAATATGGAATCGTCCTTATTTTTGACTACACAAGAGTTTTGATTAAAGGATATTTCAAATCAAGAATCACATAATTGAGTTACACTAATCAAAAAATGTTTTTAAACCTTCAACTAACAGAACATTATCAATAGATGTAAAGGAATTTTTACCGATCTTGTCGATTCTGACTATTTTGCCTTGCTGGTTGTCTCCAAAAGTTACTGATCCTCCCTTCTTATTTTGAAGATCTAGGAACATAGACATTCTTCCCGTCATGTGTCGCGAGCATCCAATGTCCAAATACCATTGGTGGTGGATGCGTCTTCCAAGGAAGGAGATCTGCAAGAGATATTATGTTCCTTTTAGGTACCCAGATTTTTTTAGGTCCTTTGGGGTTAGTTTGAAAATTATTCATAGAATGAAAATAAAAAGACTGGTGATATTTCTTTCTAAAAGGAACAAAGTTCTTTTTATGATGAGTATTGGTTTTAGCAAACCCTAGACCACTCTTATCACTAGGGTGTCTATATCTCATAATCATATCATTCATTTTCTTCGTACTTTCAGTGAATGATGATAAGTCTGTTCAAAGAGAATTAATCCTTTGTTTTAATTGACTAATTTCCTCAGATCTATCGATAGAAGCTTTTTTCTTCATATCGTCTATTTGTTTCTTGAGGCAGACGTTTTCTTTCTCTAAAGCTTCCGTGTTTCTCAAGTTTTCGACAAACTTTCTTTTTAAAGATCTATACTGCTTTAGTATAGCATGAGAATCTTCTAATAATTCTAGATATGCATCTTGGAGTTCATTGAAGTTAGAAGTTGCCTCCTCGTCACCTTCGTTTTCAGCTACCAAGCATATGTTTGCTTGTACTGAGGCTTCAGAATCAGAATCATATTCGGACGAATCCAAATCTTCCCAAGTAGCCATCATACTCTTTTTATTTTCTTTATTCTTCTTCGGCTTTCTTTTCAGTAACGGACATTCGGACTTGTAGTGTCCTGGTTTGTTGCACTCATAGCAAATGATAGAGGCCTTCTCATTCTTGACTTCATCTTTGCTATTTTTCTTAAAAGAAAAATCTTTGTTTCCTTTTGCTTTTTCCTTCCACATTGTTCTGATCTTCCTTGAGATAAAAGATAATTCATCATCGTCTTCACTTAAATCTTGTTCAGATTCATTGGTGTCATCATTCTTGATCTCTTCGATCTTAAGTGCTTTTGATGATGAACTTATATTCCTTTGATTCTTGTGATTTTTTTGACCAGCCTTTAATGCTATCGATTTGTCCCTTCTAGGTTTGTCTTCAGAATCAAGTTCCACTTCATGTATCTTCAAAGAACCAAACAGTTTATCAAGCTTTAATTTGCTCAAGTCCTTAGCTTCTTACACTGTAGTGACTTTAGGTCTCCACCTTTCAGGTAGACTCCTGAGAATCTTCCTGACATGGTCTTGATTGTTGTAGATTCTCCCAAGATCTTTCAGTCCATTAACGATAGTTTGAAATCGTCCAAACATCTGATCAATGGACTCATCTTCTCTCATTTTAAACAGCTCATACTAATATACAAGAATGCTAATCTTAAACTCCTTTACTTAGTTTGTGCCTTCATGTGCGATGGATAAGGTGTCCCACATCTCCTTCACAGTTTCTTGTCCATGAACTTTATTGTATTCACTTTTGCTTAAGGCACAGCTCAGAAAGAATTTGGCCTTTGAATTTAGTTGAAATCTTGCTTTGTGATCGGTTGACCATCTAGTATGTGGAATAGTATTCCATTATCATCTATTGGTGTGTATGGTCCATTCTCAAAGATGTCCTAAATTTCTACGTGTGTCGATTCAATAAAAAGCCGCATCATGTTCTTCCAATAATGATAGTCCTCACTATTGAACGCAGGAGGTCTTATGACGGAGGCACCTTCAGCGATAAACACGTGTGATTTTGCCATGGATCTTTGTCCTCACTGTGTAAAGGTGATTCTTGGAAACCGATCTCTGATGCCAATTGAAGTAAATCACACATTAATATCGAACTCACATAGAATGTACGAAGTACACAAGAAGGGGGGTTGAATTATATAATCTTTTTGTGAATACACAAAACCTTTGATATTTCTTGAAAAAGAAACTTTTTCAAGTATTAAGTGAATACCAAATAGGTACTTAGTTAAATCGCAAATAACTTATATAAACTTGTATAAGAACAAGAGTATTTAAGAGTAAAGAGTTAGAAGATAGACGATGTGATTTTTATACTGGTTCATCCCAAACCTTGGGCTACGTCCAGTCCTCAAAATCCTTCTGAGTTTTCACTATACTTCTTAAAAATTACAAGTATTCGTTCCCCCCTTTTAGAGCTCTTCTGATCTCTTACACTGAGTATTCTTTTAGCTATCTTAGCCTCTCCAGGCTCTCAGGATTTTCTTTCTCTCACCAGAAAGATATTGTGAGCTTTTGTTACAGTAATGTTAGCTTTCGTATATCGCACTTTGTATACATAAATTTTGTAAGTAATCACTTATAATCTCAAAAATTATTCAGTCTTTGACTATGACTAGTATTTATAGCCTAAGTCTCCAACCGCTTCTTGAATCTTGATAATTGCTTCTTGCTTCTTGCTTCTTATAGAAACTGTTATTCAGTTGAGTTTTGTAACTAACTCAACCTGCTTCTTCTTAGTTTTCGGAAATTCTTTTGTGTTTTCGAACTTCTTTTGAGTTTTCAAACTCCTTTTGTGTTTTGGCGCTTCCTCTGTGTTTTGAAACTTCTTTTGTGTTTTCTCAACTTCTTCTGTGTTTCGCAACTTCTTCTGAGTTTTGGTGCTTCCTCTGTATTTTGAACACTTCTTCTGTGTTTTCTCACTGCACGCTTAACACACTCATCAAAACAGTTCATTTATTTCAAACATTATTATTATTTGATTATTAATAAAATTATTAAACTTGAAGTCCTTTTAACTTAACAGCTATACTGTAGAAGAAATAGTGAATGAGTTGCCGCTATAATATGGAAGACTAATTATCTAGATGAACTACTAACGGGAACATATTTGCCTAAATATAATTAGTTAAGAAGTCTTGAAATTGAGATATTAGAAAATCGTTAAACAAAAAAAACTGGATATTAATGCATACGTGATTATCTAGACGAGGTTTGAGGCAATGATGAATTTTTGACAAAACCCGATCTCCCTAATCCTTTATAGGTTGATGTGACATCGCTCTCACTCCTATCGGCATACATGTCCTCTTCAAGTTTAAAGGAAGCTTAAACATGTAGGATAGACAATCAAAAGGGAATATGTATAATAACTTCAACAAAGGAAATGAAATGTACATAATAAGGAAAGAGACGTTGTACAGATTATACTAAACACCTTCAAGTAACAGATCAGCCATGGAAGACAAACGATTCTTAGTGTATGATGCAACGATATTTCTTGTAGTTTTGATTTCTTTGGTTGGGACAATTTTGCCACATTCCTCCCAACGGAAAGAATTACTACCATCTGGAATCAGTCGCCATGTTGACATTCCTTGAATAAGAATTTCAATGAAAGACTTTACATAATATATTGAAATGCAAATCATGTTATTTTTTGATTAAAATATTCAATTAAAAACACAAATTAATCGCTATCAAAGCTTAATTGTAAATTACAATCATCTTCTTCTTCAGAAGAACAAGAATCAAACTCCGGTTTGTCTTCAGATCTCTGACCCTCATCATACTCTCTAGAAGAAATATCGAAATATTCGTTAGATGGATCGTTCAAAGGTTCATTATCGTTATACGTGATAGATGCATTTATAAAAGTGGAATCTTCCTAAAACGCCTCACTTTCAAGACCATGCTCTCCTCTTCCATGTGATTCATAAACACCCCTAAGTTTTACTTTGCAAACCGCCAACCAATCTGTCTTATCTCATCGTAAGCTTGGAAAAGGGATATAACAAACCTATTTCGTTTGCACAGCTAAGACGAAAGATTCAAATTGTCTCAATCTTCTTCGGTAGTTAATTTCAACAAGGTTGTATCGGCTATGCACTTTTGTTCCGACATTTGGTGTCAGGTTATACCAGTCATATTTAAATATCACACATTGCTTCACTAGCAAAGCAAGGTACTCAACTTCCAATATTTTAATAATTTTACCATAGTAATCCATCATTTCTCTCTATATCGAAACACCACTGTTTATTGTTGACATGCTATGTCCATGAGATTGTGTATGATATTTGTATCCATTCACGAAATACACTGAATACGATTTAACGGTTCACAGAGGTCCCTTTGCAAGATCATAAATGAACTTGTTCTTTATCGGATTTTCTAAGTCCTACATAAATTAATTTATCATAGCAAAGATGATAATGTCATGAGAATACTTAAATATAGTTTTGAACTATAATTAAGAATATTTGTAAGTGAAAACTTACAAATCTCTCGAACCATCGAGGAAAGTATTTTCCAACTTCTTTATTTATATCATCCTGTGTGATGCCTGGTATTATCTACCGTAACATTGTCTCGTATAATATAAATACATAATGACAATTTTTTAGTAATGAACAACACACAATTTTAAATAAAGAAATAATCATGTTAAACTTACTGAACAAAAGGAAGAAGCTCTTTGCAGTTCAATAAAATGTAACCATGTGCGGCCTTAATTTCTTCCTCTGTTAACATTCTTCTTGTCGCACGTCCATATGTTCGTCCAAAATATGAAAAAATGGACAAGTTTCCATCGGCATTACTCGTTCCTTCCCCATCGTCATTACGAGAAACTTTTCTTGCTGTTATGTTAACATGCGGCTTAAAATAATGTCCACAAAATATGCTAGCTTCCTCCACTAAATAAGCATTACATATGGAGCCTTCAATTCTAGCTTTGTTTTTTACATTTTTTTTCAAGTGATGCAAATACCTATATTAGACAAAATAGTTATTACAATTTAGTAGAAAAAGCATGTAAAAATGGTTATTACAGTAATATTTGTCGAGTTACCTCTTAAATGGATATATTCATCGATATTGAACTGGACCAGCTAGTTTGGTCTCGTGTGCTAAATGCACAGGTAGATGCTCCATAAAGTTAAAGAAGTTGGGAGGAAAAATGCCTTCTAACTTGCACAAAATAACTGGAATTTTTTTTCCTAGTTTGTCCATATCACCAAACTTGATTTCAACTGATGTTAAACATTTGAAAAATAAGCTTAACTCTGTTTAACTTCTCATACCTTAGAAGGTAGCAACTCCCAATATGCAATTAGGATTAGCCTTTGGATAAATATATGACAATCATTACTTTTCATCCCAAATAGTTTGTACTTCTTGAGATCCACACACTTAGCCAAGTTTGAAACAAAACCATAAGGAAACTTTAGACTATTCAACCATTCACATAAAAGCTCCATTTGTTTCTTGTCCAAAGTGTAACATGCCTTCGGATATTTACCAGTGCGAAGTTCTTTATGTAACTCATTTCTTCTACAAAAAAGTTGCAAATCAGCTCTAGATTTTGCATTGTCTTTTGTCCTCCCTTCAATGTTCATAATGGTATTAAACAAGTTGTTAAAAATGTTTTTCTCAATATGCATCACATCTAGATTATGACGTATCAAATTCGTTTTCTAATATGACAAATCTTAAAATATGCTTCGTTTTCTCCAACCAAAGTTTTGACTATGCTTGTATTTACTTCATCGGCTTCAAATTCTGCTACTTTTTGTAATCCTAATTCCTCAATCTCTTGTAAAATCTCTTCACCGGCCTTTAGAGGAGGAGGAAGTTTTGTGACTGACCAATTTTTAATGAACTTATGTTTATTGCGCCTAAACGGATGATTTAAAGGAAGAAATTTTCTGCGATTGTCAAACCAACGTATTTTAACTTCGTTTGGAAGATAGAACGCATTAGAATCATTGGCGCAATGAGGACAAGTCAATTTTCTAGCTATACTCCATCCAGATAACATGGAAAAAGCTGAAAAATCACTAATGATCCACATCAAAGCCGCTCTCAATACAAAATTTTGTTTCAAAGAGACATCATATGTTTGAACACCATATTCCCAAAGCTACTACAATTTAGATATCAGTGGTTGTAAGAAAACATCTATTTTTTTGGATTTGTTGGCCTTGGTACAATCACTGTCAAGAACATATATGCCTCTTTCATACACATCCAAAGAGGCAAATTATAAGGAGTAATTATAATTATCCATGAAGAATATTGTTGCCAGGATTAACCAAAAGATTGGAATCCATCCGTCGACAATCCCAACCGAACATTTCGACATTTAACTGCAAAATCAAGATGGGTGTCATTGAAATGTTTCCATGCCAGTGCATCTGATAGAAGACTCATTACTCCATCTTCCTATCCGTGTTTAGCATGTCATCTCATGTGAGATACAGTAACATCAGAAGCATAAAGTCTCTGAAGTCTTGGAGTTACCAGGAAATAATACATTCACTTCCACGGTACTAATTTCTGTTTCATTTAACGCTTTCTAGGCTTAAACTTAGATTGACCACAAAATTTGCACTCTTCTAAGTTCAAATTATCTCCTCAATACAACATACATCCCAATTGACAACAATCAATCTTTTCCACAGTCAAACTAAGACCCCTAATAAGTTTCTTCATATTGTAAAAACTAATAACTATTGTATGATTAGCAGGCAATGATTCATTATACCATTCCAGAATTTTATCAAAAATATGATCCGAAATATGCCCTTCATACTTTATGTTCAATATTCGAGAAATTGAAGACAATTGGGTCATTGTCTCACAATTTGGCCACAATTATCGGTCAGTTGACTGTAGTAACTAAAAAAATGTTTTGTTTATGGGTTAGGTTCTTCTTCAACATTATCCCTATTTGCCTCAAAAGGTATAACCGGCCCCATCATAAAACATTTGCATGTATGAATTTTCAGTTCCATCAATATAATTTCTTCTAAATCCAATCTCCTCTTCATACTCATTTAAGTTGACAGACGATTG
>JANJEY010000005.1:69598465-69620068 GCA_024703695.1 Erythroxylum cataractarum
GGTCACGAGATTCGACATCTATGGTATCCAAGCAAGTGTGATAAGTATAAGTTCCATGTAGTTGGGTCTCGGATCCAGCTGTTGGGGTCCGGTCTCCGGATCCGATCCCGACATTAGATGATTGTGTGATACATGGAAAGAATCATATCGTTAGATGACTTGTGATCGCCATGATCTCATTATTTCAATTCATTCAAGTTTGATGGCTTGATAGATTCAATATATGGTGCACTCTTGCGTTGTTGGATTATCAAATCGTAACATAGGCCAAGTGGGATATTGTTAAATTAATTTAATAATCATAAAATGTGACCCATATTATTTTATTTGATTCTAATATGAAGTGGGCCCAAAATAATGGTTATTGGGCTTGTAAAGAAAATGAGAATCATTAGGGTTAATTAATAAAACCCTTCCCTCTCCCTTCAATCAAGTAATGTTAACAGATATCAAAGAAACATAAGTCCTTGCACCATTGAAAAAAACGAAGAAAAGAAGAAGGCGAGAGTGGATAAAGCTTTTGCGTAAAAAAGGTATTTGTGAAATTCATCAAAAATGTATAGTGTCTTTCTAGATTTTGAAATTCATCAAAAATGTGTTTCTGCGTAAGGTTGTTTATCACAAACACAACCTAGGACATGTCCTATATCTTATATTTTACTGTATATTTCTAAAATATGGATAAGAGTTTTAATACGCTCGTATCTCTAACTATGTCCCTCTTATAAACAATCTTTTGTTATGCTAACATACTCATGTTGTAACGCATGTTTTTACCTCTAATTTATATTTTTTAAAAAAGACAAATCTTGATATACATTTGTGCATTGGATTTGTTCACCCAAAAACATCTAAAAGAATATCTGTTTTCTTTTTCGTAAACTCTTTAATATGAATCATACACAAAAATAAGATTGTCATAGCACTTTTAGAGTTCTGTCTCTGCATAATGGTTTCTAGGATTAGACATTCCAGAAAGATTGTACGTTGCTCTGCTGCATTGAGGTCTCCAAATTGTCCATTTGCTTTCTACACCGTTAAAGTCAACTAAAAGGTTAGGTTAAGCTGTTCTGTCTACTAACACTCCTGTTAAACGACAATGGACAACTCTTTACTTATACTCCTAAAACCAAGTATAAACCTGTGAGATCGATTACTGTGTGAAAGAGAGTAGAGAGTAGACGGTGGGAGAAGAAAAGAATGAATTGAAAAGAAATGCGATTGTTAAGCCATTTCGATCAATTTATTTCCTATGAAACCAATGCCAGCAAACACGAACAAGGGAAATTACAGAAACCAAAAAAACCTACAGTATCTCACAATTACAACCAATTTCAATATTTTCAATTGCTCAAACATATCTATTTGGATTTCAAAACCTTGAAGCTACATCCACCTCAGCTTCTTATGTCCTCTGTATACCAAATCCTGAAGCAACACAAACTCCCTTTGCAGTTGTTGCACTATTAACAGGAGAAAACTATCGTCTTTCTGAAGCAATGCACTCGAACGTATTTGTTCAATGTAAAAGAATCGACTTTCTACAGTAGTTTTTATACAAAAGATACACAGCACAAGACTCCATTATATGAACACTGCAAAGCCTGAGGCTGAAGCAGCAAATGGGCCGAATGTTCGTCGAGGAATTTCCAAAACAATATGGTCAACTGTCGCTCGTCAAGATTCCCACTAAGAGTGTGGGACAATGGTACCCACATATCCAAACCCCATGATAAAAAAAGCAATTGATTGCGTAAATAGGTAAAGGAAGTAGTGGTTTTTCCCAAAGGCAAGATCATAGCAACCGCAAAAGAAGAGGTAAGCTCCAGTTCCAAGCTCCAACAAAAGGAGTCTGTAACATTCGTAACAGAAAGGAAACATCCAAGTGTTGGTAAAACTCAATTAAGTTCATGTAACTATTAAAATTTTGGGAGCGTTGAAGAAAGATTCAAGGATTCAAGTCTCAAATTATTACCTTTCTCCAAACCTGAATCGAGGTTTCCTAGGGGCTTTTGTGGCTTTAATCTTGAGAGCATCGCCTAGTTTCTCTGTAACAATCCACTCATTGACTCTACCAGCCTCCAGCAAGCCAATGAAAGTCCCCTTAGTTCTGTGCAGGGACATGACATTCTCGAAGAGGATCCAGAAAACCATCAAATGAAGCGATCTGCCGAGACCAATTCTTGGAAATTTCATCAAATTGAGCCAATTGTAGCCTCAAAGGATCAAAGTTGGCAAATTTATATGAAATAAGAGCTTAACAACTAAACAAAGAGCGTAGCTACATTTTGATTTAAGAATTTAGGAAAAAAGAAAAGCAAAAATTAGGACCTTGGTGTTCCCACAGCATTGAGAATAGTAATGATGGAAGGAATGTAAACAGACCCCCACTTAGGAACCTCAACTTCAGGTACCAAAACAGTGGCAGGCATCACAACACAGTAGAATATAAACGTAACAATGTGAGCTACGATCTTCCTGACCAGAAAGAAGCTGTAAATCACATGGACCTTCTTCCACGATGTCACTTTCTGCGAGAGAAAAGAAGATGTCAATTTTCATTTTATATTTCGAATTTTATCCCGAGACTGGAAATGTGGTAGAAACAGAAACCTTGTTTTTCACGATCTCCATTAACATTTTCCTGAAAAGGTTGGCAGGACCACAGGACCAACGATGCTGTTGATATCTATAGGCCTTCAATGTACTTGGCAATTCATTTTTCACCTGTTAACAGCACAAATATATAAATATGCAACTATAAGAAATTTGTTAACCTGCATCAGGAGAATAAAAAGAAACCCCTTTTGGAGTTAAATACATGACGATCTTGTTTGACAGTTAGAGGATTGTATTAATTGTTAGTTGATTATATCAGTAGGTAGCTGATAGTTGATTCTATCAGCTGATTTAACCAGTAAATAACATCAACTGTTTATTTAAGATGTTTGATAAAATTAATTATTTAATATTAGCTGACTTGCTGATGTGTAAAATAACTTATGAGTGTATGATTTAAAAAAATTATAAGAGTATGAATATTATATTCCTTAATATTTCGTTGACTATTCTTATAATATTTTAGATTTTAGATTTTTAATTTTATAAAAATTAAGTTTATAACTTTAATAAAAAATATAATAACAACAACAATAACAGTAATAATAATAATAATAATAATCCAACATTAAATTCTCTATTAATATGAATGATACAATACTAGTATTTTTCATATAATATGTATAAATTTTATTATTTAATAATTTAAAAGATCTATAATTATAGTATGACACAAATACAATATATAGTAGTTATATAATAAAAATATTAATTTGATGTGACTTTTTATGTTCAAAAATTTAATATCATGAATTTTTTAATGTAAACTAATGTTATAAAATTAAATAAAGATTAAAAAGTTTAATTAAATATTAAATAGTTTAATTAACCCTTTTATTATATTCTTTCAAATTTCAGCATGATAAAAAAAGCCAACTTTGAAAATATATAGAGCAAAAGTAGATAGTAAAATAAAGGACAACATTGTCATTACGCAAATAGCTAACTCCAAAAACTTCTCTTAGACGCAAAGTGTGTACCTGAAAAAGCTAAAATTTGAAGCTTTTTTAAAAAGCTCCAAATTTTAGCTTTGAAAAAAGCTGTATTTTAGCTTTTAAAAAAGTTGTTTATATTGTAAAAGCACTTTTGAAGTTTTTTACCAAACACTCACTTTTTCTTTAAAATAACTTTTGCTGTAGATAAAAGTGCTTTTGAACCCTCCAAAAGCAGAACCAAGCATGCACTTATAGAATTTTTAAAAATAAGCTTATTAGAGTTAAATAAGTTAACCAATAAGTCATTCACTAAATACATCAATAGTTTATAAAAATAGTCACACACCCAAAAAAAAAAAAAAAAAGTTTTCGTCCATAAACTAAAAAACAGGTACTTGCCAAACAGGCAGCGACTTTTTGTCTCAATGTTGTTGTTGTTACTTAATCTAATATAAGCAGGAACCTCGAAATTGGAACTTAGTGGTTACTTATTTAAGTATTAAATGAATTAGCAGAGTTGAACATTTGGAGAGGCTGACCAACCATGTACAGTGAAGCATTGATAGATTCAAAAGGCAAGAATCCCTTTTAAAGCTCTGGAATGCTTAGGAGATTTTCTAGTGCAAAAATGGATACGCACTTGGAACACTGAATATTGAAAACAGCCTATAGAGGTTACTCCAAAGCATAGATCTAATTGTACTTCACGCTCTAAAATTTAGATGATTTAATCAAACTTTTTTTAAGCTAAGAATCTTGAAATGCATGCATATGGTTAGATTAGATTGGATTGGGTTACCTTGAGACCACCAATGTACAGAAATTTCCATCCTTTCAAGCTAGCTCTGACTGCTAGGTCCATATCCTCCACTGTGGTCCTATCCTTCCACCCCCCTGCTTCATCTAGCGCAGAAATTCTCCATACACCTGCTGTCCCTGTACACATAACAACAGTTGTTTTTATCCAAGTCTAATCAATTAACTTCAGTTATTGTACTGTGAATTCGGAAACAAACCGTTGAAGCCAAAGAAGGCGTATGTGGAGGAACCCACTTCTTGTTCCACTGTGAAATGGTAATCCAAAGACATTTCTTGCATTCTTGTCATCAAGCACTCATCAGAATTTACTGCAAGAACAACCCGGAAAGAACTGCCACGTCACAAACAAAGATGGCAACAGATTTCACAACGTACCCATGAAAAAATCATTTGAAGGTTAGTGGTAGACAGTGACAGGGATGAATAGCACCCCCCCATTAAGACTGCACATGCAGTTGCTGGGAATCTAAGGCGGATAAGAGTTTCTCTAGCAACACAGACAAATATAGCCTTCAAGATATCCTACAATGGCGGATCCAACATGTCCCCAAAATCCAGCTTTCATCATTTATGGACATGAGCACTGGGCAAAACAAAGTAAATTTAAGGGACAGTTCATCACAGCTTTTGCAGAGAAAAGTGAGTGGCCCTTTTGCATTGTGGTTTATCTCAAGGCCTTGCATATACTTGTGCTACTCTTAGTTGTAATTCAATTTACGGAGTTTCGAAATACGAAACAAAAGAACTTACCAAGTTACCAGAATACCAATTCAAGGAACTACACAAAAAGTCAATCACTTCCTTAAAGACGACGAGAGACAATTTGTATAAACTATCTCAGAGTCAGACAAAAAATGACCTAAGATAATTCTAATCAAAAGAAAGTTTGAATATTGTGAAACATTTTTAAAACAGATCTTAAAAATTTCACATAAACATTTTTTTAGTGATTACAAATTACGATTGACATTTGATGAGGTAATTGGTGGTCCACGACAGTCCAGCAAAATAAAAGTAATAAACTCAAGCATACCAACAAGAAGTCACCTCCAGCTTTTTATATGATTTGCTCAGTTGGGGGCAGTTTAGCAAGTGGGTCCATATTGAAACAACGCACACAACACGTGTTCATTAAGGAAGTGGTCACCAAGGATTCGACCCTGATGATCCACGAGGTAGGATCCACTGCTCCAGTACCCACCACTTGAAGGAACAGACCCACCGACAGCTCTCTTGACAGTAGTGAAACTCAGCACTAATTAAACTAATTAAGTTTTGAGTTAAAAGTTAAAACGCGAGGAGGGTGAGGTTTACCGAATTTCCAACGAGCCTGAACCAAAGCCAATTCAGGGTTGTAGGCTAGGAAGGGAACGGTGCGCCAGAGGAAATCGGGCTCAGGCTGGAAATCTGCGTCAAAAATGGCTACGTAGTCGCAATGTTTAACGTAGCTTTTTTTCATGCCTTCTTTGAGAGCCCCAGCTTTGTAACCATTTCTGTTATCCCTTGTCTCGTACTTTATGTTTATACCTTTGCTTGCCCATCTTTGACACTCTAGCTCAACCATGTCCTGCATTGTTCAATTTCCATGCAAAACCCACATCACCAAGACATTTTTTTTATTAAACGTGGCTAGAAATGGGGTTTTGGTCAAAAGGGTTGGATTTTTTTTTCTCCCTTCTGCAAGACCATTAAATATATGCTCAAGTTGTGAAAGTTTGGGGTTGAGATTGTTATTAAATGAATATGTACCTTGATAGTTGGGTCCGTTGAATCGTCAAGGACTTGAATTATGATCCGATCAGAGGGCCATGAGAGACCACAGGCAGCTCCGATGGAGAGTTGATAAACCTGGGTGAAAATGAACGACGAACATGGATTTAGACGCAAACCCAGAAGAGTTCATATTTTTTTCTTTACTTAAAAGGCACCTGAAAAAGCATAAAACAACATGGTGTACAAAGATGAGACCAGACAGAGCAAAGAAAAGGACCTCTCGTTCGTTGTACATTGGGATTTGAACAAGAACCATAGGATAAGCAGAGTTGCCCAACTCTACGTCATCTTTTATAGGCTCCCACTTATAACGCTTCTCTGGTTTTCGACCCAAAAGCTTCACTAACACAATGACAACCCCCAAGTACACCCTTTCGACGAAAAGCATCAGAGACATGATCAGACAAATACCAACAGCAAGTCTCAGTAGAGGCACGATCAATGGCGCTTTGATCTGGTCCCAAATGATAGAGAACTGCATAGATATGTCATCTCTAGCTCCTTGAAACGCGTCGGGGATCACAGTTGTTGACGTGAACCGATCCATTAATGTCTGTTTCTTTATGATACCAAACAAAACAGTGCAAAAACAGAGGAGATACAAATGGTAAGCAAACAAACAAGGGTTTGTAAGAAGGTTAAAAGCGACAGACTAGATCTAAATGGGGTTTAAAAGATTCTCCTTCCAGAAAAGAGCAAGAATGACTCTTTTAGCTCAGTGGGTTTTGCTTCTGCTACGCGCAAAAAACACAACGCAAGCTGGAATGTCAGTCCTTTGCCTCCAGAACCTAACGCACGACTGAAATGTACGTACTTTAAATAAAAAGATCAAAACTTGAAGAAGAAAAACAAACTATGGATCTGTCTCAACGTATCAAAAAGTTGTGTACATCACAGAACCAACCTCAAGCAATGCGAGGTTGGTTGATGAAACAAAACTACTAAACCACTCTTAATAATCCCCTTTCTTTCTCTTATGATTGTTTTTACAGCGAACAATGAAACTAGTTCTGCTTCTATGACCAGAGAGGAAAACAGAAGCAGAAAGGACGCAAACTACTAAAAAAGGAAATGTAATGAAGAGCTTGGAGAAAATGAGAGATGACAACGCCTTTTTATAGTACCATCGCAAATACTATTTCTTAATTTTTCTTTATTAATGTCTTATTCATGTAACTCGAAGGCCGTCTCTTAAAGAAGGGCGCACAAAAAATGAGGAAAAAAACGGCGGCCGGTAGCCGGTGGCTGACGTTAAATTCCGGCGGAAGTTGTGGGTCCCACTGTCTCGACTTTGTATGTCCTGCACTGCAACTAATTCAATTTATTATCGCAATTATTGAAAAACTTTGTAAGGATGTCTCCCCAGTCTAATTGGTAAAGTTATCCACTCAGTACTTGGTTCGATTCGTTTAATTTATTAGTATACAATTTCAGTTTGTTATGCATTCTGGACAATAAATAGCAACAGTTAATGCAGTTCCATCAACCAATACTAAATTTATAAGCAAGTATCGTACCCTTATTCTATACAGTAGAAAGTTTAATTTTATACATGGAGTTAATTTAATGAATTCACTTAAATCCATTTTTCCTTGTCCTTTATATTAAACATTTGACAGTATCAACTATCAATTGAGTATAATTTATATTTCTTTCAGGAAATTGTCATGTCAAAAGGCTCAAGACAGGGAGGGTGTCCATAAAGAGTATGTTTGCAATAAAGAAACTAAAAAAATAAGACTAGGGTCCTCTTTTAATTCTCTAATTGTCACGATCTTGTTATGTTGTTTTTATAATATTATCAAGTTAAGGAATGTGTAGGTGACGCAAAATTCTACGGGAAGTAATATGTTATAAAGATAGAGTTTAATTGTGAATGCTCAATTATTTTCAGGCTTCACTTCATTTAAATGATTCATATCAGATCTCAAACTGAACTGCTTAGAGCGATACACTACTTATGAAATTATTGGAAAGAGTTTAACGAAAAATCAATGATCTTATCTCAATTATACGAATCCTAATTTTGAGAACACATGTTCATATATAAGATGTATTTCTTGTACTCAAAATTCAAAATTAGGGGAAAAAAGTCTATTTAGATTATCAAACTTTAATTTTAATTGCATACTTAATCCTATTTTTTTTAATGGACCTCTAACACTAATTCAATTTTATTTTAACCCCAAAAATTCAATTTACTATAATTTACAATGTATATGCTCTTAACTTGAATGGGATAGGGATTGCATGTTGCTTTGAATAAGAAATTTATCTATTTATCATTAATAATATTTGAAAGAAAAGTTTAAACAAGTCTTATAACTAATAAAAGACTCAAATTAATTCTTAAAACTAATATTTTAAATTTGTTGATGTTACCTTATGAATTGATGTAATTCATTGCATATCAACTAACATTATATTTTATGTGAGTATGTAAACTTTTGTATATCCAGTACTTAATAAAAATGATGATAATGATATATTATTTTAACAACAAAATTATTGTCTTTAATATTTTGTCATGCATTATATATTTTGTTTTCTATATATAGATCAAACATAAGTATAATTTAATATCTTACTTGTCGAAAAAATTTAGAGACTTTACAACAACCAAGAATGCTTACATCCAATGGATGCATGGGAATAGCTTGAACATGAAGAATAAACTTAATAACTCTCGATAATCAACCAATGGCCGAAACTTAGAATGTTATCTCCAAGGAAACTAAATTTTACGTTGAAAATGGGGAAGAACTAATTTTAATTTGATAATTAGAATAACTTGAGCCCTTTTTATCTGCCCCTGAATTGAACATACTCCAACTTTCTATTTCTTCCTAGGCTAAAGTTAAGGAGATTATTAGGGATGGAATTTGACTCTATTTTCATAAAGACTCCCTTAAGCTAAAAACTCCTCCAAGTTACTCCTTTACAGTTCTTTCCTTTATCTTAATTCTTTATTTGCCTCTCTTGTCTAGTTTGAAAAACGCTATAGATCTTTTTCTTCATTTACTTGCTTAATATTTGATTGTATATAAGTTAAACTCGTGTTTCTAGTAGATAAGAATTTATTTATTATTTATTTTTAAAAAATTAAAATGTAATTTAACCAAAAATTGCATATGAGAATAAAAAGTAGAAAATATTTTTTGGGATACATGAATTAACTTTAATTTAATCATAATATTGAAATTTTATCTATAAAAACAAGACTAAAAAAGGCTTGTACTTTGAGCCAATAATCTATGGCTTAGACTACATTAAAGAATAAAAAGAACCTAATAAAAAAAGAGTTAACAAAGAGAATTAGAAAATGAATAACATTCACATAAAAGGGAAAGAGTAGTCATAGTTGGAGACATCAAAGAAGACCGGTCAACTGTTGCCTTTTTTTGGAAATTAATAATTATATTAATTACCAAAAAATGGTGAGTATAAAGTTTTTTTAGGAGAGTACACAAGAACTAGGTACTCTCCCTAGTTATAACTCTAAAAATGTTATAATATTTTGGTGGTTATATAGCATCAATGGTCAATAACACTCACCTTTTAGGGAGGATAGTGTTATATGTCTGCTTTATATGCTAAACACACTAGATACAGAAAAACAAAAATTACATCCATTCAAATAATTTTGTACATGAATGCAACACTTCCAATGGCCTAGGGATACCAATTATAAAGTTGAATCATCCCTATAAAGTTATAGTTAGTAAGTAGTTTGCATGTAACCTATTAAACGATTCTCTTTATCAGCATTCTTTGTGGTAATTTGCTTATGAAAAACTTGAACTTTTCAGTCTAGCCAAATGTTATAATGTAGAGGCCAATATCATCTATAAATAGTATGTTTAAGGTTCTTTTTCTCTCTATTTTGTATAGCCCTCCTCCACTCGTAACTCCATTTGCATGCAAGCTTGTGAACTTGTAGCAATGTTAGTAATTGTTCCAAAACAAATTTAGTAAAATTACATTCAAAGAATAAAAGAGAAATCGTCTCTTCTTTTTTACCACACATCACATAAATTGAGGAGCATCTTATCCCCATTTTAGTAAATCTATTTGTAGTATTAAACCTCTTGTGTAATGCTACCCATAAAATAAAATTGTGACTAGGCATCCCTTGGCTATTACACAAAATTTTTTACCATTCAAATTTAGAGAAGTCTCCTCTAAGCTTCATATACATCATTTTGATGGAAAAATTATAACTAGAAACAAGATTCACCAACCTTGCATTCATAGTTTGTTTTTTGCTATTGATGATCTTTCTAATCATCTAAGATGCCTATGTAAGGATAGCCATAGTTCAACAATCACTTTTTTTTAAAAAATATAATAAATATATACCCATCTAACCCAAGGCTTATCTTTCTTTGTAGCCAAAGCACATAATAGCTTCATAATGGAAGTATAATTCCAAATATAAATGTCAATAATATTCAATCCTTCAACTACCTTAGGCAAACACATCTTCTCATAAACGATCAAGGCCTTTTTTGAAATATTAGCTTTACCTACCTAGATAAAGCTCTTGCAACAACCAAATTATATACTTTTGAGGAAAAAAAAACAATTGAGCCCAGTATGTTTATAAGTTGAAAATGATGGACTTAATTAATTGTATTCTTCCAGTATAGGTTAAAAACTAAGAAGTCGATGACTTTATCATCGCTACAATCTTATGGGTAAGAGGCTAACATTGTTAGACCATAACTTTTTGGTGGACTAGGGTACACCAAAGTACTTAAATGGCAAGTTTCCATACATCTATCCAAATATATCCAAAATTTTAGCTTTTGTATCTTTATCAACTCTACCTAAGTACACTAAGCTCTTAGAGATATTAGCATAATGACCAAAAATCTAAAAGAACTTTATAAATTAAGCATTTAACAACTTAACTAATTCAATGTCACCTTTATAACATAAGAGTAAATCATTTACAAAACACATATGAGTTATGACCAATCTTGCAAACTTTGGGTGAAAATTGAAATTCAAATTGTCATTTAAAGAGGCCACACATATGTATAGGTACTCCATTGGAAGAAAAAATGATGGTATAGAGTCACCTTGTCTTATGCCTTTACAAGCAACAAAAATAACTCTGAGCTCCCCATTAATTAGAGTAATAAGAAAATGTAGTGATGTACTTTATGACCTAATTGACAAAGTGATTAGGAAATTGAGATACTCTATAACTTGCTTGATGAAAAGCCACTTTATTGAATTGTAAGCTTTTTATAAATATATTTTAATAATGCAAATAGGAGATAAGTGTTTTCCAACATACCCCTTGACTATTTCATGGCTTAATAGCATATTATCCATAATAAATCTCCTAAGATAAAGGTTGATTGAGATTCATCAATGAAGTAATTAATAACTTTTTGCAATTTATGAGTGATGGTCTTAAAGATGATCTTATAAAGTATAGCATAATATAAAATATGCCTAAGGTATCTAGTAGAAGAGAGTTAAGGTACATTAGGTATAAGAGTGATTATTGTACAATTAACTTGTTTTAGTAAACATCCACATTCAAAGAAGTCTATAACAACATATCATAGATCTTCTTTAATAACATGTCATGCTTTTTATAAATTAAAACATTAAATTCATCAATACCTAGAGCTTTAGAGTCTTCAATGGATCTTCAAAGCATCAAAGATCTTCCTGAGTTGCAAGTCAACATAAAATCATATGCTATATATGTATGAGCTTTATCCTGTGTTCCACAACAGTTGCATCCACCTTTGGCAATTTAGAGGTAGAATAACCCCACATTTTTTTTATAAAAAGACAAAACCTCTTCTTGCATAACAACTTTTGCTTTCCGCTTTACTTTATTATCATTAAACAAAACATCTATTTTATTCCTTAATTGACTTTCTTTTGTGACAACAAAGAAATAAGCATATTTTTAATCCCTTAATCATAACCATTTAATCCTTCTTTTATGTCTGAAGATGCTTACTTCAATATAACTCTATTTATGCAACTCTTTTATTAAATTCTTCTATGTTGTTGGAGAAACTAGTTATGTATATCACTTTATAGGTTGTTTGTACCTCATCAATCTTCTTTCTAGTTAGGTTGGCCTTGTGAGTAACATAATCAACTTCCCTTTTATTAAGTTGTTTCAAGCTCAATTTGATCTTTTCTAGCTTCATCTAAATCTGATACCATTTATTCCTTACAAAATTATCCTTTTAAGTCGTCTCTAATATACATGAATTATGCATGGTAGTCATAAAATTGAGAATCCTAAATGGAGATTTGGAGGATACAAAATGTTAATGTAAAGAAATAGGAGAGTAATCAGAACAATTTGGAACTATTATTTTTGCTTAAAGGTCACCATAAGAAGATATCCACTCTCCAGTTGCCATTGTTCTATCTATTTTGCTAAAAATCCTACTCTTTGCTTGTTATTTATTTGAGTATAGTAAGAACCCATAACATTTAACTCCATTAGGAAAGTAAATTGAATACAAGTTCCAATTGTTTAATATTAGACCCTAAACAAAGGGCATCATTAATACGATGTCTAACATGTAACTCATTGTTGAAGTCACTTCCAAAAAGCTAAGGGCTTTAAACAATCTAAATATTTCCACAATGCCTACCTCTTCTCTAAATCGTTACTCCTATAAATGACAATAAAATTGCAAAAGAAATCGCAAAACTTATACTCTAAATAGAAAGAATGAAATATTCATGCACCTTTAACACATTAATATCCACCACATTAGATAGAAAAAGTCTTATCTCTTTCTTCTTGGAGGTTTTGTGAAGTCTTATATTATTCCAAATTACCAGATGCATTATAAAGAAAAGGGAAATAAGAATCTCCTATCAACCTAGATTAAGATGCCCTTTTATGAAGTTCAATTACTTGAACCTTATTTCTAAAATAGGTAATGCATTATATAATAGATTCCTGCTATAAGTGGTTAAATGCATTTCTCACCTTTAGGGTGTCAATGATTATTGTTGCTTGCCTAAGAGGCCTAAAAGAACATTTCCTTTGCACTTTAGTCCATCCTTCTTCATTAGTCATGAGCGGCTTGTTTTTTGAGTAATCTTTCTCTTTATAAGTCTCATTTTGCTTCCATTAGGCTATTACACTAGCTTATTTTTAATGGTCCAAAATTGAATTACACTTTTCTTCTCCTTGGGCTTTTACCTCTAAGTGGAGTCAAATTTTTTTAATGATGAACAATCAGGAAGCAATCATACCTATCTTTTTAAGGCAATTTTGGTAATGGAGTCCCCTATAGTGTAATGAGGAAGCAAAAAGTGATATTGGAATGGAAACCTCTTGTCCTTAATACTGTAATAAGGAAGCAAAAAGTCAAATTGGAATAGAAACCTCTTGTCCTTAATTATGTAATAAGGAAGTAAAAAGTAATATTGTAATGGAAACCTAAGAAGCAAAAAGTGATATTAGAATGGAAACTATTCTATTACACTATTAGGGTCCTCAATAGGAATGAATTCATGTATAGGTTTAGTTACATCTATTCCACCAACACTCGTGCATATGAGACCATAGACTGTTGAGTGATACATTTATTAGCGAGTAAAGGTGTTCCAAGTACACTCACAATACAGTTTAAAGAGTCCATCCCCTAACATTTCATTGGCAGATTTGTAAATTTAACTCGTAACCGGATTTACCTTATGTACTCATTTTTCATATAAAAAATGTAAGCTAGATTTATACCTTTAGAAGTTAGGAGACTACTAAAAAAATTACTTAAAAGCTTCCCCTAATGAAGAAGAAACCTCGAAGTCAATAAAAGGAAGGAGTAGATCCTTAGAAGCCCTCCATGCTGTCAATGCTAAATTTGAGATCCCAAAAATGAGAAGAAAGAGAGATTGTTTGTAGACACGAAGATTGGTGGACAAGGTATGAGAGCTTTGGTTGATACTAGTGCTATGAACAACTTTATGAAGGAAGAAGAAGCCAAGCGATTAGGCATAAAATACACACTAACCAATGGTTGGATCAAGATAGTGAAACGTGTAGAGTGTGGTGAAGAACGTGAAGATACGTATTGGTGAGTGGTATCGTTTTATAGATTTTTTTATTATTCTTATGGATAATTTACAGGTAGTGTTGGGCATGAAGGTTTCAATTGCTTGTCTAATAAGTTTAATCACCGATCAATTTTTTAAGGAACTAAAACCTTAAAGTTAGGGTTGATTGAAAAACTATTAAGAAGCTATTCCTAAAAGGTAGAGTCCATCGAGACTTGGTTATTTGGGGTCATGATAGCTTCTACCGTTACCAAATTTTTTGACCTCTTAATGGAGGACCTAACATTAAATCCTTACTTGATCCATCGTTAGTAGTCCCTTTTGCATCTTTCAACCCCATAGGAGGTTCATTCAGGATGAGTTTCTATGTTAGATGATTTCAAAGTTTAAAGAAGCTAGACATCATCGACAATGAATTAACCTTCTTCTTGAGTGCTTTCTCTCTAAGGGATGTTATTTTCTAGAGGGAGATATGTGTTCTTCTTTTTTCTTCCCTAATTATCTTCTTTTACACAAGCGCGCGCACACACACACGCAGACACAAACACAGACACAAATACACATATATGTAAATTCATGTTTACATCTAACAATTACAAAAAAATGTAAATAGTGCCCACCCCGCAACTTATTCGTCACTTGATTTATTTTATTTATGAAATTTCAAATATATTTATTATTTTCCACCCGTTGAGAATAGACATCTTTATTTTAAATAAAAAACATCATTTTTTACACATTTCCTACTTATATTTAGTTTAATTGCAATACATCTTTCATTTTGAAAACTGTTTGCCTTACAAAAACATTAAAGAGCCTTGGTTGTTTATAGATCTTACAAGGAAAACAACACCCTAGCTGTATCAAAATCAATGGTCATATAGATATCGTTTTTTTCCAACAAGACATTGAAAAAAGTATAGAGTTTTTCTCTTTTCTTTTATTCTTGTTTTTTGTTTGTTTAACAAAAAGGTAGTAGAAGTTTTCACATTTTAAGCATTCAAATGTCTCGTGTTTTTTTTGGAAGAAAAGACTTTAGATGACCGTATAAAGGCCTAGACATGTAAGTTATGCATGTAAAGTGACCATTCATAAATGCCTAGTGAGTAGTGACGATGGCAAACCAATTCTTCTTTGTATTCTTCCCATTGTTACGTTCACTATAGATGTACTCTAACCACTACATGATCTATTAGAAATATAATTAGATTCAAAGTAGCAAAACCCTTTTTAATTTTGACTAGAACTTTCAAAATTTGGCATCTATGGTCTTCAATTTAATAATTTTCTTTAGTTATGGTTTATCCCCATCATGTCTCCATTTGCCTTATCAATTAATTAATTACCACATGCATGCGTACAATGTTCAAAAAAATTTTATAAAACACATATTTACTTTAATTAAAAGCTAATAATTCAACTTCTTGTGTCTCATTAGACAGCCACTATGGCGAAAGAATTTCAAACTAATTATGTTGGGTCCTCAACGATTTGATTTAAGGCCTCGTGGGATCTCAATTATTTAATATCCATAGAAAAATAAAATAGGAAAAGTGAACAAAAACCAGCAAAGTAATACAGTATTTTATTACAATGACGAATACTCTGGCAAAAATCAAGAACATGTACAAATAAGTTAGGTGTATACTTGATTTACGTAGTATCAATGTTTTTATATCATACTTGGGTGTTGATGAAAACGAATCAAAGGATTATGGAGTAAGAGATTAAAGTCTATGGTAAATTAAAATTGCATTGGAATTAATAACAAATTATTGGTAAAATAAATCCAATTATTTCGGATTGATCAATGGAATCAATTATTTGAGTTTGGAGCCAAACTCGATGTAGCCTATCTACGTTAATTCAGCTGGATCCGTATGTATCTTATAGCATAAATAAATAGCTAAAGAGAAACATATGATATAATTGTGGAAACTATGTCTCCAATATACTGACTTGTATTCTTCTATCATCCGTTCTTTGCAATGAAATGATTTTTAGTGATGTAGTTCAATCCATAGTTGATGAATGGTGAAAATATAATTATTAAATTAAGCAATAATAATGATATTTCAAATTTAACATGTATATTTATATGTATGCCTATGTTATTGTTGCATATTTTCTGCAATAAGCCTAAACACGTCGAGTTGCCAAAGTAATACTAAGATGTGTATACAGTACATTTAGGGTTGTTGTTCTCCGTATGCTCTTATGGACTGATGATGATTGAAGATTTTCTTGGTAGCCTTGTGCAAACTATACATTTCAACTAATTAAATTTAACTTGTTCAAAACCTAAGCTTGCCCAATACTCTCTAATTGTTTCTTAGTCACCACCTAATGCCTACTAAGTTGGTCAATAACAAATCAATCGTACTCTAAACCAACAGCATATCATTCTTTATTCATCTATGTGTAATTAAGCTTAAAAATTGTCACATACACGCCTAAAACACATCGTATCTTGTGTTCCTTTCTTTTCTCTTTTACCTTTTTTTTTCAATTTACTCGATCTATTTTTCATCGCACATGTATGGTACAACTACGTACTTGGTGAGCATAAGACAACTGTTGTCAGCTTTCGCTTTCTATTTTGTTTCTATACTGTAATTCTTTCCGAAAAGAAGGACAAGTAGACCAACTGAAGTTGTCGGCATGCCTTAAAATAAAAGAGAATACGAGTAATAATATCAGATTTGTCTATTCAAAACTATACTGTTTCCTACCGCTTTAGGTATCGAATGCTACATGAATGTATAATTATATATTCGTTTTTGTTCGCTTAATTACAAGGTTAGTCCCTTTCTCGGATTAATTAATAGATGCTAAAAGTATTGAGCCAAAGAATACACTAGAGAAAGAGTTGAAAGGTGGCCAGGGCCAATGATGCACGTTGAAATGATGTACCATCTAACTTGTCTCCTAGACCTGTCCAGATTTGCTCTCCAGTCAAATGAACTACTTGTGAAGCTTTTTAATACTTGTCTCTCAAAATACTTCAAATATGGATGTTCGTTTTGAACTAGACAGGATACCTTTTACAGCTCATCTTTTGCTCTTACTTGTTTTTCACTTATTTCCTTAAGTTTATCATTTAAGGCATGCCATTTTTACTTTCTTTTCAATCCTTCAAAAAAAAAAAAAAGATTATTCGAAATGGATTCATTAAAACATGTATGTTTCTTAATAAAAAATTGAATATCTCATTAAAATTTTCAATTATGATTGAATATATTTATTTTAGTTTTGTTTATTAATGAATTCACCTCATATGCATTAGTTATTTATAATTTGGATTAGACATTTTGAAGCTATATGACCACCAATTCTATCCAACTAAGCATCTGAACTGGGTTATCTCAAGTCGTAGTCTTATACAAGTAACGTTCGAAAGACATGCCAATATTATATTCATCATTCAGGTAAAATATTATTATTATCTTGTTAGAAGCAACTCAGTTCAGAACATTCATATTAATAGTCAAAACTCAACGGGTTTAATTGATTTGATCACTAATATAATCAATATAATAACTAGAAAGGTTCTAAAATCAAACACATCATTACTATATAATGGATCAAGTAGATATCTGGTGGGTAGATCGAGACTAATTAAGACTTGTATATGGAAGCATATGTCATAAGTTACTATATGAATGAGTTATGGGGGGACCTAAGCGTCGGATTCCTCAACTTTTCCTTCTCACTTAGGTTTTTGTTTCATGGAACACTTGATTTACAATAGTTGATTTTCGTGGAACAATTGACTTAAATACGGTAACGTATGCACTTACCCTGATTTACAAACTCATGTTCGTTTTACTTTGCTGTTAAGCCAACTTGCAAGAGATGGAATATTCAGGTACCTTAAATTTCTCCCGACAATATAGTATAGTGTATGGAATCAAAGCAAGCAAGCGATTGTGACTAATTAAATATAGGGGCTTACACAAGAAACTACAACCGATATTATGTAAGGTGAAAAATGTAGACTTATATTATAATTTTATTATTTTTAAAATAAGTAAAACTATACACGATATGAATTTATAATTAAAGGAAACATGAAAGCAGAAAGAGTTACGATTTCCCCCAGCAAAGTCCAATTGTGTTGCTGTCATCCACCATATGCAAAGACCAGTTGGTCGAAGTTCTTGGTCTTCACTAATAAGGTTTCATGATTGTTCACTGTGCAGACGAGGTGGAGGGTCATAACAAATTGGGACACGTGTTAGGTTCATCCACCATTGATAGCAGACTGCTCCTTCTGCTTCAAGAAGTGCCAAGTCCTAGCAAATCGATTCTGACAGAATGTATCTTTCTACTCCATGAAATATTTCACCGACGCTCCCGAGGGTGGTCGAGTCTATTAAATTATTTAAGAAGTTGAACGTTAGCTAAATTTCATCAATATAAAACAAATTTCACCTAACCGGTTACATGGGAATTAAGCAAAGAGATTAGACTGATTCTGAATCAACTATATGGAGCCAATCATGGGTTTTGGCAAGGACTAAGACTGGAAGTCAAATGATGTAATAAACTTAAAACGATCAGAACAATAAAAACGACATATAGTATATCCGGAACAAACTACTGCCCTTATCTAAGCATCTTTATCAAAACTTGTTTTCTCTCAATCTCAGCCTCTCCATCCTAGGAGAAACCATTACTCTTCCCCTTGTAAAGGTCATGAATAAGCGCTCATAATTACAAAGTAAGTAGCCTAACATAGAAGAGGACAACCCCTGTCCAAGAATCATATATAAGTTTTAGTTCAAGCAGTATTCACTTTTACGTTACTAACTTCTGCTTGAAGCATACCCATTGTAGAATGCTAAGGTACTAGAAAGATTTGGACGTGTAGAAGAAGTGATTAAGCTACAAATTCAAGTTTGATTGTTTCTATTTATATTTTTTATTTTTTTCAAATTTAATGAAAAAGCTTGTTTATTTGACTTTTTAAATTATGTTTTTAGTATTAGTTTCTTTTAGTTTTCAAAATTTATAAGACTATAAAAAATAATTTTTATTTTCTGTTTTTGTTATTTCATAATCTAATTTACTATCAAATAGATATCTTATTTATTATTTAATATAATAATTATTAATAAGAATTATAAATAATTTAATTTAATATTATATATTTAATAAATTAAAATTCATTATTATTAAAAGCATGAATAATTCTATTTTAAATATAAATAAATTTTGATTACAAATTATTTATTTAACAAAATAAAATGAATTTTAATGGTAATTTATGATAAATATTATATAAGAGATTAAAATAAATTTAATTAATTAAAAATAATTTATAAGTTTTATCTAATATATAATTATCATCAATAATAAAAATATAACTATGTTGACATTAATAACTAAATATGTTTTTTATTTGAAAAAATAAAAACTAAAAAGTACAATAAAAAATTAAAATGGAACAAAAGGTGCATCCACCTTGAGCACAATAATGATGACTTGTGTTGGTTCTTGAAGGTACTTTAAAAGAGTGAATTAAGTATTAGTAAATTTGAAAAATTTTCCATAACTTAAAAAATAAGTTTGATTTAAAATTTAATGAATTTAGGAAATGAAAATATAAAAAAAGAATAATATAAAGGGTCTTGCGAAGAAAAATTATAAATTAATTTTATAATAATTCTGCAAACAAATCTTATCTATATCTATTTCCCAATTTTCTCTTAGTATGCTATTAAACTTGGATTTTCAGTTGTTGTACATCTTTATAACACATCTGGGGAGTTATAATAACACATTTGTAAGAGTTCTTAAGCATTTGAAAGTATTTGTACATATACTAGTTGAAAATATCATTAGACATATATCAATTGATGTGGTTATAAACTTATGGTACATATTTTTACTAAGTTTGAAGGGATAATAGTTGACTATTTCTAAACATTGATTATAAAGATGGAAAATTTGATCCAGTTTAGCCTAACTCTTCTCGACCCAAAGTTAATAAGATTAAATTCAATTTATCGAGCATTGGTTGGAATCATACTTTTTTTAATTTTTGAACTTCAAACTAGGGTTAGACTTGAGCTTCATGACTTGACCCAACGATAGCCTAACATATATATTAAACTTTGACTAGTGGCCCTAGCTTCTTCTCTTCTCTCATTTTTTAAACTCTACTGCCTCCACTTGTTCTTCTTCTTCTCATCCATCTAGTCTTTTTTTTCTTCTCTTATGAATTTTTATTGTAACCTCAAACAACGGTGAACTTATTATTGTTAATAGAGAAGAATACAATAGCATATCTTTAACTAGCGTGTGGCCTCTAACAATAACAAAGCCTATCCTTCAAAACCTTAACTATCTTCCTACTTCACTGTTTACTCCTAAAAAACTTGACCCATATGTCCATGTCCACTAGAGCATGGCTTAGCCAATCATCTTATTTTAAACATTAGAGATTACTTTCATTTTCTTCATCTTATTCAATAAGATGTCCAGGTCCCCACTAACACCTTTATATTAATGAGTTCCTTTCTTTATAGGTTATTGAAAGATAATTTAGAAATATGGAGTAACATTGGGAGTTTTGGTGTTTTGATGAATTCTTTTGCTCTAGATCGAGGTTAGGTTTCTAAATTGGGGTAAATGATGAAACATTTATTGAAATTTGGATGGGTTGAGTCAAGTCAGGTCTGTTTTGCTATTGGGTGATTCAAACTTTTGGTTTAAGCTTGAGTCATAAGAGCTAGACTTGATTAGCTTCAAGTTAGATTTTCTTTTAAAGGGCTTTAGATTAGATTCGAGCCTCTTGTAAGGGGCTTTGGGTTAAGCTTAGGCTACCTCAGGCTTGACCTATTACAAATTCTAATTGGTTGACCAATGTGATCAAAATCAATACATTAGTTAATCACTAATATAGAATGGTTGACTAGTGTACTTAAAAACATATTTTTGAAGATTTTTCAAGTTAGTCAAATTATCAAACTCATTCTCTTAATAAAAATTTGACTAAAACCTTCACAAAAGATTTATTAAAGAATATTTTAAGGATAAATAAGTTTTCTTTGAAATCAAGTCTTAATTCATCTTGAATTTGAAAAGCTTTATACATTAAGTTCGAAATAAATATGTTTATGCATGAAGAACCCCTAAATTGTTAAAGTAACTACGTACGAGTTACAATAAAAATTACAAATGAATTTATAGAGTTGTTATGCTTTGATCTTCCTTGGTTTTGATTTTATCCTTCACTTAAATGGTTATGAAGTTTGTGTACTTTTCTCTATGATCTTTATAAGGTGTCCCTTGACTTTATTTTATATTGCTTTCTATCAGTATCTAAATTATCCCTAGTCATAGGATTAACGAGACTGGACATCGTTAATCCGGATAGACTAGCACATGTCAA
>JANJEY010000005.1:69743797-69759435 GCA_024703695.1 Erythroxylum cataractarum
AACATGAAAAGGAGAAGGGAGAAGGAAGAACGAAGGTAGGTCTGGGCGCTGGAGAGGAAGAAAGGAGAAAGAAGGAGGGTTTACTCGTTTTTCAAAACGGCATCATTTTGGTTTTAATGAAGGGCGTAAATCCGACGTTTTTACCGACCACTTTACCGACCGAATAATCTGTCGGTAAATTTCCTCCGCGAAATTCAGCGACCAAATATTGAACCGTCGCAATGCCTTTTCTCCACAATCATCTTCCCCGACGGTTATGCATTTTCGGTTGGTAATTATAACGGTTTTCATACCATTGGTAATATTCCGTCGTAATTCAACATTTTTCTTGTAGTGGACTAAGATCAAATTTATAAACATATACAAAATATTTCTTAAGAAAAAAAAACATATAATTGGATATATACATCTTTTTACAATTCAAATTTTGTTAAAATCTACCTTTCAAGAAGGAATAGATTCTTCTATAAGAATGACTATAATTGATGAAAAAATTACTAATTTAAAAGGTCAAGTAATCAGAATCATAAATGAAAATTTAGTTTATGGAAAAATTAGATTTAATGTCTGTCTTAAATTAGGAATTTATTTACAATTACAAAATTTAGATTAAACAATTACTATAGTTTTATAAATTTTATCGCGAAAATTTAATGACAACTGAATCCCTAAAAAAAAAAAAACATCCTCTTTTTAATTACTTCCAAAATCCCAACCCGTCGAGCCATTGAACAAGTTCCACCTATTGACATTCTTAATTTGACGAAACATAGACAAACAAAATATACCGAGGTGGACTTTGGAAGACAAACAAGGGTATATATCTCCGCTCCTGGTGTTGCGCTAACATGTAGATCTCCTGGCTATGTCTTTAAGAAGTGGTGTGGAGTCCTTCCATAGCTTTGATCCCAGCTTTTCTTCTGCTACTCGACAAGGGGTCGAACTCACTTTTTTACGTCCCCCAAGCAAATGTATTATGTCTTGGAAAAAGAACTCATCACATGGTATGGTCAAGGGACCATTTCTGCTATAACCATACTCTTCATATGCCTGGTCCAGCATCTGCTTAAAAATTGGGTGGTTCAGGTAATCTGCTTTTACAACAAACCTCTTCCCAGCTCCTCCTACTTCGACAGCCAAGTGACCAGGAGGGACGTCCAGAGGCAGTTTCTTCTCACCAGCTCTAGCTAATTTCCACCTGATTTTAACAATTCTTTTCAACTTGACAATGTTGAGGATGCTACACCAGTAACGCGAAGCCATTGTGGCTTCAGTAGTCTGAAGAAATTTAGAGCGAAGATGGCTGAGAGTGGATATAGGTCTGCATTTATTCACATGATGGCACCCTCTTTGCAATGCTTCATTCCATGTAATGACAAGGAATTGTTTAATGTTGCCAAGAGTCGGAAACCGTTCATGTGCAACTAAGTTGTGTCAACAGTTCAGTTTGCTTCACTGATTGTCTTTGGCCTAGGTTGTGTTTAATGAAAGAAAAGTCGTGTGCTCAAACATTGACAATTCGACCCTGGAGGTGCAATTCTCATTGGCTTTTTGGAGTACGGGGCTTTTTTCATGTGTCTAAAGGTGCAGTGCTTGAGGCATAGGAGTATAGGACTATAGCTCAGTTTCACATGCGACTGATTTTTTTTTTAATACAAAGGGCGAAAAAAACGAAATTAACTCAAAGTTCGAGCAAACAACATCCCGTGAGCATCTCGAGAGATCAGCTCTTGGACTCCTAAAGGTGGCTCCTGAAGGATATGCAGGCTGGGGCTTAAGACTCGTGCAAATGTCGCCAAGCGGTCGGCATTCTGGTTTCTTTCGCGGGCAACATGCTGAAGGCGAACCTCCCACTGCTACTGAAAAAGCTCCCAGATACTTGTCAACAAAACGGTAAACTCAATTAGCACCAGATGAGGGCCGGATAGAAGCGTAAGGACCTCGGTGGAGTCCACCTCGACAATCATCCTGCGATACCCTAAGTCTCAGGCCAAAGTCAGGCCAGAGAACATGCCACTGATATCTGTCATACAAACGAATTAGAAGAAAATGTCGCAAAATTTAGGGGATCTATTCATGAAAAATGTGCAATTGAACTTGAAAGCTTTTCTGCAACGTGAGTTTGTTCCTGCCTTATTGAATTGTATAGAATCTGACTTATGAGACGAGCATATTGTTATATCTACCCACTTTCACAGTTGGTAGTAGTATTATCAGAAGTCGAAAATAGCGATTTAACACAAACTAACTTCCGACACTCCTCGATCTAATTGAGATGACTAAAGATTTTGCACTCATGCTCTAAACGTGACATGTCTCCACACTCTTAGCTTTATTTTGAACGTGGACGTGAATAATTTCTCTTTTATGTAGAAACATTTGATTATTGTATGAGAAAGAAAAATCGAGTGGGTAGGAGTAACGGTACTTAATGTGGACTTTTTATGTTCATCTAGAAAAAACTTTTTCTAATATATGGTCTGATACTCTGATTGGACTTGGATTGTTGGTACAAAAGTTTTCCAGGTACTAAACTTGTAACTAAGTTATATCTACTTTTTTTCCAAGACAATCTCACTTGGATTCTTTTATATATTAAGGCGCTAACAATTGTCCTGAAAGAAAAAAAAATTCATACACTTTTGTGGTTGTGATGAAGTGAAAATTTTTTATTTTTATGTAGTTAATTTTAAATTTTATAGAGTACTTGGTTAATAGATTTGGAAAGGTATCAATAAATAAAGAATGAAATCAGTTGTTTGATAATATATTATCATTAAATGAACAATCTTTCTATATTCAAGTTTGGGACATTACTTTATACTCCAGATTGTGAGAGGAATGAAAATCATTCCAGTGTTACACACAAGTATCACGTGTCAGGCCTGAGATATTTTTTTCCTCTTTTTAGTAATTAAATATAATTAAAATATAATTAATTAATTATCTATTTTTTTAACAATTAAATATAATTAATTAAAATATATTAAAATTTGATTTAAACAATTTTTTTTGGCAAAACAATATTTAGATCAAATTATATTTTGAAGATATTGTTTGGCTGATGATTTGTTAATGCAAATAAATGCTAGAATATATTTTTTTCTTAGAGAACTATTGGAAAGAAAATATCGCAATATACTTGATTTTAAACATTATATCATCATAAATGGGGTGTATAAATTAAATATAATTAATTAAAATATATTAAATTTTGATGTAAAACAAATTTTTATTTCTCAATATTTTTAACAAATCAATTACTATCAATGGTAATAGTAATGATAATGGTAATCATTCATTCGTCCTAACCAACCACCATAATTATAAAGATTATATCTATTTTCATTTCTCACTGTCAACAATTGTTGATTGCCTAACACAACCAAAGGCACAGCAAGCAGAGAAGAGAAGAGAGAAGTGAGGTGAGAGAGAAAAGAAAGAAAAAGAGAGACAAAAAATATTCTGTGTATTTTGGGTCTAATTTTTTCTTGTAATTCTCCAGTTTTTTTTCAGTAGTAAAATTTTTCTATCCTTGCTAGGGGTTTTTACCCTAATGTGAGAGTTTTTTACATAAAATTTGTGTGTTTATTACTATTCTTTCAATCATATTTAGTTGTGAACCTATTCTAATTCGATCAATTTTCACAACAAGTGGTATCAGATTAAGGTGAGAAAATTACGATGAATTTTTGGGCATAATCTGTTCGGAGTTCCGGTGAGCACAGTGAAAGTTAGTGAATAATAACCAAAAGGTGGCAATTGTTCATTCATTTTTTTCATTAAACTGTGCAGTTACTATAATTCAAGTATACAGTAATATTCACGTATACGATACTATTTACGTGTATGGTACTATTCATTCATACGGGTACTATTCACGCGAAATAGTGAGAGCTAAATTCTTTTCGTGATAGAAACAATGGCAGCAAAATTTGAGATTGAAAAGTTCAATGGGAGTAATTTCTCACTATAGAAGTTGAAGGTAAAGGCAATCTTGAGGAAAGATAATTTTTTAGCGGCCATTAGTGAACAGTCAGCTAGAATAACAAATGAAAAATGGAAAGAGATGGACGAGAATACTGTACCTAATCTTCAACTAGCTTTAGCTGATGGAGTATTATCCAGCATAGAGGAAAAGAAGATTGTGAAGGAAATATGGGATTATCTCACAAAATTGTACAAGGCCAAATCACTTCACAACAACAAAAAATTGAAGAGGAAAATATACACTTTACGTATGGCAGAATCCACTTGAAGCACTTAAATACTTTAAATACTTTATTTTCCCAACTCACATCATTGGGACACACAATAGAGATAAGTGAACACGCAAAACTTTTACTCCAAAGTCTATCAAATTTGTATGATTAACTTGTCATCAATTTAACAAACAACACAGACACTCGAGTCTTTGACAATATTGCAGTTGTTGTTCTAGAAAAAGAGAGTCAATACAAAAGTAAGGAAGATAGGCTAGCAAATTCACAACAAGTGGAGGCTTTGGCGGTGACAAGAGGAAGATCAATGAAACATGACCTAAGTGGCAGTCATAATTATAGTGGATCAAAATCCAGGAGTAAGAAGAGATTCAAGTGCTACAATTGTGGCAAGAAAGGCCACTTGAAAAAGGATTTTTGGAACCTGAATAAAAGATTCTATTCTTTAAGGAAATGCAGAAAATACTCATGATGATGGAGGTGCAATGGTCTGTGAAGTAGCAATTACTATTGCAGGTAAGAGTAGAATTGTTGATGTATGGCCTCTCGATTCAGCAGCTATTTGTTATATGACCTCTTGAAGAGAATGGTTTCATTAGTATGAATTTGTCTCTGAGGGATTTGTGTACAACTATAATGATCAAGCTCTGAAGATCATTGGTATCATTACCATTAAGCTAAAAATGTATGATGGGACAACTTAGACTATTGAAAAAGTGTGACATGTGGAGGACTTGAAGAAGAATTTGTTGTCTATAGGACAACTGGATTATCTCAATTTCAAATTTGATATTCAAAACAAGACCATAAAGTTGATTAAAGGAGCGCTAATATTTATGAAAGCAAAGAAGATTATTGCAAATCTGTACATGCTGAAGGGAGTAACTTTGCAAGAAGGAGAGACGTCCATTATAGTGACTAGTTCAGACTACAAATCTGCAATGACGTGGCATAAAAACTTAGATATATGTTAGAACAAGAAATGAAGATACTTGCAGAGAAGAATCTATTTCTAGGTCTCCCAAAGGTATCACTACCCTTCTGTGAGCATTGCATTATGAGTAAGCAATATCGATTGAAGTTCAACACATCAAAGTTCATAAGCAAAGAAATTTTAGAATTGATTCACTCTGATGTATGGAAAGCACCAGTTACTTCCCTAGGAGAAGCAAATTTCTTTGTATCATTCATTGATGATTTTTCGAGGAGATGTTAGGTGTTTCCTATCAAGAAGAAGGCAAATGTGTTTCCAACTTTTAAATTTTACAAAGTATGGGTGGAACTCGAATCTGGTAAGAAGATCAAGCTTTTGAGTTTAGATAATGGAGGCAAATATACTGGGAAAGAATTTGATGAATTCTGCAAGCAAGAAGGCATCAAAAAGCAGTTCACTACAACATACACTCCTAAAAAAATAGAGTAGCAGAGCGGATGAATAGAACTCTGTTGAAAAGAACCAAAGCGATGTTAACAACTACAAGCTTAAATAAGAAATTATGGGCAGAAGCATTCAATACTGCCTATTATGTGGTGAATCGAGCTCCATCAACTACAATTGAGTTGAAGACACTGATGAAGATTTGGAATGGTAAGCAAGTGGATTATTCCAATCTCCATATATTTGGAAGTCTGGCCTACATGATGTTCAATGCCCAAGAAACTACAAAGTTGAATCCAAAATTCAGAAGATGCATTTTCTTAGGGTATGATGAAGGTGTGAAGGGGTATCGTTTGTAAGATCCCACTGCTCACGAGATTGTTATCAGTAGGGATGTTATCTTCATAGAAGATAAGGAACAAGAGCAAACAGAAAATGTTGGCACTGTACAAGAGAATCCAGAAACTACAACAGTATAAGTGGATATGGAAGTTGATCAAAATGATTCTTCTGAAGCTACACCAGAGCACGAGGAGCAAGAACTAGTTGAATATGATGTTCCAAATGGTCGAAGACCAACTAGTATAAGAAGAGCATCAAGCTGACACTCAGATTATATTATAGAGAGCAATATTGCATACTTTCTTTTAACTGAGGTTGGAGAGTCATCAACTCTTTAAGAAGCAATGAATAGTTCATATGTATCTCAGTGGATGATAGCAACATAGGAAGAAATTAAAGCTCTGCATAAGAATAAGACATAGGATTTGGTATCTCTACCGTTAGGAAGAAAGCCTATTGGCAATAAATGAGTTTACAAGATCAAGTGGAGTGGTGATGATCAAGTAGAGCGATATCGTGCTAGATTGGTGGTAAAAGGATATGCTCAAAAAAAGGTATTGACTTTAACAAAATATTTTCACCTTTGGTTCAACTCACTACAATTCAAGTAGTTTTGACAATGTGTGTTATGTTTGACTTGCATCTTGAGCAGTTAGATGTGAAAACTGCATTTCTTCATGGAAATCTTAAAGAAGAAATTTATATTCTCCAATCAGAAGGTTTTGAAGAAAAAGGGGGAAGAGAACTTGTTTTGCAGGTTGACCAAATCTCTATATGGTTTAAAATAGGTGCTGAGGTGTTGGTATAAGAGATTTGATTCTTTCATCATGAGCCTTGGATATAGCAGACTGAATGCAGACCCTTGTGCATATTTCAAGAGGTTTGAGAAAGATGATTTTATATTCTTGCTATTGTATATAGATGACATGTTAGTAGCAGGCCCCAATAATGATTGTATCAAAGAATTGAAGGCACAATTGGCTAGGGAATTTGAAATGAAGGACTTTGGATCAGCAAGCAAGATTCTAGGGATGCAAATTCACCTAGACAAAAATGATAGGAAGATTTGGCTTTCTCAAAAGAATTATTTGAAGATCTTGCGGTGATTCAACATGCAAGATTGTAAGTCAATTTATACCCCTCTTCCTATTAATTTCAAGTTATCCTCATTTATGAGTTCTAACAATGAAGAAGAGAGGATGGAGATGTCTCGAGTACTGTATATATTAGCAGCGGGGAGCCTCATGTTCGCTATAATTTGTACAAGACCAGACATTGCACATGTAGTGAGAGTAGTTAGTAGATATATGGCGAATCCTGATCGAGAGCATTGGAATACTATTAAGAGGGTGCTCAGATATATCAAAGGAACTTCAAATATTGCATTATGTTATGGAGGATCAGATTTTACTGTCAAAGGATACCTTGAGGTGATCTTGATAAAAGTAAATCAACTACATGATATGTGTTTACATTAGCTAAAAGAGTTGTGAGCTGAGTTTCAAAACTGTATTTAGTTGTAGCTACGTCAACAACAGAAGCAGAATATGTAGCAGCTACACAAGCTAGTAAAGAAGCAATATGGTTAAAGATGTGGTTGGAAGAACATGGGAATAAACAAGAGAATATTACTCTGTATTGTGACAGTCAAAGCGCTTTACATCTTGCAAAGAATGGTGTGAAGATATGATTGATTATCAATCAAATTTTCAAGTGTGAGATTTGTCAACAATTGTGACTGTTAATAATTGTTGGTTGGTACTACCATGCCTAACACAATCAAAAGCACTCCTGCCTATAAAAAGGTTGAAGTAGCATGAAGAATTGCACAGCAAGCAGAGAAGAGAAGAGAGAAGTGAGGTGAGAGAGAAAAGAAAGAGAAAGAGAGACAAAAAAATATTATGTATATTTTTTGGTATATTTTTCTTGTAATTTTCTAGTTTTTCCTTATAATAAAATTCTTCTATCTTTGTCCGTAATTTTTACCCTAATTTGAAATTTTTTTACATGAAATCTGTGCACTTATTACTATTCCTTCAGTTCTATTTAGCTACAAACATGCTCTAATCTAGTTGATTTTAACAACACTCAGTATATTGATTCTTATTCCTATTACGATTGGTTTATGTGAATCAAGCACGCTCTTATTTTGTATACCACTTTTATATAGAGGATTGAAGACCTCAACGGACAAACTTATGACAATTATTATGGAAAATTCGATCATGCTTTTCTGGTCAACTCTCAGTACTAATTGATGAATTGATTGATGACGAGTAATATGAAGCGGAAAATTAAAGGCAGTGTTTTTTCAGACGAACCGCTTAGTGAAACTTCTCAATCTCACTCAAAAAGGAAACCCTGTCAAACAACTAGGAATCCAAAGTTTAAAGCAGCTCTTTAGTCCAAGTTGACATTCTTTTGGAATGTTAAAGCATCATCTCCCATCTTGAACAACTCAAAAGGACCAAGCTTTGAGTTACTTCGGACAAAAACTGTTACTGACAATGCCCATCCTTACCTTTTTCATTCTTGAGAAGTGAGTTTTTAAATCTATTTCGAACATAGGTTCGGCTTGTCAAGTTATTTGTTAAAACCAAAAATACTTATTGTTTGTTATATTATGATAAATCGTAAAAAGTCAAACTGCTTCAAGTGAGAGGATCTTCTCCATTTAATTAGATGGAAATTAGGTTTGATTTTGACATGTAAAATCTTTCAAACCCATTTTAACAAAATGAGTTAATTAAATAAAAATTACAACTAGACTTTTGTAATTAAAAATTGATAATTACATTTTTAGTATGTATCAAATAAACCCTTATAAATACATAACAATTCATAAAAATCTATTTTAAATAAATTACTTAATTAACAAAATCAAATAATCAATTTAATTCAATATCTCCTTTTAAATATTGGCAGTATATCTTAAAGCAATCGGTAAGATTACTCCTTTATAATCCCTTTTAATAAAATGCAAAGAAAAGATTAAGTACAATTAATACTCGTAACTTGACAATGACAAAATGGGAGTCATATGCAATAAGGTTTTTTAGTATGAAATAATCATATTAATTTAACACACCAATGTCTTCCAACTATGACTGTATTTAATGACCGCCTGGAACGAAAAGTAAGGAGGTTTCCATAACCTTTGCTTTTGGTTTTTGGAAACCGTCACATGCTCGGTGTGAAACATATAAAAGAAGCTATGTCAAGACAACTAAAGCTTAGAAATTTGTGGGATTGGAGTTGTTTATGGTTCAGAAACTTCTTGACGTTGCTGAGCCATGTCTTCAACGACCAAATAATTCAATTACTTTTATAAACTTATGAACCCAACATACAGCTTTATCACGGTCTTGTCTACAAGTCTATCTGTCTGAGCAAGCAACCTAGAATTAGCAACGCCAATCCCGCCATCAATCTCTCGTCCTTTTCACTCACCCACCTTTTGTTTTTCCCTTTGTTTATGGTTTTTATTTTAGTTATTGATTTTGCATGTTCAATAATTAAAAAGCAAAGCACACTTTGATGCAGCATATAAAAGCTGTAACATTTCCTTCACTTTCTGGGACAACATCAAGCTCACAAAGGGCGTAGCTCATTTAATATCAGAACAAAAAGAAACACAGAAAAGAGAATCTTGTTCACAATGTGCTAATGATAACACACCATGTGGCGTTGAACAGTAAAAAGACCTTATCCCAGTATGTAGGTCTCATTTGCTCTTTCTTTTCTGCATAAACCATGCACAAATGGAGGGGTGAATGATAAAAGGAACAAGCAACTTGAATGTTAAAAGGACAAGTGGACCTTAGAAAAACAGAAGAAACAGGACAAGGTCCGGGGTTCGAGTCCTATCCAACTCCATCTCTTGTTCGCTTTCGACTTCGTTAAGAATATAATAATGATAAACATGGAAAAGGAGAATAACAGTACTCTAGTGGTCCGTCTTTGGTTGGACAGCAGAAACTTTGCTTCCTCATGACTTAAAGTTGTGAGCTTTTTCCCGCCACGAGAATGATAAAGGAGGGGAACCAGAACCGGAAAGCAAATCAAGTTAAACTAAATTACGCACTTGTTTATCTCTTTTCCGTGGAAAATGTCAGCTAAAGTGAATGAAGAAGAAGATTTTGAATATCTACAAGGATGGGTGGGATTTGCTCACAGATTGCAATATGTTAGTCAATGCTTGGATTTCTTACCTGCATACATGGAACTACTGATTTTTTTTTACAAGTTGCTACTCTTTTTGAAAAGAAAATGAAATGATATGCGACAAAATAGAAAGAAAAGGGGACCAAACATCCTTTAATCTGTTTGCATGCTAATATTATATTAAAGATACAGCTGAAACGAGGGAGGCAATTTGAATTTGGAATTGCAAATACGATATTTTGACTAATTTGGTAGATAAGTGTGCACAAAGACTTTATGGATCTCAGGTTTTCATGGTCTTTCGGTATGGTGGGCAATGCCGTAACTTTCACGGTGTGACCTTCATATATTATATACACATAAACTATTGGATGAAGAGAAGAGAAGAGAAGAGAAGACAAGCAAGCATTAAATAGCTGTATTTGCCTATTTGGAACGAACCGTGTTCCTATGAAAAGGGATAGGAGTTGCATATGAATGCCGCACATTCTTTTTTCTTGTTTTGGGACAGGAAAATAGAAGTAAATAAGACACAAGCAAGACTGCAATCGATACAGGTGTCGCAGAGACGGGTGCTGGACCTGCTGGTGTTAAAAGATAAGATAGAATATAAATCATATCCCTTTAATTTCGGGATACATAGGATACTTACCATACATAGCAATGTAATTATTCTATAAAGTGTAATGTTGTATCAGTTGAATGAAATAATCCGATTCTCTGATTTATCATGGTATCAGAGCCTGATTGCGATCACTTACGCAATTCAGGAACTTCATCATCTACCTTTCTTTTCCGACTCTGATCAATGGGTGACGAAGCTTCATCGTCTCCTGCATTGTCAGAAGCCGCCACCGTTCTATCCCAAGAGATTGCTAGACTGTTACAGTCTCATAGTATTCCACAATCACAACCCAACACACAGTATGATGCTCATCCTGTGAAGATCGATGTTAAACTTAACAATCAGAACTATGTTCTTTGGGCAAGGCTAATGGAGATTGCAATTGGGGGAAGGGGTCGTCTAAGCCATATTACTGGACAACCGGTGCCCCCAGATTCAACAAGTGCTGAGTATCCTGGATGGAGGCAACGTGACTTGCAGGTATTCTCATGGATAACCAGTTCCATAGAACCCAGTTTGGTGACTCAATTCATACACTATCCAACAACAAAAGATCTGTGGAATGGTCTGGCTGTAACATATAAAAGTGGAGAAGACAGCCTACAGATCTACGACCTTGTGACTAAGGCCGATCGAATTCAACAAGGAGACCTCACGGTGGAGGATTACTATGGTGCGTGTAAGGCCTTATGGATGGAAATAGATCGCCGACAACCGAATCCGATGGAAACGGCGGCTGATATCAATACATACAATCGGTTACAGGAGAATCATCGGCTATTCAAATTTTTGTCTGGACTGACAGTAGACTATGATGGCATCACAAGGGATATATTGAAGGCCACCGAGCTCCCCTCAGTTGACGGAGCGTATGCCGCCGTGCGCCGGGAAGCCGCCAGGAAGAACATAATTGGTTCTTCGGTGACTTCGACCGGCCACACAACATCACTGGGGATTGGCACAGGATTACTCAGCAAGGGACAAGGACAGAAGCAAGCGCAGACACAGGGACCTCGACGGACAGAAATGGCCGGTGGAACAGCCGAGTCATCATCCCGTCGGAAGACTGATAAAAAGTGTGACAATTGCGGAGTAAAGGGTCACCTGAAACGCGACTGCTTTCATCTGATTGGATACCCCGACTGGTGGGAGCACCGTGAGAGGAAGACAGATGCGGGAAAGGGGGAGCCGCGACGGGGAACAGCTGCTATTGCTAACAGTGGGGAAATCTCAACCATGGAGACCGAGGGTTTGAGTTCCGCCGGAGAAGGGGCAGCAATGATGAGTTTCGGTGGGTTTCGGTCGGATCAGGGCAGAAGGGTGATTGCCCTAAATCGCGATGGAACTCAGATTCCAGGAGGCAGCCACGGCAGAAATCCCCAAATTGAAGGAGATAAAGGGGGTAATTTTTTAGAATTGCAGCCAAGTCCCTTAATTTCTGATTTTAAGTATTTTCCACCTGAAATATTTGATAATGATTTATGTAATGAGGTAGAATTACCAGAATATCCCTCGGTTAATGTGATTCAGAATAAGAGTGCTCATGATGAGGATCAGTGGATTTTTGACTGTGGGGCAACAGATACAGTTACTAATGACAAGAGTGATATTATCAGATCTTCAGTCCCACGGAAGAATTTTATTCAGACTGCAAATGGAGAATTGGCCCCAGTAGAAGGGGCTGGTGTTATAGAGATAACCCCTGCTCTAAAGCTGTCCAATTGTTTATTTGTTCCTTCCTTGTCTTGCAAATTATTGTCTATCAGCCATGTGTCTAAAGAACTGAATTGTGTTGTTCACATGTATCCTACGTTTTGTATTTTGCAGGATATCCGGTCGAAGGAGATAATTGGGCGTGGCACTGAAAGGAATGGATTGTACTATGTTGACGAGGTCTCGCCAAAGGGCACAGCCTTTCTAGCACATGGTTCTAATGATCAACAAAGTTGGTTGTGGCACCGACGGTTAGGACACCCCTCACATAGTTATTTCACACTGCTATTTCCTAAATTTTCAAGTTCTCAGTTACAATGTGACACTTGTGTTTTGGCGAAAAGCCATAGACATTCTTATCCTTCTAGTAGTACTCATATGGATAATCCTTTTACATTAATACATTCTGATGTTTGGGGTCCTGCACCAGTATTTGGGTCGAATGGGTTTCGGTATTTTGTCCTATTTATCGATGATTGTACCCGAATGTCTTGGGTTTATTTCTTGAAAAATAAATCTGAAGTGTTTTCCAAATTCACTCATTTCTATCAATTAGTCCAAACTCAATTTCAAAAACAAATACAAATACTTCGCTCTGATAATGGGGGCGAATTTGTCAATCAAACCATGCAAAAGTTTTGTTCTGAACGGGGGGTTATTCACCAGACCACATGTCCCAATACTCCTCAACAAAATGGGGTAGCTGAGCGGAAAAATAGATTCTTGTTAGAAATCACCCGGGCCATAATGTTGGAGTCCTGTGTTCCTACATTTTTTTGGCCAGAGGCTATTGCCACTGCTACTTATCTGGCTAATCGCCTTCCTACAAAAATTCTTCGGTTCAGTACTCCTATACAAGCTTTAGCTACTCACACCCAAGTGCCTCCAACCTTGGCACTTACACCCCGTATCTTTGGATGTTCGGTTTTTGTCCATATTCCTAAAACAGCCCGTACTAAATTTGATCCCTGTGCTGAAAAATGTGTTTTCGTCGGATATGGGGTGAATCAGAAAGGTTACCGCTGTTATAATCCAAAAACCCGTCGCATGCATGTTACCATGGATTGTGACTTCTTAGAAACTGAATATTATTATTCCAGTGCCAACCAATTCCCTGTTCAGGGGGAGATTCCAGTTGAGCCACTAAATTGGTTGTCATCTACTATTCTTCAATCCACAATCTCTAGTCAGACTAGTGATTGGTCCCATGATCCCGGCAACATAGTACAACACGATCCTGACAGCAACGCGTCTAGCTCTACTTCGGCGGATATACCTCCTGAGGTTAGTAGCTCTAATATTGATATTCCATCAGATGATAATCCCAGTCCCAGTTATAGCTCTAATCATCGTGATACTGAGTTATCCGCAGAGACAGGATCTGTGCCTTCATCAGGGGAGATAGTACCTATACCGAGATATACACTTCCAGCACGGAGTACACGGGGTGTACCCCCGAAGAGATATATTGCGGAACATGCACCTGGTTCGAGTAAGTATCCAATAGCAGATTCGATCAGGGGAAATTTGACGGAAACTGCTAGAATTTTTTCTGCGGCAGTATATGCAGAAGAGATTCCTAGAACAGTTGAAGATGCTATGCTGGTACCTGAGTGGCGAAAGGCAATGCAGGTAGAAATGGATTCTTTGGAAAAGAATGGTACGTGGGAACGATGTGTTCTGCCCAAAGGGAAGAAACCAGTAGGGTGTAAGTGGGTTTATACCATAAAACGGAAGGCGGATGGGACTATAGAGCGATATAAGGCGAGATTAGTGGCCAAGGGATATACTCAGATCTATGGGGTGGATTATTCAGAGACATTCTCACCTGTGGCTAAAATTGACACAATTCGGGTATTGTTCTCTATTGCAGCAAATCTAGATTGGCCGTTACATCAATTTGACGTGAAGAATGCATTTTTACATGGGGATTTGGAAGAGGAAGTCTATATGGAGCCTCCGCCTGGTTTTTCTAATCATTTTTATCAGTCTGAGACATGCCACTTAAAGAAAGCTTTGTATGGGCTGAAGCAGTCTCCCCGAGCTTGGTTCGGGAGGTTTACGGTTGCAATGAAGAAGTATGGGTATCACCAAAGCAATTCCGATCATACTCTGTTCTTGAAAAGAAAGAATGGGAAGATCACGTGTTTAATTATCTATGTGGATGACATGGTTATTACTGGGGATGATGTTGAAGAAATGGAAAGGTTGCGTAATAACCTTTTCAAGGAATTTGAGATGAAGGATCTGGGACACTTAAAATATTTTTTGGGTATTGAGGTGATGAGATCATGCAAGGGCATATATATTTCTCAGAAGAAGTATATTTTGGATCTCCTAGCAGAAACTGGTATGATTGATTGTAAACCAGTTGATACTCCTATTGTTGTAAACCATGGTCTACAAATAGTGGAAGGGGCAGAGTTGGTGGACAGTCGGAGATACCAACACTTGGTTGGGAAGCTGATTTATTTATCCCATACGAGACCAGATATTGCATATGCAGTTGGGGTGGTGAGTCAGTTCATGCATTGTCCACAAAAGTCGCATTTGGAGGCTACTATGCGGATCTTGAGGTATTTAAAGGGAACACCTGGAATTGGTATTTTGTTTAGAAAGAATGGTCATCTTCGTGTAGAGGCGTACACAGATGCAGATTGGGCTGGCAGTCCTGTGGATCGTCGGTCTACATGTGGTTACTTTACCTTGGTTGGGGGGAATTTGGTTACTTGGAAAAGTAAAAAACAGAAAGTGGTGGCGTTATCAAGTGCTGAGGCAGAATTCAGAGGGATTTCTCGTGGGCTAGCTGAGGTGCTCTGGTTGAGGAAGTTGTTGATTGAGATAGGCTTTCCGCCATCTCAGGCGTGTCCGCTGATGTGTGATAACAAGGCTGCGGTAAGCATATCAGAGAATCCAGTTCAACATGATCGCACTAAACATGTTGAAGTGGATAGGCATTTCATTAAAGAGAAGCTAGAGGGCGGGATAGTCTCACTTCCGTTTGTTCGATCTGAGGATCAGTTGGCAGATATTTTGACCAAGGCAGTGACAGGCAGGATATTTCATGATGTGCTGAGCAAGTTAGGCGTTGGAGACCCTACGACCGAACTTGAGGGGGAGTGTTAAAAGATAAGATAGAATATAAATCATATCCCTTTAATTTCGGGATACATAGGATACTTACCATACATAGCAA
>JANJEY010000005.1:69789714-69801295 GCA_024703695.1 Erythroxylum cataractarum
ATTAATTTGGTGTTCATTATTTATGAATTGATATTGATCTATAAGCAAATTAATGAAGTCTATGATATATGACATAGTATTAAGGAAATCATGATGTGATCATAGTATTGAGATTCTTATCATGTGCAATTATGTCAGAATCTAAATTATCCCTAGTCATAGGATTAATGAGACTGGACATAGTTAATCCTCATATACTAGCACATGCCAAACTCCTTGATTTGATCAAGTAGTGGATCTCAGAAACTGTAGACATAAGATGTCTAGAGTTAAGATGTGGATGCTTGCTAGAAGTAGTAAGTACATTGGATGACCTACCATGAGATCATCATGTGGATGTCCTATTCTAATGTCAGTGATAATCTTATCATATCAATGGTGTAAGTATCCTTAGACTTGAGGTACTCAAGGATATCTTGGATACTGATTATGTGCTTTGACTCTATTCTTTGTTGCCTTGGAGAGGTCACTCATAGAGTGGTGATTATGTACAACTTGAGGTATTCGAAGGTAATTGAGTTGCCAATAGAGGATTCACTATTTCTGTGATAGCAGAAGATAATACCCACGACTTCTTGTCGGGGTCATTACTTAAAAATCTCTGGGCGGAGTACATGTGTCATGAAGAATGTCTTCATTGACATATAGAGTACTGAGTCTCAGAGCGAGAACTGATATCACTTGGACTAGATTTGACGTAGTTAGTCTAGTGAGAGTTGACACTTTGCCCATACTCATAACCAAGTAGGGTATATATCATGGTGAAAGGATGAATTGCACATCAATTATCTATGAGAGGGTTCATGACGAGCACGGGTTCATTTGTCAAACCACTTACTTTTTGATCAATTGGAGTCATGATGTGTTGCTAGACACCGCTCATAATTTGCTTAGATTAAATGCTAATCTAAAATACCAACATAACGGAGAACCTAATGAGTTACACGCATAAGAGTGACTCGGAGGATTCATAAAATAGTTTTAAATATAGATCCATTATATGGAGAGCAATATAACAAAATAGATCCCGATAAGATCGGGAGATGTCTCAATGCGATCGCGACATCAATATTGCATAAATAGTTCTCCGGTATTTTTCCACACCTAGAACACAATAAGATCGACTCTAGTGTGACTAGGGAAGATGAGAGTCTTCTTTAATAAATTGCATTTATTGTCTTTAAATAATAAAAGACAAAAAGCTAAAAAGGACATGTTCGTAAAAAAGGTTTTTTAACAAGTACATAAAAATCATCTTTCAAGCTTCTCTTTTAAGCTTGATCATCTTTTTCTCTCTTCTTTCTCTTTAACTTTTTTTCTTTCCATAGAACAAAGGAGAGAGCTAGCACTATTATCTTTATTCTAGCCATTTTTTGATTAAAGAGTTTGATTCAAGTAATTTCTCCGATCTCTGCGTAGATATCGATAGAGACAGTCTATTTTGGTTGTTGTAGTTTGCGATAACCCGACGAGTAAAAGATCGAATAATGAAGGAGACTACATACAAGATATATGGTTATTATATGAATGATTGACTTATGTAAATGTATGAATTCTTAGATATATATGTTATGAACATATAAATGAATTGGAAATCTTTTGGAAACATAACGCTACAAGTCCACTGTCCTTTTTTTTTTTAAAAAAAAAAGTCCACTGTCCAACATTCTACATTGGCCCAGTGAAATAATCCGAGAACACCTCTCTCTTAAGGCTAAGGCCCGTATATCTCATTCTAGTTCTATTCTTAAAATTACAATTCAAAATGTCAATTTATTGGACCCTAAAGCGAAAATTCAAGAAGAGCCGTTTTAAGCTCTTTACTAGTTCCTTTCGCAACCCCAAACGACGGAAAACGACCACTCCTGGGATTTGAATTTGACCTTTGGAAATATCTCTTTCGCTTTTTAGTTTCCGTGGATGGTACTATCGGAATTCCAACGTGCGCTAAGTTACTGCCCCCTCCTTTCCGCACATTGGAACATCACCTACTCCCCAAAAGCACGTGCAAGCATAATAATAACCCCAACGCCGAATCACCCTCGCACGCGCCGTCCAAACCAAAGTTACCAAACCCGTGCTCTACAACGCGCCAGCTCGTAGTTGTGGGCTACATATTTGAAATCCACTGGAGGAACCCTCCATCAACCCTGACGGACATGCAAACGCTTACCCCTCCATTTCTCTGACGCATGCCGGGTGGCAAAGATCTAGAAGGAGTTTGAATAAGAGAAAAGTCGCGTATACTTGCACTGCAATGCAGACCATATTACTACGTATTTAAATAATTTAGTAACCAAAATAAAAACGAAAAACCAAAAGAAAGCTCAAAAAGGCATATTCTACGGCCCAGCCTCCTTCTTTAAAACAGAAAACATACGCAAACATTCTGTCGACGATTCACGCTATCAGAACACTTCTCTCTCGCGTCGCGCTTTTGGCTTTCTGATTTAGTAGTTAATACTCGACGAAGATGCACTCGAATCACTTGCTTCTCGAGGAACCTATAAGGATGGCTTCAATTCTCGAGCCATCTAAGGCTGTGAGTATCTCTTTTTCTATTAGTTTTTACGCTTGTTGTTTTGATTTCCTGATGTGTTCTTTTTGTTGACTTTCAGACCTTTTTCCCTGCAATGACGAAGATTGTGGGCACCCTAGGGCCTAGGTCCCGATCTGTGGAGATTATTTCTGGATGCCTCAAGGCTGGAATGTCTGGTAATTCTTCGATTTTTCTGGTTACTTCTTTCTTTTATTATATAGATGCTTTGGGTTGTGGAGGGATCTGATGGATTTGAAAGTTGTCGATTGTGTGGAACAGTGGCTCGGTTTGATTTTTCATGGGGCGACGCGGAGTATCACCAGGAGACTTTAGAGAATCTCAAGAAGGCTGTCAAGAGCACTAAGAAGCTCTGCGCCGTATGTTTATCTGGATTTTTCCTCTTTCTGTGTTAAAAGTTTTTTTTATTTCTTGTGATATTTTCCTGGGATTTGAAACTGATGACGTTGGTCTTGTATTAGCATTCTAGATTTGGTGAACGAGTGCTAGTTTGCGCGGGTTATTTATTTATTTTGCTTATTTGTTCAGGTTATGCTCGACACGGTAGGCCCTGAGTTGCAGGTTATTAACAAGAGTGAGAAATCTATATCTCTTCAAGCCGATGCCACTGTGGTTCTAACTCCTGACCAAGGACAAGAATCCTCTTCTGAACTATTGCCTATCAATTTTGATGGACTATCTAAGGTTTGAAAATGTGGCTGCATTTGAGCTTTAAAATTTTTTCCCGCACACACAACTATTAGACTAACTTTGGGTTTGTTCTCCTAATATTTGGGAGTCATGGCATTATTATGGTAATCAAATCGTGAAGTTTAATCGTTTCTACGTAGTTTAGTTTGTGATACTTCAAGTTTGAGAAAATTTTGTTTGACAAGGCTTTCCCAAGCATTTGAGTGCTATATTGCCAGACATTGTTTTGGTTTTAGTCTTAATTTTTTATATTATCAAGTAAATGGCATTTTAAATCTGTGGCGTGTACATGTAAATGGATGCCTTAAAGTGATTTCTTGTAATACCCAGAATTCTAGTAATCTTATTGTTGTTCTATCTTGGGTTTTTCTCATATGTGAAGGGTTGATGAGGTTTTTTTAATGGAAAATGCTGAACCATCCATTTTGATATTGGCAGGCAGTGAAGCCAGGAGATACCATTTTTGTTGGTCAATACCTGTTTACAGGAAGTGAAACTACTTCTGTATGGCTGGAGGTAGGAACAAAACAGGGAAAACTTTATGAAACCAGTTGAATATTTAAGTATTGAATTGTTGCATTTTTCCTATTTGATAAGTGATTTGGAAATGCTTATGAATAAGTTGCAATTCCTCTATTTGGTTTATTTTTAATGTATGCATTTAGCATTATTCCGTTATGTTTTCTCTTGGGTTATAGGGGGCTTAATTGGACTTGTAGATTGTTTCATCTTTTTTCTTTTAATATATTTTTGGCAAGCTGACGTAAGTTGATGACAATTTGAATATTGAAGAAGTTGAGTTCATATTGATTTGTTGGCTTGATGAACAAGAAGACATGAATAAACTCAGTTGCACCTTTAACTTCTATACTTTAAAGGCATATAGGTGGATCTCCTATTTGTGTGTGCATGAGAGAGAGAGAGAGAGGTTTTGAGAACAAATTGCATTCGTAGGCATAATGGGGAGCCAAATTACATTCATTGATGAAATTAATGTTATGCTGGAGTGGTCAGGTTTCAGAGGTGAAAGGCAGTGATGTGGTTTGTGTTATAAAGAACACTGCAACTCTGGCAGGGTCATTGTTCACTTTGCATGCCTCTCAAATTCGTATTGAACTGCCTACCCTTTCTGATAAAGATAAGGAGGTTAGTCCCCTCATCTTTGCTTCGGTCTATAATATCATGTGATGGTTACTTTTAACTGTTAACTGATTATTACAAGTAATGCAGGTCATAAGTTCATGGGGAGTGCAGAACAAAATTGACTTCCTTTCATTGTCTTATACCCGACATGCAGAAGATGTTCGCCAAGTAAGATCTTGTGTTTCAATGTTCTTTCACTGCACCATGACTCATTCTATTGGTGATAGTTTCTTCATTCTTGAATTCAGTTGTTTGTTAATTGGTACTGTGATGCAGGCCCGTGATTTCCTCTCAAAACTGGGTGACCTTTTTCAGACTCAAATCTTTGCCAAGATCGAAAATGTAGAGGTAAATTCCATACATGTATATCTTAAGGGCTTTGATGTCTTAAACTGGATTTTGACTAAATATGTGACCATTACTTCCAGGGACTAACCCACTTTGATGAGATTTTACAAGAAGCTGATGGTATTATCCTTTCACGTGGAAATTTGGGTATTGATCTTCCTCCTGAAAAGGTAGGTGTCCAAATTTAGAAATTAGTAAATTCTTTTTGGGAAGTTCTTATCTAGTATGCATTTTCACATCCTTAATTCTGCTGATGCATCTGTACAGGACTTAGTGTGTCATTTGTTGATACCCTCATAGTTGACTTTAAATCATTCCAATTCTCTGTGTCAAACTTTTGTAGCCCCACAGTGAACATTACTTCTGCTAGTATATAAACAACAATAATTGTTTCACTAAAGCCACTTTTTGACTGATCCCTTGTGTAGGAAGAGTTATTTGACTTTTTGGAACTTGGTACCAAAGAAGTTGGAGAATGTTTTTAAATAATCCCTTTGTATGTGCAGGTGTTCTTATTTCAGAAAGCTGCACTTTACAAGTGTAACATGGCTGGCAAGCCTGCAGTATGCACTCGTGTGGTAGACAGCATGACTGACAATCTGAGACCGACACGAGCAGAGGCAACTGATGTTGCAAATGCTGTTCTTGATGGTGTGCTAGTACTCTGGACTGCAAATTTCCTTATGTTTTTGGTTATTTCCATGTTGTATTTGCAATTTTCTTGTCTCTGTGTGCCATAAGGGCTTGCTGAGACAGGCAAACAGATCTTTTGCTTTGGCCTTTTTTTGTATCAATGAGCAATGCATCCATCAGTTTTGTCAATTCTCGTCCAATTGTTTATGGGATGTATATCTTATACCTGACTTCTCCGTGATTCTCTATCCATGCAGGAAGTGATGCAATTCTTCTTGGTGCTGAGACTCTTCGTGGACTATACCCTGTTGAAACCATTTCGACTGTTGGTAAAATTTGTGCTGAGGTACCAAGATCTTTTGCAATGCTCATTGATTTAGATAACCAGTTTCATAAAAGTTTGGACTTCAAGAGTTGACAGAATTGGAACACGGGTCTTTTAACAAATTGAACTCCAAACTTTGGTGCCTGCTCTTTTATATGGTCGGTTCCATGTGGAAAATATCATTTGTTATTGGGTTGCCATAGCTTCCCTAATTAGTACTTGAGAAATTTTAAATTTACTATGATTTTGCTCCATAGTTTTCCTAGTCAATCAAAATAATTGACAAGGTTGGTGTTTCTTTAAAAAGGAAAGGGAAATGCTAGACGATTGAAGGTAGAAAGGATAGTTTACTAGTGTTCTGAGCTTATTCTTGTGTCTTGAAAGATTCATTTTATCCTGACATGTAGGCGGAGAAGGTTTTCAACCAAGATCTATATTTCAAGAAAACTGTCAAATATGTTGGAGAGCCAATGACCCATTTGGAATCAATTGCTTCTTCAGCGGTATTGTTGTTTGTTTGAATAATTACGATTGCACTGCCAGATTAGTTTAATATGCTAGTTTGGGTTTAGTAAATTCCATTGTTCAAATTTGGTCTATTCATGAGCACTATTTAACTATTTTCTAGGTTAGAGCAGCCATTAAGGTTAAGGCATCTGTCATTATATGCTTCACTTCTTCTGGGAGGGCTGCAAGGTATATCTCTCTGCTTATTCTGTTCCTATCTTTTTTGAGTATTCAAAACAAGTCCAGAATTTGATTTGTACACTCAATTTCTTTTTTCATAGACTTCATATTGCCTTTGTAAATGCACTAATTATTGTAAAATTTTACTGCTAAAATATGCAGGTTGATTGCCAAGTATAGGCCAACCATGCCTGTTTTGTCGGTTGTTATCCCACGCCTTAAGACAAATCAACTAAAATGGAGCTTTAGTGGGGCTTTTGAGGTATTTTTAAATTTACTATGCTTCACTTATTTCACTAAGAATTCATTCTCTTGCTACTTTTGTTATTGTAAATGATTTGCTTCTGTTGTTGAGGGGACGAATATTCTCAGATATCTTGCTGAAATTTGAACGTTCATTTTCTGAAATATTCCTGGGATTGGTAATACGTTACCATCCAAATAATAGGATATAACTGTCCATCTTAACAAATTTCCTGTGATTATCCACCGTGGTCATTCATAATTTTAGTTAATTGTTCATGAAGTCTAAAACAAGCTCTCTTTTCCTGTGATATGTGATGCCCTTTGCCATTGCCTTAAAGGGAGCAAGGAAAATTCATTCAATGATTGAATGTAGTGGTCAATTGGAATAATGTTGCAGATTCTTGTTTGATATTACATTTGGTCTTGGTTAGGCCTATGTCTATTTTTTGTCAACCAATTTCTTAGGTGATTGAATTAAGCATATTCTTGGTTAAGCTTGCCCCTTCATGTAAACCCTCTTGGTTGCGAAACTGATAGCACTTTGTTTTATTCATATTCCAATCCAGGCTAGGCAATCTCTTATTGTCAGAGGTCTCTTTCCTATGCTTGCTGATCCGCGGCATCCAGTAAGCTCCTACTTTTTTCTGCACAACTTTTACAATATGCTTTTGTTTTCTGATGATATTGATGAATTGGGCTAGATTAAATATTACTCTTGTAAGTTTAATTGCTATTTGATTTTTGATTGAAGAAGCTGCAGCATGGCTTTTAGGTATCAGTAAGTGCAAAGAAACAGCATGCTCATTGCTACAGAATAGGTCTAGGCTAAAATAGAATATTTTTGAAAGAGATGAAGCTTTGGAACCACTTAGCTAGTGATACTGTTGTCCATGGAACAGACTGTTTCTCAGAATATGGATTATGTTGTCAAATGATGTTCTAACAGGTTTTTAGTGAATTCATTCCCCATATTTAAAATAATTTATTTGTTATCTTTGATTTTGTCAGGCGGAATCAACAAATGCAACAAATGAGTCTGTTTTGAAGGTTGCTCTTGATCATGGAAAGGCCTCTGGAGTGGTCAAGCCACATGACCGTGTAGTAATTTGCCAGAAAGTAGGAGATGCATCAGTCGTCAAGATTATAGAGCTTGAAGACTAGAAATTTTTAAGAGCTAATCCTAAAATTTTTTTGGAAAAGTTATATATCTCCTAGTTTGTGGAGACTTTTGCTCGTGATATAAAAACGCGTCAGAAAATGTACACTGTTTAATGTTGTTCAGAATGCCATATTCTGTCATGGTAGGTATGGCCATGACCCCATTTTCAGTTTGGAGATTGGAAGGCAATTTGATCAAATTACAGGTTCAACGCGGTCGTTTTGTTATCTATTAATATTCCATGCGGTTTTGACTTGGTCATGGAAGAAAGACTAATCTTCTGTACGCTTATATCTAGAAGCCAAGGGCATTTTAATAAATTTTGAGTTCCCACGTGGAGAATCTTGCATGTTTTACTTGGCTATTATTTAATGAAGAGTGCCGACGCCAACCATCTTTTTCTTATCTTTTTATGGATCGATGTCAGAAGTCTTGATGATGTATGTTAAGATGCTATATTGATTCGTTCTTATTTTCTGTTTTGATGCTTAACAAGAGTGGAGGGATGCTCTGTTGGCCTTTCATGAGTTTTATAAGGGAAACAGGAGCGTATGAATATGGAGTGTCTTGTGACTTTTGGATCCTTGGAGAAGTCCTTAGAAGAGTCATTTAAGTAATTGGTTGATCACGAGATCCTATTATTAATTAATTTATCAAGCAGGGCAGCTCTTGAAGGACTTCAAATTAACTGATACATACACAGTTACGAAGGTATGAAATTAATAAGCATCGCATACTTGCATGCAGTTAAAAGCATATGTGCATCTGTATTCGGAAAGACTAGTAGAACAAAATTCAATGGAACGAGAAAGAAATACAATCCATTTCATCCAGTGATGGAAGATGGATCGCTCCTTTTGTTTGAAGACATTTGTTGTTGATGACTATGATGATGATGAAGCAACTCCAGCTCCTTCTGGCGTACGCAAAGCACCATTTTATCATTCTCAAGCCGACTTCTCTCGTTCTCCAACTTGGCTCTCTCCATTTCCCTCTCCTTCTTGCTGCTAAATTTCACCCACTTCACTCTTTGCTTTTCCAGCTCAATTGCTTGGTACTGATAGCTCACTTGCTGCTCTTCCAATTGCAACAGCTTCAGCTTCATGTACTGCTTCTTCTCCCACAAACTTTTTGCCCCATCTTGGATCACAGTCGTCAGTTCTCCATTAAGCCGCTGCATCAAAGATGATAATAAGGCTTCCTTTCTTGGCCTTTTATGTGAGGACTTTTCATCATGATCATCTTCACCATCGCTTACATGCCTATTTTGTCCCCTCCCTTCTCTCGCCTCGTACCCATCCTCATCATCGTCCGATACATCATCATCCCCGTCACTGTTATCGTCATCCTCTTCGTCATCTTCATCACGCACTCTTCTTGCTTCCATTTCAGCCCTGGAATTCGTCATAATGTGGGCATTTTCGGATGAATGAGAGCACCTTTGCTGTTGTTGCTGCTGCTGCTGCTGTTGGAGTGTTACTTGTGGGGGCTGAGCGTGAGACTGGTCTGTAGCTACCTCTGGTGAGTGATTGTTACCAGAAGCAACGCCAGTTGTGCTATGACCGCAACTGTTGTGATAAGCACACATTTCTCTGAAAAACAAGTGCTTGGAATTAAGCAATTTCTTAACTTCATCCTTCCTTTTTGGTGACAAATCCATTGTATCAAGCAAGTTTTGATTCTCCACAACCTTGCAAGCAGTTCCTTTCCCAAGGATATCGTTAACCCTCTTATACCTCTTGTTCAAGTCATTGAATTTGTCCTCACATTGCTGTGGGGAAACATAGAACCCCTTCTCCATCATTGCCCTTGAAACTGATTTCCATTTGCCTTTCTTCTGTGACAACCCTCCTGCCTTTTTCTTGCCAGTAGGGTCAATCGCTTCAGATCCCACCTCATCACCAATGTAATAGACTGCCATTATAAGAAGCCTAACCATGCTATCTGTCCACTTCATTCTTTGCCAAGGAGATATTTTCCTTTTGCCATCACTAGTGCTATCATCTCCAGTGAATCCAGGCTCATCTTCATCACTCAATGATGATTGCTGTCTGGGTTTTGCGGGGGCATATGAGAAACCATGTTTTGCAGATTGTTGAGGATGAAGATCAGATTCATGGTGAGGATAGGCCACCATTTGGGAATGGTGCAAATGATGAGGGTTCTGTTGGTTTTGAGGATTCTGAGGGTTTTGTTGTTGTTGGTGCGGCACTGCCACTTCTAGTCCTAACATAGTTGATCCTACTCCTGAAAATATCCCACCAGGCAAACCATTACGCTCCATCAAACTTTAGCGACTTCTTACACTAACCTTAAATCTTCACCTAATACCTAGGAAACAATGTAATTAGGGATTACAATATGTTTTGGATTCCAGTTCTTGCAGCCAGCAACTCCCAATGACATATCAAAACAGAGAGAGAGAGAAAAAGCAAAGTTGGGTGGCAGTAGATGTGTGAAAAAAGCTTACCCAATAGTTGTACAAAATTTCAGCAAATTGTGACAAAGCAAGAGAGAGGTTGAAATTGAAGCGTAGCACCAACAGGTTCAATACCCAGAAAAGAGAGAAGCAAAAAGATAAAACCTTTAGAACTTTTTCAGACTTGGGATGTAAAAAGATGGACACAGAGAAGAGAAACATGGGTGGTTTTGAGAGGATGAAATTGGCTGGGGAGTTGTGCCTTTTAAACAAAGAAGAAAGATATGGCACATTGAGACCGCTTAGCAACTGGTTTTAGTTAGGGCGGGAACAGACGAGATGTTTTGTGATCTTGACAGGAAACGGACCATGGTTTTGCTCTCCACCGCCTTTCGTATGCTTAAACCCACAGTTTTTCTGAAAACCTCGGAAACGGCACTAGTTTTGTCTCAAAACCTGTTTGTCTCAGTTTAAGAAAAATTAGACAAATCTCAGTTTAAGTAAAGTTGAGGACTGCTATTATATCCAACGAGTTAACCCAATCTTTCTATTTTTGTTTTTGATTTTTGATTTCAATTTTTTAAAATTTAATTAAAAATATGTTTATATGTTTATTTTTTATTTTCTTCTAATTTTTAAAATTTATAAAACTGTAAAAGTATTTTTATTTTCTATTTATATATTTTTATAATCTTATTTATTATAAGCTAAATATATATTATTTAATATTAACTATTAATAAGAATTAGAAATAATTTAATTAAATATTTAACATTAAATATTAAATAAAACTATGAAAATTTTAATTTAATTTATAAATAAATTAAATTTCAAAATTAAAAATATAAAATAATTTTAATTGTACAATTATTAATAAATGTGATTTAAATTTAAAATACCTTCACAAATATAATTTACTTTGATAATTAAAAATATACATTAAAAATAAATATTAATTTATAAATAAAATTTAATTATGAATTAATATTTTATTAATAATTTATCGATAAATATTATATAAAAGTTTTTAAATAAAGTTTATTTATTTATAAAAATTTTATCTTTAAATTTTTATCTAATATATAATTATTATTCGTGTTAAAAATATAACTACAATAATTAAATAAGTTTTATTTTTATTTAAAAACTAAAATAAGAAACCAAAATTAAAAACTTCAGTGACCTGCCCACTAAATTGATTGCCCATTTCTTCACTTAAATTAGGGAGATCTAACGTATATCCTCGTCCGCTGTACATGTATTCATAACGTCAATTTAGGCCTGGTTCTGTTTTATTCTTTCATTTCTTGTTGTTATTTTTATTAATTAATAAGTTTTTATTAATTAAATTAATAAAAACTTATTAATTAATAA
>JANJEY010000005.1:69844711-69879992 GCA_024703695.1 Erythroxylum cataractarum
CACGTTTATCTTATAAATCCATCTTATCTATTACAATAAAATAATAATTTATTATGCATTTAACTATTTACTCAACTTGAATATTTATATTGGGATTTATATAATATTATTTGACTTTTTATATGTTTTAATATTTATTTTTAATATTAGTTTTACTTATCTCATAATCTATATAAAATATTTGGTTAGATATATTTTCATTTATATTTCATATGGTTTAAAATTATATAATAATTAATATATTGTGCTTTGCATATTGATTAATATGCTTTATATAATATTTATATGCATAAATAAATTTTATTACAAATAAAATATAATTAAAATTAAAAGTAAATTTTATTTTTATGTTGCTAAAGAGTCTACTATATGAAGCTCTTTAATAAAAGTTCTTTTATAAATGATAGCTAAGCAGTCAACAAAGTTTTTTAAAAAGTTCTTCTCAGAAAAAGCTCTAGTGACAAAAGCTCTACTGATATAAGCTCATCCAAACAGTTTATGAGAAGAGCTTTTTTAGTAAGCCAGTTGATTGTTTGGTTGTCATTTAAAAAATTATTTTTTTGAAAGAGCTTCATACAATAGATTGTTTGGTAACATAAAAATTAAAAAAATATTTTTAATTTTAACTATATTTTATTTTGTAATAAAAATTATTTATGCATATAATTATTATTTAAAATATATTAAACAATATACAAAGCACAATATATTAATTATTATATAATTTTAAACAATATGAAACATAAATAAAAACATATCTAACTAAATCTTTTATATGGATTATAATATAAGTAAAACTAATATAAAAAATAAATATTAAAAAAATATATAAAAAAACAAATAATATTATATAAATCTCAAAATAAACGTGAAGATGTGTTTGTGGACATTGTGGAAATTATGTGTAAAAACATAAGGGTAAAGAGAATTAAAAAAAATATGCTCATTAATTGATCTAAAAATTTATCTGAAAAAGTATTTTTTAAACTCCAAATTTGAACTTCTCAAAAAAATGTATTTAAGCTTCCAAAAAAGTTATTTCTATAAAAAAAGTGCTTTTGAATTTTACTGTCGAACACTCATTTATCTTAAAAACAACTTTTGTGGTTAAAAAAAGTGTTTATTTATCTTCTAAAAGTTGAAACAAATAGGCACTTAATCTCTAAATGGCGAATGGATTAGGAGACCAACATTACTCTAGTTGTCATAGTATATAGAAGCCTTTCTATCATTCCCAATCCTACATTTGAAGAAGTTGCATAGGGTTTCCTTGGCTCTTAGGATGTGAGATAAGAATCGGTAGTGTCTTGTAATAGTGGTTGGCTCCCAAATGCTCTTGTTTTTTGAGAATATAAATATGCATCCACTATGACCATGTGTTTGTGTCACCAACAATGTCCAAAGCCTTTTAGTAACAAGGAATTTATTTATAAGGCTTGTCTCAATCATCCCCCAATCCACCTCCTTCTTTGAGCTTGTACATATAATTTCATTTGAAATTTGTTAAAACTTTTCCTTCCTTCGTGCCACCCTATAGGGAATTTTTTGTAATTTTCTCGATTGTCTTGATAACCTTTTTAGGGAAACATGAGTGAGTTAGACAATAAATGCAAAGGGAGTCAAGAATAAAATTAATTGGCATTAACATCCTTGTATAAGACAAGTCTTTGTTGACTTAGTGGTTTAGTCTTTTATGGATTTTTTTTCAACAATGGAGCATACTCCCTAAACATTAATTTCCTTGTGATATAGGTAAACCGAAGTATTTGATAGGATGTTGAGTTGTCTTAAAACGTAATACTTTTGAAAGCCATTATATGTCCTCTATAAAACTTAGGTCTTTTTTTGTAACAAATAATAAAGAGGTAGGAATGGGAATGCAACATTTATTCTATAATTTTTACTTATTTGGTTATGAAAAATGGATAAAATAAAAATAACAAAATTGGAAGAAATTCTGAACAATACTAGGTTTTTATTCCTAACGAGGTGAGAGTATAAGATGCAATCAAATATTCTAAATAAGAGATAAAAGATATTATTGGAATATTATCAAGTTATTATCAAAATATTATCATAATATTGTCAGGATGTTAATTCTTATCAAAATATCTTCATTAAAATAATATATTATAATCTTTATATTAAGTACTTTAACAATTTTTTTTATTGATACTTTATTCTTATCATAAAAATTATTTTAAAAATTAATAATTTTATAAATCATTAAAAAATTTTGTTAATTGTTTAAAAAATATAAAAAATATATAATAATTAAATATGAGTAAAAAAATTTCTTATTATCATTCCTAATATTTGATACCAAATACTAGCATAACTATTAATTTTTTAAATCTCATATCAAACATGCATAATCAGTAATTTTATTTATATTATGATTCATACTTTCTAATTTCATTGTTTTTTTTTATTTTGATTCTTTTATTACTGGTTACCAAATGAGACATATGGGCTAAGATTAACTGGATTTTGTTAGGGTTAGCTTCCAATCTAAAGAGGTCATTGAATACCTTCAAGTATGATATAATTGTGCAAATGGATCTATCGTTGGCCTTGCAAAAGATAAGTAAGTCATTTGCACAAAAAAGGTTAGTAAGACCAATGTCATTACATTTGTAGTGATAATCAAAGCTCGAGCTTAAGGAGAAATAGTGGTTGATCTAACTAGATAGGGCCTTTATGCATAACATGAAGGGGTAGGGGAACAAAGGGTAGTAATGGTCCACTTTCGACTTTCCAGCTATTGCGTTTATAGAGTTTTCATTAGAGCTTAACCTAATATGCTAGGTGTCGAACATTTTAACGAAAGTTTACAATTTTTTAGCCCCTAGAGTCACCTAACAAGCTACAGCCGGAATATTGAGACAAATGATTTCCTTGTAACTTTAATGGTCTGAAAGGGTAAACTTTTTAGAGAGCCTTGCAGATGTGTTGGACAATTTTGTCATTTTTTAATAAAGTTAGACAATTATGAATTGTATTTTTAGTTTTTAAATAAATTATTAGTTAAGTTACATAATTTAATACAGATAAAGATATTAAAATAGTCTAATAAATGATCTTAATCAATTGGTCAAAGTTCAGGTAGAAGATAGATTTCAATTAGTGTGGATCAAACTCATATCAACCTTGTGATGGAGAAGCTTGATATGGAATCTATATATAAAGGTTGAGATTTCCTACAGTTGATTATATCAATCGTAAGTATAAGGATTCTCTGACATGTTAAGAGAGCTTATGTTTTGAGAAAACTGTAAAAAGCCTTTGCCCGTGTCCCATAGAGGAGTTTCCGTAAATACGATGATAGATTCACGCTCGTTTTGACTTCAAAAAGCTTGTTTGAAGTTATGGAGGCCGAAATCAAGTATTTCCGCATTTCTTCATTTCTTGTCCTTTTACGTTCGATCCAGGATACGTAACTAAGATACCGTTACGTATTAGACATGGTATTAGAGCGGTGATGTGATCAACCGATTAAAAACAAAGATTTTTTTGTTTTCTCTCCATAAGATTTTCGGAGATTTAACTTCTTTTTCTCAATTTTTTTCCTTACTTTTTATCGCATGAAAGTAGTTTACATATGTATAGCCTTGAGAAACGGGGTGAAAAAGAGCCCATGAGCATGAAAAATCATCCTAAAACTTGCCACAAATCGTCAATTTCTGACAACACACGTGCCCGATGGTGCATAGTACTGTCCCAAGGGGCGGTACATCTAACGTGTGTAGTCACAAGTAGACACGTGGGTGGCATGTGTTATAGCACGTGTTGCACGTGCCGTCAAATAAACGAGCATGGGCGTCCGTGGGGTGTGTGCTGAGCACGCACCATTTACTGTTGGGCGCATCATTAAGCAGTGCGTGTTTCAAATGCGCCGCAAACAATGCGCGGTTGACATCAACGCTACAGTGCACTGACACAATGCTGACGTTAGTCGTACATATTTTTTTACAGTATTTAAAAAAACACAAAAATTTTATATTTCCCATTAGCAGTTCATCTTAAAATTTCAAATTTAAGACAAACTTCTTACTGACTTCAAGGGTCATTCAGTTGATCAATCAGTTCAAAACAAGGTTGTTTTCTCCCATCTAAGTCCTGTATTTTGGGTCTGACAGGTCAGACGCAGTAGACAGCGTTGTGCTTAAGTATTTTTCTTTCTATCTCCCTCTTATGAACATAAGCATCGAGTGGGACCATGGTAGATAATTATTCCCATTCAGTCTATGACTGACTATACTGGTTTGGGAGTTATCAGCACTATTCTGGAGAGATGATGGGTTCAATACTGATGAAGCCACACCAAACAAGCTCGCAGCAAAGATCTCCTCCGACTTGACCTGCATGGCTCTGATCGATCCAAGCGAAATCATTGTCGAGTGTTCTGTTATAGCTCTAATACCATGAACAAAGTGGGGAATTAATTTCTTGAATAGAAAGTATATAGTCATATATAGGCTATTACAAGTAGAAGTTTAAATCTGAAAAGTTATCCAGATCTATCCAATCTATTCTAATCTAATCCCTTAAATTAAGGGATTTCGAACTTATTCTATATTAACTATATACATCTATAACTCAATATAATCTAGTTCCAACTGTATAATATCTTGAGAGGAATATTAGTCATAATATCCCACACAATATATAATCCATGCCATAAGTAAATGTCTTCCTCTCTTTGGTATCTGCATTGAGGAATAGGTAGAATTCTCAACTCTTCTGGGAAAAGAGACCAGTTTTCATTTTGAATTAATTTTTGAGTATTGGCTTTCTTAAAGAACCTAACCAGTGAATCCCTTGCTAATTGATTATGTATTGGAGCCCTTTGACCATTCCAGTTGTCATAACAAACTAAAATCCTATCCCTTACCCCTCCTCTATAAGTGATATATTGTTGCACTTCTTCTCTTAACTTAAGAATTTGGTTGAAGAATCAAGAGTAGCAATCTTTCATTCTTATTGCCCATAAACTTTCACCCCTTAAGATATAGTTGTGAATCCATTTGATCCACAAAAATTCCTTTTCACTTAATATTCGACAGATTATCTTAATCATTAGAAATATGTTGACCTTGATGACTGTCTCCAACCCTAAGCCTCCAACTTCCCTTAGTTGGCATATGTGCTTCCAATTCACTTTAAGTATTTCTTTCCCTTTACCCCTTAGAAACTGTTTTATCAAGTTTTCCACTGTTTTAACTAGTCCTTTTGATAAGAATATATGAGAGCACCAATAGATTTGCATAAACATTATAACATACTTTAAAAGTTGAAGTTTACCTTCATAAGAAAGAGTTTTATTTATCCAGGATGCTAATATTTTTTGTATCTTATCAATAAAAGGTATACATTCTCTATATCTTAGTCTTCTCGAGGAGATAGGAATTCCCAATTGCAAGAAAGTAGGATCTTGTTTTTTCATTTCAGTGACTTGTGACAAGGAGTCTGAGAGGTATGTTACATTTTTTGACAAATTGAAATAGCTTTTTTGAGAGTTGACGCTTAACCCATATATCTCCTTAAAACTTTGTAGAGCATTCATCAGTATAGAAACTAATGATTTTTCGCCTTACTCCGGATAATAAAATCATCTACAAAACATAAGCTTGTTAGTGATAACAACTTACACTTAGAGTGATATTCAAAGTTAGAGGTGAATCAGTAGGTTGTTTTATGTGCTCTAATAGGGGGTAATTTGTAGTAGCTATGTTTTAGTTATATTCCACAAAATCTTGTATGCACGTAATTTATAATAAGTTACTTGATTAATTAATTAATTTTTATTTTAATTGTATTTAAAAACTTAAATTTAAGAAATCCAAATAGTTTATAAATTCTAAAATTAATTTAATATTATGATCAACTTTTTCTATTTCTTAATTTTGACCGTAATATATAGAATATTATAAGAAGTTCTAAGTCTTTGTTTTTTAGAAAAATTAATTACATCCAAGTCAGATGATCTAAAGAATAAATCTTATCTTAACGAAACTTCAAATCTGTCACCTTATAATTAATTTCTAAAGAATTTCTTTCTTTTTCTAGATTTTCATGTACAAAAGAGTAAGAACCTTAGAAAAGAAAAAGAAAATAAAACATTTTACTACTATCATTTCTACTAAATTAAGTACATAGACATAATTCCTAAACTTGATCACATAACCATGTAATTTATTTTTTAAATAAATTGTTGTCTATAATGTGCCTTGCTACTTTTCTTATTGAAAAAGTAGTATAATATAATATATTTTAATATTTGTTTCATAATTATACATGATCTTTTTAAAAAAAAATTGCTTAAGATATTTGAATAAGCATTTATATTATATTCTATGAATGATTCCTAATAGTTAATAATTTTGTGATTTTGCATATCACATTTGAATATTTACTAATAATCTATTTATTCTAGGTACTATAAATAATGTAAAAGATGACTAATAAACAAATGTGTAGAATTCTTTTGTTGTATTTTTCCTTTCTTCTCTTTAAACTTGATATTTTTCTTCCTTCAATTTTTGATTATCTATTATTCATCTCTAATCCACATTTTGGTATCATAACCTGTTTGTTAAAGTAATTAATCACAATTTTCTTATCCTATTTTTAATGGAAAAAAACTATAAGATTTAGATAGTAATAATGGATACCTACCTAAAAGCTTTATATCTTTGAGAAGTTGTGGAAGAGGATTATGAATATCCTCTATTTCCAAATAATTCCACCATAGTCCAAATCAAAAGTCACAAAACAAGAAAAACTAAAAATCAAAGGTAAAGACATGTATTTTTATTATTATATCAACAATCTTTTTGTGAGAATTAGGTCTTAAGACAATAAAGAAGTTTGGGATTATCTAAAGGAAGAATATTAAGAAGAAGACAGGAAATGAGGTATGCATCTGCTAAATTTAATAGAAATTCAAGTTGTAGCAGAAGAAGAAGTTTGAGATAATTAAATTGTACTCAAATAGATTGCTTAGCATTGTTGACAATGTAAGGTTACTTGAAATCAAAATTATTGATTCTAGATGTCAGAAAAATTCTTGTAACGGTTTTTGAAAGACATGAAATATTTATAATGGTCTTGGAGAACAAAAAGGATTTGTCTAAGACCACGTTGATAGAGTTACTAAATGCCTTTAAAACTTAAGACTAGTGAAGGCTTACAAGGCAAGATCTAATGGTTGAAGAAGCCCTACTAAAGCACCAAGAACCTGGAAAGAATAGGATAAAAAATTATAATAAAAAACAGACTTAAAGCAAGGAAAACACTATAAACAGTTAGATTCAAAGCAAAGTATAAACACAAAGAAAAACTATCCACCTTGTCAACATTATGATAGGACAAGTCATCGACCACTCAAATACTAGAAGAGAAAAGTATAGTAAGTGCAATCAACTTAGACATGAAATTGTGATTTGCAAAAGCAAATTTCAAAAGCATGAAGCATATGCCAAGTTATCGATGAAGATGAATCTAGATTTTTATGGCAATATGTTTTTCATTCAAAAGATATCTTTTTTTTTATTCTGGAGAAAATTTATATTTTTATGAATCTTCTTTGTTAATGGTATGGAATAATACGATCATTGGAGTGAATAAATAAATAAATTTAAATATAAAGAGTAGAATAGCCATGTTAGTCCATATGGAGAGAACAAAAAAAAACCCTAAATAATATCGAATTATAAGTACAAAAAAATTTGTGCCAAATGACTTGAATTTTATTACAATGAATTTAGAAAATTCTTTGGTATTTCTAGAATCCACATTTTCTCTTATTGTTAATTTTTTGTGTTATAAAACTAAAGTAACAAAAAAGAGAGAATTGATTTTTAGAATATTGGTTGATTAACAATGGTTATACAAACCACATAAGTTATACTACTAGTCTCTTCAATGATTTGAAGTCTAGTAAAATTATGAAGGTTAGAATAGGGAATGGTGGTTATATTCTTGAAAAAGGAAAATAAACCATCCCAATTACAATAGCTTCAAGTACAAAAAATATTTTCAATGTTATACATACTTGTCAATAGATAAAAAAATGATTTAAAATATCCTTTAAAGATTTGCACTATCTTATTTATTATACTATTGTAAGAAGATTTTAAATGTTAAAATAAGAGATAAAAAGCTTCTCATTTGATCCAATAGAGGAGACAACAACTTATTACAATAAAGTTAATATCATGAAATTTGACATAAAAGACTTTGAAATTGTCATCTTAAAAGAATGTTGAAAACAAAGGACATTATGAGGGGTTTATTAGTGTATGCTAATCATTGGAAAATTTGTAATGCTTATAAATTTAGTAAATCATTTCCTAAATTAACTTGGAAAGGCTCTCAAAAATTATAACTAATTTAAATGTAGCAGTAACCTAAATAATGCCATCATTATGAGGTAGCATATAATATTTTCTTTCCATTAATGATTTTCTAAGAATATGTTAGATTTTTTCTTAAAATTTAAGTGAGATGTGGTTAGAGGATTTTGGAAGTTTGAAAAAATAGTAGAAAATCAAAGTGGTTGTAAGATTTAATTTTCTAAGGCCTGATAATAGAAAAGATGGTACATTAGTAGATTTTAATTTATTCTATAAAGGTGATAATATCAGACATTAGCTTACAACTTCTTACACTTCAAAACAAAATAGAGTTGATGAAAGAAGAAATCGATTGATAATGGAGATGCCCAAATATATGTTGCATAAGGAGTTGCCTAAAATATTTTGGGCAAAAGCAACTAACACAATTTTTTTTTTTCTGCAAATGACTTCTAACTAAGACCATTGAAGATAAAACTTTGATACTATATGAGTATAAAACTTCACTAAGTTTCCTTAAAACATTTGGTTGTGTATGTTTTGCTCATAATGCACAGGGTAAGCGTGAAAAACTTGACAAAAAGGCAATTATAGACATCTTCATGGGCTATAGTTGAGTTTAAGCTATTTCATCTACAAATAAAAAATGGTCATCACTAAAGATGTACACTTTAATAAGATTAGATACAATTATATTGTTGCTAGCATAACAATACATAAGACTTAAAAGTATTTTAGCAGCTATCTAATTAATTTTTAAATGGTATATTACATAAAGTTATGTTGAGAGCATTTAGATGGATCTATGAAATAAGATGAAAAAAATAAATAAATCCTACCTGCTTAAAAAGTTCCTATATGGTTTAAAACAAGTGTTAAAAGCCTAATACAATATGATAATGTTAGTTTATGCCCCACAACTAATCACTTTGGTTATAGTCTAATGACAAAATAGTTAAAGGCACTCTTTATCTTGTACATATTTAGATGCATATCATAAAGTTCATGAGATAATTATGCATTACAAATGAAATTATAATGAGATTATAATAATGAGATTTATATTGCATTTATGTATTATCCTTAAATTGTACCTACTCATTGTTCTATTAAGACTAGATATTAGTAGAACGCAAAAGACTAACATACATTATGTTTTTTCTTATAAAGGAAGTAGTCGATCTTATAAACTAAAGTATGGAGATACTTAAACCAACGTGTGTGTGCTTGTTAGAAAATAAGTTTACTGAATTGACCCGATATGAGAAATCTATTTGGAATGTTACTTATATGTATATGAAAATTCTCATTATGATGATTGTATAAGTGATTATTTGGCTTTTAGGTCTCTAAAGTTATCTAGTATAGAGATTGTTATGTTTTGATACTATTTATGATCTATTTTGATCATAGGGCATTCATTTGGTAGTCATTGGATGTAACATGAACTATATGGGGGTAGTTGAGTAATCAAGATAGAATTCATCACCCTAATGTAATAAGGGAGAATGTTATGATGTTCTCAATTAGTAGTGATTCGGGAATCCTTAGCTAAAGTACAATGATATTTTATAAATAGTTTGTAAATGTTATTAATTAAATCAATAACTAATAACAAAAAACTAATATGATTAGACTCAAAATAGAATAGACATTAATTCTATGCTTTATATCTAATCAGAATATTGTATAATGAAATGATTGAATTATATGAAAAAATCATGCACGAAAAGGTTAGTCAAAATAAGTTTCACATTCTTAGATATTTTGGTGGTCATAATACGCTACTAATCAATCTTGATCTATGATTATAAATTGTTTAATTGAAGAATTAAAGATAAATTAAAAAGAGTTTGAATTTATCTAATTATAATTATAAATTATAATTATAATATATAATCATTGTCAATATATTTGAAACCTAATATGTCTCACATAAAGAATAGTTTGAAGAGAACAAAGATATTTTAATCAAGTTAGATTTGATTACAAAGTTTGATAAATTTTATAATTCAATATGAGATATTGGATCTTATTTGGGCATAATTAATATTATATTATAACTATTTGTAATTTTAATTAAAGTATAATTAAAATTAGAATTTAATTTCAATTGAATTACTAAAATGTTAACAAATTATTAATTGCTTAACTTTCTATGTAAGAGTTACATAATTCTCTCAACTTATTATGTAGATATCGTTAGAGGTCGGACACTTATACGGCTACGGCGGTTGAGATAGATCAATTTTAAAAATGACCTGAGGGATACAACAATAATATGATCAAGATTCCAAATAAGGTACTAATTAAGGTTTATGAATTATTATGATTTATATGTTTATCATTTTATAGAATTAAAGTGATATTGGTGTTTGAGAAATCAAAATATGAAAAAAAAATTATTCCGTTGTGGACAGGATTAGATCCCGTCTTGATTTTCCACTCGATAAATGGATATTTGTTAAGCCTAAGCTCTATTATTGAAAATTTATTAAGTCCGTTCGTTATGTGAAACATAAGGACTATGACTTTGTCATAGTATTCCTCCATGTTGATGATCTTTTGATGATTGCAAATAGTACAAAGCCAAATGAGGAGTTCAAACAAAAAGTGATGTAGGTTCTTGAATAACATATCTTAGTCTTATAATCTATTTTCTTGGAATAGAAATCAAATTAATGAAAACTAAAGTGTTCATCTTCTAAAAGCAATATGCTAAGAAAATATTGAAGAATTTAGATTAATAGGTGTGTAATGATAAATGCACCAATAAATCAAAAAGAGACTATAAATAACATCAGACTAATAAAGTTGATGAAGGTTATTACAGTAGTTCGAATGTATACCTAATATATCTAATTGCACTAAGATCAGTTTGGTGAAAGTCTCTTATCTTGATTTATGCATTATCCAAGTGCACTGAATTTAAGAGTAGTAAAAATAATATTAAAATTTATAAAAAAGTACAATTGGTTATAACATCAAGTTGGAGAAGTGTTAAGACTTTAAGTTGTGTGGCTTCTTAGATAATAACTAGGTTGGATCCATTGATGACATGAAAAATACTTTAGGATATTATATTAGTCTATTTTTCTGAGTTTTCTCATAATGCTAAAAAAAAGCAAGAGATTGTAGCTTAATCCATTATGGATATGAAATGTATAACAATAACATCAATAGAAAATCGAGTTTTGTGGTTGAAAAAGGTTATGTATGATTTATATAGAGAGAAGAAGATATAACACATCAATTTTTGACAATTAAGCAGCAATTTTATTATCAAATAATACGACATTTTACGGAAAAAGTAAATATTTTAAGAATGAATTCTACTTTTCGAGGAAATAGAGAAATAAACTTTAGTTTATTGTTGGCAAACTTGTACACAAAACTACTTTCAATTAATAATTTTGAATTTTTTAAAGTAGAGAATTGAAGTTGAAATTTCTAAGGTTAATAGGAGAAGTGTTAGATATTTATTTTAAGATTGCAAGTGAACATTTTATTGTTTAAATTTTAAATAAGTATTTTTAATCAAAAATAAAAATAATTTGTTTGTTTGTGATTTTATTTTAAAGATTTAATAATTATTTGTTAGTATTATAAATGTACAGAACAATTGATAAATAAGATGTGTAAAATTCTAGAATTACATTTCCTATCTTGGTTCTCTTTAAGTTTTTCTCATTTCAAACTTTGATTCTATGCTTTTCATCTCTCACGTCCACAAAATTCAATCATATTTCCACTTCCTATTGAGTATCTCTTTCTTTCTGTTGAAATCCATCATTGTCTACAATACTATGGGATCTATAAGTGCATAGCAGCTGTATTAAATATGAGGTGTTGTTATCAACAATTCAGAAATCCACCTTTAATTAATGCAGAAGAAAAGAGTTTATGCATACATGGATACAGAGAAAAGGAAAGTATGCATGCATGCTGCAGTCGACGGCTGACCTCTGTCGTCTCATCTCTTTCACTCTTTTGGTCTACCGTTATCCTCGATCTTGAGATTGTCTTTCTCATCACAAGATTTTCCCATGAAAGCTGCTTTCGCCCTTTATAGCCTATACGGCCATTGTTATTAAATGAGGAGGGGGGTCAAGTCTAAGAGGGCCATGTACTGTATCAAGAGAAGAGAGTTGGAGGTGTCAGCTTTCATCTCTGCTATACTACTGCGAGTTAATTAAGTACGCAAGTATAGGATGAGCCCCATCAAGGTCTCTCTTTGATCTTCTAGTCCTTTATACTGGTGCAGTAGGAGACGGCAGGTTTTTTTTTTTTTTTTTCTGTTTTCTTTCGGTCTACTGACTGTACTTATAGCCTTCTTTTCATTTTTGTATCTGTATATTCATCTCCCTCTCCTTATGTCATCTTCTTGAACATACAAAGTACATCTCTCCAATTAGTTTAGCTTAGAGTATTCTCATATCGACTTGGATCATTTTATTAAGTAATAATCGATTGCGGTGACTGGAGTAAAGCATTAGTCTATGTCTATAAACTAGGGCTTCCCAATGTATGAGGCACTTGTAACAACTATGTCATAATTACAATTTTGTCTGAATTAGCTGTAAACGCTACAACAAGTTCGAATACTTATAACAGGCAACTAAATGTGATAAAGAGTTAATGGAAACAGTACATTTCGACTTTTGCCATACATGTTTGATGTGCTTACAGGGAACCTTAGTAGTACTTAGGGGTAGGCCAGGCTAAGCAGGAGGCTGCAAGGTGAAGGCAAAATGCCAGTTGTCTATAGAACAAAGTCTTTGCTTTGCTGAGGACAGTTTGGACTCTTTCTCAAAATTTCCTTGGAACCGAACGAAAGTCACACAGTGTCCTCTTATATATTTATAACATCAATTTTGTTGCACCCCAAAAGTGAAGTACGAGTGTGAATGGTTTAAAAGTACCTTCTTATAATTGGGATCTACCTAGAACACCTCGTGAGCAATTAAAAAAAAAAAAGAATTACGGAGAACCTTCTTATTATTCATTTCTCATATAATTCACTTTGTTGCACCCCCCAAAATTGAAGAAGAAAACAACCTTACAAAACTTACCTCCCTTATCTGTGGCCACGCCTCTGCTCTACTTAATTAGTGTCTCTGATCAGCCACCAGTCTGTTTCTTTCCTTGTGGTCCATTTCCCAATTTTCATATAATACAGACAATTTTTTAGTTCGGTTTTTGGAAGGAAGAGATAAAGGAGAGAGTGCGAGCAAGAGGCTGGAAATATGGATTGGTTTGGCGACCTAAGAAGCCTTGTTTCTCGACCTGAAAGTTCCCTTAACTTGCTCTACAACAATAGTTTAGACCACTATCCAGGTATGTACAAATCTCCTATCACTGATTCTTCTTCCCACTTTCTCACCGATCAAACTTTTTTCACTTATTTGAACTAACAATGTTCCTAGAAGGAAAGAAAACTTTTAAGGAAGGATTGAAAACAATGTTAATTTACTCCATGTGTCTAGTCCCGTCACTTTGTTCAGGTTCTCAACACTGTGCTTCTTTCAAGAAGCCTATCCTATCTAGATTGTGATCACAAACCAAGCTCAACGTTCTGTGTTATTATATGTTTCAGCTCTTCTTTACTACCTGAATGAAACCTGTGCAATAGTTAGCTTAATCGCAATGAGCTTACTATATTCTGTGCTAATTTATGTTTTTTTTAGGCATGGACCTTAAACACACAGATATGCCAGAAACACCTAATGGACTCGTCTCTGGTATGGAAAAGATGAGCTATGAAAGTCAAGAGAAGAAGAAAAAATTGACAAGTTATCAGCTGGACTCTCTGGAAAGGAGCTTTCAGGAGGAGATTAAGTTAGACCCTGATAGAAAGATGAAGCTATCTCGAGAACTAGGGCTCCAACCAAGACAAATTGCTGTCTGGTTCCAAAACAGACGAGCTAGGTGGAAGTCAAAGCAGCTTGAGCGACTATACGATGCCCTTAAGCAGGAATATGATGTTGTCTCTAAAGAGAAACAGAAGCTTCAAGAAGAGGTACCTTGGTGCAAGTACATTTCTACCGCATTCTTCTTAGCAATTTCAATGTTCTAGTTGGTTTATGACTGTGTTGAGTTAATGTGCAGGTTATGAAACTGAAATCAATGATCAGCGAGCAATCCACCAGGAACAAGCAAGTGGCAAAAGTGTACCCGAATATTTCTGGAGAAGAGATAGTGGAAAGCACTTCAGTTGCAATGCGAAGCTCTGCCAAGGTGCGAGGATCAGCAATTCACTATCATCAGATTCCAGATGGCAGCAATTTTCTCAATGTTGAAGAACATAACCCTCTGCCATCATCTTACTGGGCTGTTCTACCATCTTATCCATGAACTAGCATGCTTCCAAATATATGCCTGTTTATTTGTGGTGCCATTTATGTTAGGATGAGTTACTCTTATTCATGAATATGTTAAAGCATATTTTTTATTTAGTGAGGATGTTACTATAAACCATAACCTTGTTTCGTGTTAATTTTGAGTAGTTCTCTTGAACAATAGTTTCAATAACTAATTACAAGGCCTTCTAGTCTGTAGACATCATCTAACACGCCTGTTTGAATAAACTATTAAAGAAATGTTTCCTCCTGCTTTCTTGTTATAAATAACAAGAAAAATAACAACAATATTATTTTAGCAAAAATACACGGAGTTTAGAAAAGTTTACTCCGTGTATTCTTATTCTTAATCGGTAAAGAAGTAGTTTTCGCCAGACTCACATAAAAAATATTAAAATAATTAAGTAATAATAATATAAATAAACAAAAATATACATAAAAGATAATAATAAATAAAAATAATTATATATAAATAAAATATAAAAATAAGTAATACAATAGATAAAAGATAAAAGATAAAAAAAAGTAAATAAATACACAAACTAAAAAGAAGACAAGTAAATAAAACAAACAAATAAGTTATTATAAGAAAATATTTAGACTAAGAAAGTAAATGCTTAGGCTAATTAATTGAGAAGGAAGTACTGCATATTAAATGTCTAGGCTAAATACAAGAAATAAAACTCGAAAGAATATATTTAAAAGACCTATGAAAAAAAGGACTTCTCTATTTGAGATTCTTTACCTGTATCTTAGTATTCTAAAGTTTTCTATTGAGGATTATGTACTCAGCAAGTTAGAACAGTCATAATTTTTACTCACCCCTCCCCAATTCTTCTTAGAATTTCATTTTTTCCTCTTACAATTCTTAAATACAATCTTTACTCATCTTCTCACAGAGACGTTAAGATGTTTTCTCTTAATATGTCCAAAGTACTTAAGTCTTGTTTATCTTAATTTTTCATTGACATTAGTCACCTTTAATTTGTCCTTTATCATGACATTCTTGAGCTTATCTCTTCTTATAAGGTTGCATACATCTGCCGATGCATTCTTATCTCCACCACTATTAACTTATAACTATGCATATGTTTGATAGGCAAACACCCTACTCTATAGAGCATGACTAACCTTATCACCAGATAGTAGAATTTATCTTGAGCTTAAATAGCATCTTCTTGTCATATAAAACTTCTGATTTACTTCTTCATTTAAGTCACGCTAATCCGATATGGTGAATTATGATTTTATCTATCTTTCAGATACTTTAGATGATAGATCATAGTTATTTAAACACTCTTTCTATAGTATAATTTCTAAATCAATCCTTACCTATATATTAAAAGCCACCTTATGACCCAAAAAATTACACTTTAAATATTTAGTCTTAATCTTGCTCAATTTAAAGTCCTTCAACTCTAATGTATTCTTTTAAAACTCTGGCTTAACTTGATACTCTCTTTTGTCTCATCAACTAAAACCATGTCATTAGTAAAAAACATACACCAAAGCACATCCCTTTAGATATTCTCGATGAACTCCTCCATTACTACTGCAAACAAAAATAGGCTCAATTAATATAGCTCAATATCAATAGAAAAATACTTTATATCTTCTCCTATCATTCTGACTATATTATTTATACGTTCATAACATATCCCTAATAACTTGTATATAGGTTATATAAACTCTTTTAACTTCTATACAACTCCACATAATTTTCTTAGGATTACGTCGTAAGTCTTCTCTATATAGGAACTCTTTTAACTTCTATACAATTCCACATAATTTTCCTAGATGTTATGTCGTAAGTCTTCTCTAAGTTAATAAAAATTATATGTAGGTTATATAATTTTCCTAGGTATTATGTCGTAAGTCTTTTCTAAGCTAATAAAAACTAGATGTAGGTTATATTGTCTTTCTCTGTAATGTTCTATTAATCTTTTAAGGAGTAAAGCTTCTGTCATGGATTTCTTGGCATGAAACTAAACTAATTCTTCAAGATAGGTATATCCTTTCTTATCTTCTTCTCAATCGCCTTCTCCTATAGCTTCATACTGTTACTAAGTAGTTTGGTGTCTCTATAGTTGTTACAGCTTTGGATTTTCCCTTTCTTCTTATATATAGAAATTAGCATACTAAGTCTCCACTCATCCAAATTTTGACAAACTTAAAGGATCACATTAAAAAACTTGACTAGCTAAATAAAACCCTCTTAACCTAGGCTCTTCCACACCTCTATAAACGTCTCATTAAACCTTATTTTCCTTCCACTCTTCATCTCCCTCAAGGCTCTTTTAATTTCTTCCCCTATGATTTGCTAATAATAAGTAAATTTACGATACCTCTCCAATGTGCTATGATCACTTAAAGAGATAATGTCTTCTACATTTTTGTTAAACAGGCTATAAAAGTATCTATATCATCTTCTCTTAATGACATTTCCAACTATGAGTACCTATCTTGCTTTATCTTTTATACAACAAACTTGATATAAGTCTCTAGCTTTTTGTTCTTTAGCTCTTGTTAACTTAAATATATCATTTGCTCCATTTTTAGTTTCTAATAATTTGTATAATTTCTCATAAGCTTTGCTTTTCGCTTCTAAGACTATCTTCTTCATCTCTTTCTCTACCAATTTATAACTTTCTTTGTTAACTACCCTCTCTACCTCTGTGCTGCTATTCAATAAAGCTTTATAAGCAATCTTTTTGATCTTAACCTTTTCTTATACATCTTTATTCCACCACCAAGACTTTACTACCTCTAAATCTTTTAAAAATACCCAAGATATCTTTAGCTGCATTCCTTAAAAGAGTTGCTACTCTCTCCCACATTTGGTTGTTATCTCCTTCCAATTTTCATTCTTTTACATATATTATTCTATCCTTAAGTTATTCCATCGTATCCCCTTTCAGATCCCACTTTTTAACTTTGGTACACTTCCTATGACTTATTTTCTTCATTTAGCCCTTAATTATAAGATCCATAATTAACAATCTATATTGAGTTGACAAGCAAGTGTTAGGTATCATCTTGCAATCCTTACAATTAGGTCAATCACTTTGTCTTATGAGGAAGTAATCAATTTGAGTTTTCGTAGTTTTGTTCTTACCAGGTGCTCCAATAACCAAAGAACAACGAATCAACCACTAGCAAATAAAATCCGAAACCAATCACAAATGTGTCCAAAAGAGAACAAAATTTTATGAAATATCGATTAACCGAAAAAGGAAACAACCAAACCGATTCAATTTGTTCGAGATGTCACACCCCAGCTTTATATATTCTAGTCGTAATTAGCACTTCACCGTAAATTCTTCCTGGGGCTCACTCCGAATTTGCAAAAGCAGAAAGCAAGGCATAAAGTTTGCTAAAAATCAAATGAGAAAACGTCTAACAAATGACTACAAATCAACCCCATAAAACCCAAACTGATGACGTTGGGCAAAAAAGAGATGATAGTTGGCAGAGAAGGAAAGACGGTCAATAAAGCAAACGGTATGCGATAGAAAATACAAGTTAATCGACGAGATCTTCTCTCAAGAATAAATTATCGGGATGATATCAAGTGATATCTGCTCTCAAGAACAAGAAAAGATTGAGCATTGCAATTGTACCTGAGGGGCCCTTACCGAAAGACGTCAGAAATCAAGACTTCGTACACTTTCTTTTTAGTTGGAAATTTTGAGGAATGAACAGTACTGGTGTGTAAAATAGAGGCAAATGTATATGCATGCGGATGCGAGAGAACCAGGAACAGGAAGAGAATGTACGGCTAATGGGCAAGAGGAAAAGCATGTGCCATTGAAAAGTTTGGAAAGAGCCATATATGACTCCTTGTGATAGAGATAGATCATCGAGTTCCCCATCGAATTTGACCAAAAGTACACAAACAAAATCAATTATAGAAATTGCCCCACGAGTAAGAATAGAGTAAGAAGCTTGATCCATGACCAAATGTCCACTGCGAAACCAATTCTTTCTCTCCTCTTTGATCGTCTCTTAATTTAAGTGTTCAATAATGGCTAAATAACACAAATCGCTTGGGCAGCTTGTATGAATTATACAGGGCAAGTGTCCCACAGTTTCAGGTTAAAGAATCTCAAAATGCATCGAAGAGCTGAGTTCTGAAATGATTAGAAAGACTAGGCTCTTTGGGCAGCTTAGATTTCGGGAAACAAAAGTAGTTGAGGAAAGCTTACTCTTCAGGGCACTCAGCTCGTAAAGCACTAACATAACTCATTGATTGTAGCAACATAATGTAATTTATGCAACAAAATCCTTTGAGCCGCTTAAGGAGAAAATATCCTTAAGCCGGACAACCAGCCATCCAACAACATTTATACTTCGCAGTGTACTCCAAAAGTCCACCTAACTTTCTAAATAATAAGGGTGCAAGTAAAACAGGATTTCATTATCTAAAGGGCCAAACTCAAGGTACAAATCCAAAAGATAGTAGAACCAAGATCCAAAACATAACTTGAAATAGCTTAACTTCATGCCTAAGAATGTAATATAAAGTAAAACAAAAATATCATAAACAAGATTATGTTGGCCATTTAATCCTTACAGAGCTAAAAAGCACAAACTTTCTCGCTGCTACATTCATCTGCAAACACACCACATGTGGACCCTAAAATCGACAGTGATTTGCAGAAGAACATATAACACGCTAGCACCTCAACGCTTTCCACCTCCACCACCAAGCTTAGGACCCTTTGATACACCGCCCTTGCCCACATTACCTTTGACTTGTGTTTTCTGCGATTTAGCCATCACTTCTGCCTTCTTTGCTTTCTTTTCATCCTTGGTTTTCTTGATCCTTTCCTTAATTTCACTGCATAACACATTCAGTAATCCGTATGAAGTTGCGTTGGATGAGTTTGGGAGCTAAATAATCAAGCTACTATAATACAAAAGGAAATCAGGCATGAACACAGATCACACACCGGAGAGCAGCCTCCCTGGCAGCATCACGAACTTCTGGTTTTTCAGTTCTCCTCTTCTGGATAACCTCCAAGGTGGCACCAACAATGGATCTGGAGTATGGCTTCTTAGTGGTACGTCTCCTCTTCTTTACTGCCTCTTGAGCAAGATCCTTCACAAATCAAAGTAACACATGTAATTGAAACTTCGAACAAGCTACAAGCAAAGTTCAGGAGAGTAAAACTATCGGCTAACTTAAGCTGGATTAGAACAACATAAACAAACAAATTGGGAGATCAAACTCTGACTCGTCAAAGATCTTAACAGGCTAGCGAGCAACAGGGAATCAGGTTGCACATTCCACACCACTAGCATCACTTAAGGTAGTAATACATAGCATCCAAACATCAAAAGTCGTAAATGAAAATAGTATTCCATGTTGCCTAAGCAAGTTCACCTTCTTATGCTGTTTCCTGTACATCGCTGTCCAGGTAAGCTTGGATGGCTTCAATCTGTTGTGGAAGTATCTTTTGCATTTTGAATTGGCAAACAGGAAAACCTAAACAAAGATACACCCACATTCCACAAAATAATCAGTACCCTACCCTACAGAAATCAGCGCACAATCAAACCAAAAGATTAAATCTAAAAGGTCAAAGCTTTGCGATAACCTGAGAGTCGGAACGAATAAATCTGATGCCTTTCCCAGGATAAATTTTGGCTCCACTGAAACGACAAAGCTCCGTCCTGATACGAAATTAGAACCCAACTAAGAAAATGAACTCGAAGCATTTGCGAAATCTTGCCCACCACATGCCTTATTCTTTTGAACAGAATCAAACCTAGATATAGTTTCTTCTAAAACAAAAATGAATTGATCAGGCAGAGTTAAAGAAAGAGAAAGAGAGAGTACTTGAGAACCATGGCTACTTGCCGCGATGCTGTTGTTGCTGGTGCCGCTTGCTGTTGTACAAATAAACCCTAGAAGAAAATGATAGATATTCTTTCTTATATATCCTTCCTATTATTTTGGTAACTCCCCCTGTCTTTTCAATAAATCACGGAACTACCTTACCACTCAAGAACTGACCGGCCCAGTAGAGCAACTTGTGATGACTAAGGCCCAAATTGATAACTTCAAGCCCATGCCACTTGGAGTCTTACAAAATTTGAGTTTTCATGACATTTGAGATAAGATAAGGAAATCACTTTATTCTAAGCCCGTTTGGTTCTTTTTTTTTGTTATTTTTAATTTCTGTTTTTATTTTTTTTAATGAAAACATGTTTGGTTGAGATTTGTAATATAAAATTGAAAACAAAAACCTGTTTGGTTGAAATTCTTAATAAAAACTGAAAATAAAAATATGTTTAGTTTTATTATCATGTTTCTATTCTTTTGTAATTATACTATTATGTGTAATAATTATAATATAATACACAAGTCTAAAAATTCCTTACATCATTTTTTCTTAAATCTGTGAGCCATTTTATGCATTTATAATGATCAAAAATATAAATGAGAATGAATAGCATATAATATGATATATTAATAAAATAAAAGACATATATTTTTTCAATATTCATTTGTAGCATTAACTTTACTAGTACAAGAGTTGTAACCGATTCCTATTTCTTTGAGTAAGTTCTTAAAATTTTTCAATCTAGCCCTTAGTTTATTATACTTATTATTTACTATTAACTAAATATATATTATTTCATCATTAAATATATTAATTATTAATAACAACTGTAAATAATTTAATTTTATATTTTATATTTAATTAATTAAAATTAATTATTAATATAAAATATGAATAATTTAATGTTACTTAATAAATTTATTTAATTTTTGTAATTAAATTAGATAAATTTAATTTAATAATTATTAACAAATATAATTAAATTTAAAATATTTTCAAAATATATAAATTTTAAATAAAATAATTTTGATTAATAAATATTATATAAGAGATTAAAATAAATTTATCTAATAATAATAAATATATAATTATATTGATATTAACATCTAAGCAAAAATTTTATTTTTATTTAAAAAAACTGAAAATAAAAATTGAAAACTACTAAAAAAAAAACCTAAACTTTTTAATAACAACACAGTATGCACGCTTGGCCTGATGATTTCCACTAGAGATGGATATGACTTGTATCAATTATCGATACTCATTGTCAATTATAGACATTATTACTTAAAATGTAAATTTATGTTAAAGGCTTCCAATCCCAAATATATAATGTTGGCTTTGTTCACAAGCAAGAAACAAACTAAGCATTATGAAAAACCTTCATCTTACACCCATTCCCAATATTATTATTAAGTTAACAACGACAATACTTAATAAAAATATTGTATTATAATTATTTATTTATTTATTTAGTATTTTCTTTACTGATTATTATCTACATTATATATATATTTTGTCTGTTTTTAATGAATTTGATTCTGTAACTTGCATCATTTTTATATTGTCTTATTTGCATATGAGTTTACTAGAAACAACCTCTTTATTATGTATTGGTAAGGTAAAGTTAAGTACTATCAGACTTCTCCAAACCTTACTTCATTATAAAATTTCAGATTAAGTGATAATGATGATGATAAGATTTGAATAATCTAATAGTACACAATCTTATCGTTAACCAGTAAAATAATTGGTACTAAATAACTAATATAAAACTAATCATGAATTACGAATCCATAAATTAAATTAACAAATTGAATCATATTAGTTAGGAGTGTTTTGTAATATCAACTTTTGTCGCTAAATAAAATAGGAAAAACAAATTTCTCTCTCTCTAAGTCTAAGGTACTAATTATCCAATTCCAAGCCCCCACAAGAAAAGGGGAATATGATGAAGAATTGAACACGACGCCTCACTTGAGTTGAGCCTAATACATTTACATGAATGAACCAAGTCCTGCTCAAAGATTTAGACCCGAACCCGCCACCCGTTTCGAACATAGCGAAGAAAAAGAGAGAAGCGGAAAACACTTGCCAAAGCCCAAAAGCTGATAACTGAAACCAAAGCACTGTTTAAACTAGAAATTTCCACTCCGCCGTGCCCTCGCCGCCGGAATCCGAAACTTGGAGCCGTATTGCGCGAACACGAGCTCCACAAGCCTTTGAACCTGCAAGTACCGAGAAGAATGGATGAGAAGAAGCAAGCGGTTGTGGCGGAGGAGGAGCGGGAGGATCGGAGCAGCGAGAGCGGAGATTACACGTCGGAGGACGAAGGGAGCGAGGATTATCGACGAGGTGGTTACCACGCTGTTCGAATCGGCGATACTTTCAAGAACGGTCGTTATGTCGTTCAGAGTAAGCTCGGCTGGGGACATTTCTCCACCGTGTGGCTTGCTTGGGACACGCACAAATCAGTACTTTACTCTCTTTTTCTTTTCTCACTCAGTACTCTTTTTTTTCAGAAGTTTCCTGAATTGTGTGATGTTTGTCCTGCTATTTGTGTCATTTGCAACTCTTGTTTTGTTCTCTATTTGGCTGATTTGGGAGTTTTGCGTTTTGTAATTTTGTTTGGACAAAAAGTGAGAGGATTGTACTTTTCTTTGGTAGAGTACATAAATTAGTTCGGTTTTGTAGTTCTATGAACTTCCGGTGGTTGTTTACTGTTATAAACATGGGAATGTAATTCTTGATCTAGGTGAGCTCACAAAGGAGCGTATAGTTAAATTTTGATAAACAATCATAGATAATAATTTTGTTACTAGCGACATGGTCAATTAGAAAAAAAGAATGAAAAAACAAATTCCTGTGTTAATTTGATTAAAATTCGTGGAGATGTCAACTAATCTTTTTCCGAGTGGTAGGAATTGGTGCAGTTGGGCTTTTTCCATTGCTCATTCACTATCATTAGCTTGTCTCAGAACCCATTGTTTGTGCTCAATTCTAGTCTAACTGTGATTTGTGTTGAGGTTTCCTTCTTTTCCGCTGGGATGGAACATAAATTGTCGATATGTGGTCGTTCGAGTGTTTGGATTGTGCTACTTTATTTTGCCAAGAGAATATGTAGATATCAAGTTATGAAATTATCATATTGAAGCTTTCATATATCATCTCTTGACCCCAAAAGCACATTCAGGGTAGTGTGTCAAACTGACTTAGTTGAGTTCAATGTTTTTATCATTCTGAAAATGAAAACTAAAACAGAAAAAATAATTTAAAATATAATGAAAGATTTTTTTAAAAATTTTGTAATTATATCTCTTAGTGCAATGGATTTTGATATCTACGCCTGTTTTTAGGGTTGTACAGTCAATAAGTGATTTCAGAAATGGACCATTCATTGTAAAATCTGTCCATTGCATTCTTTAGGAAGGAGAGATACCGACGGTTTTAGTGAACAAATTGGAACATCAATTTTCCTTCCGTAACTGAAGGTGGAAAGAGGAAACTAGTTGTTCTTTTGTTCTTTTGTTATGGAGGGAATTACAAAGTTGAGAGCCAGACTATGCTATATTTGCATATACATTTATTTTTCTTGGCAAACTCTGAAGCTGCCTCCAGGGGTTATTACACTGCTTTAGTACCATGAAAGTGTTCATTGTTTGATATTTGATAAACAGGCTAAGATGCTAGATCAGTAGACTTTTACTTTGGATGTATGCTATTCTTCCATCGCATTGAAGCTGTGTATTTATTCCAAAAACAGGAGGGTGAAATTTCTTACGTCATTATTACCAGGCAAAAAGCTTTTTTTCTGTTGGGTTTGAAGTTTTTTATGGTTGAAAGGAAAATGTTTAACGATATCAATCTTCAGATGTAAGAAAGCTTATTGTCTTGGGGAAATTCTATGGATCAGTTTGAAGGGTTGGAAGATTGAATGAATATAGCAAGGAACCATGTTGAAATGACCTTTTTTGTTGTGAAGGCCTTGATATTAATTTATTTTCTCTAAAAGTTTCTTATTTCTGAGGCTTCCAACTTTCAAAATTTTAGGTACATAGGATGGGACCCTGAATACCTCTTCAACCCGGCATGCTTTATGGCTTTCATTACGTCAATTGGAAAAGAAATAATGCACCATTTTTATTTTCTTTTCAAAATTTAGGTTGGTTTAATAATTTTGGCAAGTGTTCTTTAAGGCATATTATCTTGTCCCTAACACTGATTCCTTCATTAACCTTAAATATGCAGCATTATGTAGCATTGAAGGTACAAAAAAGTGCTCAGCATTATACTGAAGCTGCTATGGACGAGATAACTATCTTGCAACAGATAGCAGAAGGAGACCCTGAAGATAAAAAATGTGTAGTAAAGCTTTTAGATCATTTTAAGCATTCAGGTCCTAATGGACAACATGTTTGCATGATATTTGAATACTTGGGGGATAATCTTCTAACGCTCATCAAGTACTCGGATTATCGTGGAATGCCCATTGATAAGGTTAAGGAGATATGTTTCCACATCTTAGTGGGATTGGATTACTTGCATAGGCAGCTTTCAATCATACATACAGATTTGAAACCAGAGAATATATTGCTATTATCAATGATAGATCCATCAAAAGATCCAAGGAGATCTGGTAATCCTCTTATTCTTCCTAATAGTAAGGACAAGAGTACATTGGAGTCTGGGATTACAAAATTAAATGGGGACTTAACTAAAAACCAGAAGAAAAAGATTCGAAGAAAGGCTAAACGAGCAGCTCAAGGGTGTGTGGGGAAGGAAATTTCTGTTGAAGCTGATGCTGATCAGGAATCATCTGCCGCAGAAGAGTCTCCTGCAAATGTAAAAGGAAATGCAGGTTCTGCTGACAACCTTCCAACTAGTTCTGACAATATGAATAGATCATCTTGTGCTGATGGGGGAAAGGACCCTGGGTCAGGAACTTTGGCTAGCAAGAGGGGAAGCCGCTTGACCAGGCGGAGGCTTTTGGCCTCAGTTGATCTGAAATGCAAATTGGTGGACTTTGGAAATGCATGCTGGACATACAAACAATTTACAAATGATATACAGACAAGACAGTATCGGTGTCCAGAGGTTATCCTTGGATCTAAGTATTCTACATCGGCAGATCTTTGGTCTTTTGCTTGCATTTGTTTTGAGCTTGCAACTGGTGATGTGCTGTTTGACCCACACAGTGGTGACAACTTTGATAGGGATGAGGTGAGCTTTTGTGGTGGAACTCTTTATGCTAAGCAATTGCTAGAAAAATAATGTCTATTGCATGCCAATCGTTACTCGCTGCAAGATACGTATATGTTATTTCTTCATGTCCCTGAACACTGCATTACTTCTTTCCATCAATAGCTTTCATTTCGCTTTGTAATATTCACTAAATGAATTTCAGAAAGAAATGAAAAAAATATGCAATGTGTTAGTTCTTGCTGTAGTTTATTCCTTTAGGAGTGTAAACGTTGCAAAATCCCTCGGCTTGAGGAATCTGGAAATGCATTATTTCTGAAAGTATTTGCAGCACTCTGGCCTTCTCCCTTCCCCACTATGCTAGGTGACTGGCTGATACAGATAGGAGGAGGGGGAGACCAAGATTTTGTCTTGTATTGTCTAAATGATTTTTTTCCTTAGTTAATTGAAGAAAAATTATTATCAAGCAAGTGATTTGATCTACATACAAGTTTTTTCCTAACTACAAATCTGCTGGAAGTCTGACTAGAAAACTAGGCAGTACATAATAAAGGAAGGATATTTTGGGAAATGTTTTATAACTTGCAAATGCAGAGATGTAAATATGGACAAGTCTACCTGGTCAAAATTAGAGATACTTCAGAGTTATGATTTACAAATTGATCCCGATAGAGCCCAAATGCCAAAGCTGTTGCCCTTAGTGAAATGTTTTGAATTTAGTCATGCAATTGGTCGGACTTCCCAGTTAAATGTCTGTAAGTAACCTCATATGTCTTCATATAATGAAGCAAATGTGGTATATTCTTGCCAGTTATGTGATATCTACCACGTATGTACTTTCTAGCATGTTTCAGGGATGTTGTGTTACGAATTTATATTCCCACCTTCCACTGGACTTTTATCCTCTTGTTATCTTCCACTTTTTGTTGTTGTGGAATGCTGATGATTTTACTTTTCAGATTTGTTTTGAGCATGTAGTCCTGCATTGGTTGTCTACTTGTTTTGATGGCCGTTGTACTTGATTTGTCTGCTGATCGGAAATGGGCTCATTTACTTCATCTCCATTTCGAAAACTTTAGTTTTCTTTTGGCATCCATGACTTCTCATTGTCATGTAGCTATTATCCATTGTTGTGCATGTCCATACTTTCTTTTTCCCAGATGTAGTTACTCGCGGCAACTGTCCATGGGGACGAAATAAGTTGCCATATTTTGTGTAAACCTCTGTAGCAGCAAAGTAGCTGTGAACATCCATCCACACGAATTATCATGAGAACTAAAATTTGTAGATGTAGTTGCATCCTACAACTGTCCACAAGGAGGGAATAAGTTGGCTTATGTTGTCCTTGTAGCAAAGTAGCTGGGCAACATCCATCCACACGAAATATCATGAGCACTAAAATTCTTCTACTACTGACTGACATATTTTGGCCTATCTTTATCAAATTCTTGCTTTCACGACTTTGTCCTGTTGAGTGAATTTTCAGATTTTATGTCCTTATTCTGATCCTGGACCCTAATTAACCTTGATGGTGATTAATAAGGAACAATTGTGCCCACCAAATGCAATATCTATGTATTATAAATGATATCTGTTGATTCATGGAGAATTTCTTAGAATCTTAACCTAATGCCACGATAACTTCTAGTGTATTTTATTCTTGACTTTATATATTAATGAACGATATTGCATTGAATGTCTACTTTGGTTGTTTTGCCAACAATGGATATGAAGCTTAAAATTTGGGACGATTCCTCTACTTCTGTAAATCATGAATGCATTGGAATCTAACATTCTCATGCGCATGGAATCCTATGGTAATATGTGCCTCTTGATTTCCTGCTAGTTACTCTATGTTCTTTCTGCTGCTTAATAACTTTTGCCTCCTTGGTTCTTTTCTATGAAGAAGACATAAACTCTGATGTGGAGAGAGAGGATTTCTTTTGGAGAATGAGTTGTTGGTATAACATTGAGGATCAATCATTGATATCTTATTGCCATTGGTACAATCACAGTCAATAGTTTTGTTCAGGCTTAGTGGCAGAGTTCAGTTGCTTTAATTGGCGTTCTCTGGAATCTCAGATACTCCTGTATTGATCTTTCTTGAGGGTTGTTTGTACTTAAAGCGTCCTTGGAGATTGTTAACATATTGACTTGTATCGTATATGGCCTTAAATGATTTTCCATTCATGTAATTACTGTTATAGGGCTTCGTTAATTCTAGTCAGATTTAAGCATTTCAGGATTACAGGCTTCTCTTCTTTATCTGTTTCAGGACCACTTGGCTTTGATGATGGAACTTCTTGGTATGATGCCACGTAAGGTGAGACACATCCCATATAATCAATTTAAATCATCTTTTATGAAAGTTGAAACTATGTTAAGTGTGAAATGTTGGCAATTATATTCAGATTGCCTTAGGTGGTCGTTATTCCCGGGACTTCTTTAACAGATATGGTGATCTGAGACACATACGTAGATTGCGTTTCTGGCCATTGAACAAGGTTCTCGCTGAGAAGTACGAATTTAGCGAGAGAGATGCAAATGACATGACTGACTTCTTGGTTCCTATTCTCGATTTCATTCCCGAGAAGCGGCCAACTGCGGCTCAGTGCCTCCTCCATCCATGGATCAATGCAGGTCCTCATCTTTTGGAGCCATCTGCACCTTCTAATCGAAACAATAATGTGGAAAGTTTAAGTGATAAAAAGAAGAGGGAGAAAGATGAGAGGGAGGCGATGGAGTCCGGAGTGGGGAACATTGCCATCAATGCAGATTCTAGAGCAAGTAAAGATAGCCCATCTGTTAGTAAACTTTCCAAGGCAACCACAAGTGGTTCATCAAAGTAGAACAGGATATTGAATGACTAGCAATTCACTCGTTTCCTGTTATGTCCGTCTGAAATTCTTCGCACCAGCAGGTAGTGTTCTTGCGAGGCATGACATGCCTCCCGTTATCAATTCGATTGGATTTTATATTAGATTGCGGGATGGCAACCCTTTGGTGGTATTGGGACCACAAGGTCAAGGTCATTTTCGTTGATGATCAATTACTGGAGTAGAGGCCTTTCATAGCCTCATGCAGAAAGGTCCAATGAAGCGGCTCTTACAAATTGTCATTGCTTGTCTCGCTATTATTGTTTACTTGCGTGATTCATGTAACATCCTCGATCCTGGACTATATAGGGACATTTTAATACATTAACGCCCTTTTGGGCGAGACTAGCGTTATTTCTCATTTAAAGATTGGTTTGCAGTTATTTCTCTGCCCTAGTTCCTAATTTTTGTCTCATCCTATTGTGGAGTCTGCTCTAGGTGGTTACAGCAACTTAATACCGCCTACATCACTAATTTATTGAATCTCATTCAGAAAAATTAGGAAAGAAATGACTAACCAAGAGTTCCTTATGAAGATGAGGAAGTGTCATGAAGAACTTTTCTCATTGCATCTTTTTTTTTTTTTTTTCATTTTTGTTCTACCAAACTTACAAATTGAGTATTAGGTGATGTAAGCTAAATGTTTTATTTGAGCTTAAATTGTTATTTAAAATTTTTTAAATGTTGCTCTTTTTGTTAACAGTGTCGATTTTACCTTGCAAGTGACATAATATAGAACGTGGAATTGTTGTATAGATACATGTGTTAAAAGTCCGTTAAAATGTCACATTTCATAAATGAAATTTGTCAAATTCTTCCATTAATATTGTTGTATTAAAGGATTATAATATGTGTATTCATTCAAATAAACAAAATTTAGGTTAAAATATTCACTTAATTTCCATGTCATATTTGTCACTTCCAAAGGTTTGTAGTATACACATGAATGCACAGTGATCACTTCAACAGTGTAGAACATGGAGCAATAATAATAATAATGCTTGTCCTTTCCTACATCCTGGCAGCGAACAGCCGTCTCCTCCTCGTCGCTGAGATTTATGAGCGTAGGGATGGTGTGGTTCAGGTTCTTAAATTTAATAGAACATTTGGGTACCATATTCAGCTCTCAACCCTAAACTATTGAGTGCCTCTTTGTTATACTTAGAGGAACAAAAAGAGGACAGCATTTCGTTCCAGACATTGACATGCAATCTTCTAAGATAGGATTTCCAAATATTGATCCAGAACGGTGGCTGCCAGCCCGCACAGGTAGCCCAGTTGATCAATGGGAATGAAAGTAAGTCTAAGGTCATAGGTTTGAGTCTCGGTAGTGACAGTGTGAGAGCTCATCTAATGTGGTGACTCTTTGTGTGCATCAAGCACTAAGTCGCCTTTCCGATAAGCTGAATGAGATCAAACCGTGATTTACCTCCCTCACACAATATCAGGCCGGAGTGTGGGGGTATCGAGAGTAGGCATTCCATCTTTTGAGTCCAAGAATGGTGGCTGCCCACTGCCCACCCATCTCCTAAATGTCACGTGCATTAAACTAAATTTACCCTTCTCTTTCAAAGTGTTGGAGTTGTTCTAACCTTATTTCACTTAATTTTGTCTTCTGAAATAGATTCAATAAAATAAAATAAAAATTGATTAATCAAACCCTGTTAGTTCGTAGGCACGTGTTATTTGCAAAATGTTTTTTCTATTACGAGGTACCTTTTGTAAGTTCATTTTTGTTGTCCCCAACGTTTTATCTTATTAAAATTAGGCGGTGGCCAAATACATGTGCCTTACTGCTTCAATCGACCTACTTTCTTTGACTTGACATACTACAAATAATAGTTGATTTTCTATGTCATGACATATATAGGTTGATAACATTAGTTGTCAACAGTTGACTCAACTCGATTCATTTACAAGGATGTGGATGTTATATTGGAAGGAATCATGCTTGTCATAGGGTAAGTATATATTTATCTATGCATACATAACTTTTCTAATAGTTAGGTTGAATCTAAACCGTAAAAACTTGGTTCAAAGCTATAGATGGATTTCACCTTCAAATGTGTCCCAAGTAAAGTACAAATTATGAATTTTGAACATTTTCGAAATGGTCTCATCAATTCATTTGCCTGACTGACAAGTGTATATGTACCATGACTTGTCGCGCATATATTGCAAGAAGTTGACGAGAGATGGGGACCATTGCCCAGCAATAAAGAAAGAAGTTTTTCCAAACCAAAGTGGGATGCTGGAACAAAATTCCTAGAAAACATGCTTACAGAACATGAACTGCGTGTCATGTCCTGCTGGAAGTTGTCTTCTTTCTCCAATTATGCACGACCGCTCCTTGCAATGACGGCCTCTCACTTTCATCAGTTAAGACAATCTGTTTCAGTCTATTATATACAAAACCTTCAGGCTCATTCAATTATAAAGCAGACAGCAGCAACAAAGCCAGCCCATAATTTATTACCTGACAGAAGTGGAGGTTCTTACCAACTATCATTCCTCTACTTATTTTCTATTTAGGTGGCTTCCTGAATAATGCATGAATGTGATCTTAATAGTGAACCTTTGGCCTTTGTGCCCAACTTGCAGTGACTAAATTCACATGTTGATATTACGTCTCAATCTTCTGCTTGCCATTTCCAAGTTGGCCTTTTCTTTGAAGCTGGTCTAAATTGGTGGGTAGTGCCTAAATTGTGGCCAAGGTACAGGTATACTTTCAGATATTTTCTAACCCTTTTGTCATTAAGTAACAACATCCCAATTTGTATACGGTTTAAATTTGTAAACTAAAGAGAAAAAGAAAGGTATGAATGACTTGGTCCCCACCTCCTAATTATGTTGGAAGTGAAGTTAAAATTCATATCCCCCTGTGTGTGCACTCTTCCTCCAACATGGAACAAAGGCAGTACGAACTATCTACAATAGTTCTAAGTTAATTGTAGATTTTTGCTAAGTTTAGAGGAAGAAAGAAGGATACGATAATATAGTAATTTATGGTAAAATTAAAAGGGTGAAGAGAAGACTTAAGCATTCATTACAATGGTAGAACTAAAAATGTACTGTGATCATATAAAGTGACAAGGTGTGCTCTGGACAGGACAGTGTCAGCGAGGTTCTAACACAGTCGGGATCAGAACGCAGACGAGCAGCAAACTGACACTATTTATTTATATAGGACAACTAGGTGTTGGCCTCCAATCCTATTCCAAACCATCCAAGCCTATAGCTTTTCAACATGTTCATCTATATTAATTTCTTTCCTCATGTACTATCTGCGATTTGTTGTGGTGCCAATCATCATTGACTGCTGCAAATTCCTAAGAATCCCATGAACTCGTGATTCTGTATCATTATTAGGCTCCTTTCTATTCCAATGACGCCTGTAAAACATTTCCATAATGCAGAACAGATTAATAACGGTCGTTGTTGGGTAAGGATAGTGGATTCATTTCTTATGGGAAAATGTTTTCAAGTAGAGTATTGGATTTACCCATCGTGATCGCACTGGCAAAGATGACACCGGAGAGGATAAATACAATAAGCGAAGCTCTTCCCAGAACTGTAATCATCTTTCTCACCAAAAACTGTCCCCAGAAACCAGCGAAGACTGACACTGTCATGAGGTAAAGTGCTGAAAGAAGACATCATATCCAAAGATCACACACACTTCATATTGCATCGCGTTGGAGAATTCTTTTTCTGTTTTGTTAAAAAGATGATTAAAAGCTATACCATATGGTATGGGAAATCTATTCAGCAAATAGAACTCCACCACGGACAAGGATGATGAGAACATCATAACAAATGTTGCTGTTGCACTAGCTACCTGTTGAACAGAACAAAGGTTTCATTCTTCAGGGAAATTTGTCTTGTTGACAGGAAGGATGGAAACAAGAACGATAAGCTTGACGATTCTTATTCTGTCAAACAATGGTAATGACAACCATACCTGTGGGATGACTCCTATTTCAAGGAGAAGAGGACCCAATATGAATCCGCCACCAGATCCAAGTAGGCCACCAACAGTCCCTCCAAGAATGCCACAAAGTGCACAGAATGCAATGTGCATTGCAGTCCAGTCAATTGAAGCCTCACAAATTGATTCTGTATTGCCTACGCTAATCCTCTTAATATGTTCTTTGTATAATTTAATGGCTTCATATCCAAACACTGCAAGTGCGATCGGTAGCTGCAACAGACAACCCAAGTTATGAGGACCAAAATTTATTAACTTGGCAAGTATTAGAAAAATGAAAATGAAGAAGATCCCACTAGAAAGAGAGCAATCAAATTCCTATTGTTGGCACCTGCAAACAGAAAAGGACCCAATACCACGTACTGCAAACTGCTACGTCGTTCTGCAAAGCAGGTAGGAATAAGAAGAATGATCTATGTAATTTGTTCAAAGCCAAAGCAAATGGAAGAGAACCTGTCTCAACTTGCCTTGATGATTTGCAGGAGAAGGAAAAGAACCCAAACAAGTATTAGCATCAAAAGGTTCTTCCATCTGAGGTTTAAGCGCATTATTTGCTGAAGAAATAAAAAAAAGGACTCAGTTAACCTCACAACTGAGGATGGTAACTGCAGAAGTTATATCAGTTGGTTCGTAGAATCACCATTGCTGTTTTCTTTTCTTGTGGAATCAATGGCTCATATTCTGTGTTAATGAGTACTGCACATCTCAACAATAAAATAAATTAGAAAGATACAGTATATGGAACTTCCATACAAAATAGCTTATCTGTGAGAGAGAGTCTTACGTTCTTCGTGGGACTTCACCAAAGTTTCCTCTTGCCGGGCCATTTGTTTCTGCGTATTTTTGACATTGAAATTTCCAGAATAGTTGAGTATAACACAGTTCCAATTATATGTCCAAGTCAATGGAGCAGCAAATTATTACCTTTAGAATTGACTCCTCCTTCCACATTTCAATTCCCTTACAAAAGGATCTAGAAGATGTTCCTGGTCACAGATCTTCATCAGCATAAACATGGCAATCACTGAATAGCAATGTTTACAAAGAAAGAACCTGCTGAGACAGTACCTAGAAAGAGAATTATGATGAGGACAGTGATTAGCCAGTAGGGGAAGACAACACTCAAAGCAACCCCAATGGTGATGCCAAGCATTAGCATGGGCTGGAATAAAAGAGCCAAGTCATAGTCTATAATGGGCACTTCCTTTGTTGGATGGGGCACTCTTATGTTGTACCAAACTGATGAAGCTGACGCTCCCATTATCATACCTGCACCAATTGAATACAGTCATCATCAAGTCGACAAGTAATACTCTTTTAACGAAAAACTCTGATATCTGAGTTGAGCTATTATGTGCCCAAGTTGTAAACGCCAAGGTCATGTCTAAAAGCTAGAAAGAAAATTACAAGAAACATTCTCTACGAAAATTCTAGTCGGCAGACACAAAAAAAATCATAAGCACAATCTCCTGCTCTATCGAGATGACAGATTCAAGAGAAGTGTTGGACAGAAGACTGTATTATAAAATAAACGAACAAAACGAAAACCAAAAAGCTAACGAATGATTACTGAAAATACATTTGGAAATAGCAGCAGCAGACTTGGTATCGAATCCAACAATCAAAGTGAGCATAGGAACGAAAATGCCTCCGCCTCCAACACCGCCAACGGTTCCACATGCCGATCCCAGAAATCCTATCACAGTCGCCAACACTGCCCTCCAACTAAACGCCAATTTCTGCAACACCAAGAACACCATCAAGATTCTTCCTTGCACATGGACTAGACATACAAAGCATCAGTGAAACGACTAGAAAAAAAGCCACTAACGATCAAACCGAACCAGACAAAAGAGGAAGCGAAAGACGTACTGGCCAGACTCTTTCGGCGGTGGACACACGTAAGGAGTTGGAAAGATTGGAGTTGTAAGGCAGGGCATTGCTGTTGGGCTCCGCGATGAAGACAACGGAGAGAACGGCCACAGAAAAACTGCCCAGCAGATAAAGAACCAATCTTTTTGTGGCCATTAAGCCTCCAGAGTTGTTTAAGTTAAAAAACAAGGAGATACCCGAGAACAACAACAGAACCAAAAACGTCTATGCCTCCTAGAATTATTTGTCTTCCTTCTCTAACACGACCCTGTTTGGTGGTTCGGAGCTCACCAAGATTATAAGCAGACACAAACACAATAATGAAAGAAAAGACAAAAACCTGAGCACGGAAGGGAAGGACCTTGTTGTCGTTTTTATAGTCAATGAATGGTCACCCCCAGTTTACCTTTTCAATGTCCTGTAACTTTACGGCATTACTACTAAATATTAATTTTAAAAGGGAATAACTGAACGGTGGATTATGCGGTCTAATTTGCGTAATTTCACTATATTTATGGTTTTTTATATTGTATGCTCAATCTTCACATTAAGAGGCATAGATTTTATCTTAAATTATATATACCAATATCACATTTGTTTTTACCCATTTTAGTAATAGTATCAATATTTTAAAATATAAAATTAAATCCGGTAATATTTTAAAATATAACATTTGGAAGTGGATTTGCTCGTGGTACACCTGTTTTTAATCTCTCAACTCTATAATTATGAGTATCTTAGAGTTGTTCATCAAGAACTGGTCTGTTGTTTATTGATACGT
>JANJEY010000005.1:69911466-69942662 GCA_024703695.1 Erythroxylum cataractarum
GAGTTTGTTGTATAGACACATCAATCCTGGCTTTCGGGAAGGTCCCGGAACAAAAATTTTTGTTTTCCGCACCGTGGGCATGTGATGCTTACATCGGGATTTTCCTACAATAATAACGAAATAAAATGAACGAGTCACATTTACATTGCATATATGAATGTTCCAATATGAATTGTATGAAAGGCGTACCGCCTTATAAATGTGAAATTGAATGCATGTGATGCTTGATTGTGATAATATATGTTATAGTGTGAACTGTATGATTATGCATGAGTTAGGTGGACCATCGATGATGGTTTCTCACTGAGTTCGCAAACCCACCGAACATTGCATTTATTTTTTAGGACAGCGATAGTTGACCCCTAACTCCAGTTAGCGAGACTTTTTATGCAGTGTGAGTGCCGGCGAGAGGAGTATGGCACACAGGTCGGTCAGCTGGGATCTTTTGGGGGATGATCTAGTTAGGAGTTATGTTAGTCCTTTTGGTTCTGTACAGTTGTAATCGGATAGAATGGTGAACTTGGGGTTTTAAAGAAATGAAATGAGAAGAATCTTTTGGTTTTTAAAATTTAGTGAATTGATATTACTGTTTTATTATATTGATGCCATGAGGTGTATAGAAATGATCGAATCGTAGTGCAACCTCATCGTAGGTTATGTATCGGTACGACCTACGAGAGTCCTGGTGTATACCCTACGGTAAAGGGGCACTACACAGACGATACGTCCTATACTCTTGAGCTTCTCCACTTATAAGGATCATAACTTTTGACTCCGATATCCAAAAATACCGTTGGAAAGCTAGAAAGCTAAACTACAACTTTCTACAAGACAACTTTGTTAAAATCTACCTAAATCAATACATTAAATTCATGAAAATTCAGACCAAAGATTTAACTCTCAACTATTCATTTTCAGAAAATTTCCAGACTTTCATATTCTAAAATCAAACACTTCAAATTTTTATTTCTAGTCTTTCTACTCCATTTCATTTAACTCATTCACTACAACCACAATTCTCAACATATTCCATTACTATTCAATATACCCGGAATGTCAATGAGTGCATGCATAATTATTTTCATATGTGCAAAAATTCAAATTCACATGCATGTATGTTGACATTTCTTTAAACAAGAAATGCAATTTTTTTAAAACTCTCACATTGCTATTTTCTCCATGATTGAAATCTAAATTTTAACCCTTAATATGAGAACATGATGTTACAAGCATGATTAGAACTAGTCATTTAGATAGTTGGCCCTTACCACTAATAAACTCTTTAACATTTTTATGTTTAATCAATATGTGATATTTTAACACTCTCTCTCAAGTGAAATTGGGATTGAACATCTAATTGTCACTTGAAATAAATGCAGCGGTAACTGAACTAAGCCCTTGAGACTGGACATCTAGTTGTCACTTGAAATAAATACAGCAGTAACCATGTTAGACTTTTTAATATGGGCATAGTATAGTTCCATTAATAAGAATTGAGCTTGAGTTAACCATTACTAAAATGACTAGTCATTTTAATAGTTGACCCTTACCACTTATAAACTTTTTAACATTTTCATGTTTAATCAATATGAGATACTATAACAATTTTTTAATATTTTCAATTTTTGCAACCTCCTTTTCTATGACATAATATAAATAAATAATTTATTTGTACTCATTCTGATAATTTTACTTCTTGTTTATTATATACCGGTTGAATATTTAAACGTTAAACTTTTCTTTGACCAGTTTAATGTCCCGTTTTGAAAACATTGACTGTAATATATGATATTGATGATAATATTATGATAAGAATCAATGTTCAGATAACATTATGATAATATTATGATAATATCTTTTATCTTTTATTTTTAATATTTGATTCCTTTAAGATTATTTAGAATTTATTACAATTTTTTCATTTCCTATTTTTTCCATTTCCAGTAACCAAATAAGTAAAAATTAAAAAATAAAGGTGGCATTCATATTCGTAACTCTTTATTACTAGTTACTAAAAAGGACCTAAAGTTATAGAGTGTTATCGAACAAATTTTGAAAATATGAAAGAGAAACGTGTAATCCTCCATTTGATCTCAAATTCTCCTACTCTAAAGGAACTTCAAATGCATTGGCTATCATATAATTGCACCATACTTATTTTTATAAAATTATTTTTCAAATCAAATTATTACTTTGGAAGTTCATCAATTCCTGAGATGAGCATTACCACTCCTTGTGTATATATGCTTTTAATTTTATTCTTTTCATCTGCTTAATTTGCCATGACAAACTGGTCCGTGTGATTCTAGGGCGGATTTCATGATAAGGAATAAGAGCAGCCTTGCATGAAACTCAACGAGGAAACAGAATCCAAGCTAGGCACTGTTATCTACATAACAGCCCAAGCAATTTCCCTACTGTTCAAATGTAAGCGAGCAATATTATAAATTATCCTCTATCATTCCATAATAATCTTCGTATATTACTTAATTTTTACGTAATAAATTAAACTTATAATTGAATTGATGTTTATAATGCATACTTCAAACAATTTCTACTAAAACGGAACAAATCATAATAGGGTTATTTTCAATATAACCAGAAAAAAAAAAACATTTGTTGAAGATATACATTTATATAACTATAGAATTATGAATGGAGCAGAATACACAGTTACGAAGCTATGAGATTTGGTCCTGCAGTGAAAATGAAGAAAAAATCTTAAACTTTTGAAAAGAACTATTAATTCCCTCCAAATTGCTTAGAGATACGATTGTTTTTATTTTGGATTACATTCTATCCCATGTTTCAATCTGAGGATATTCTCATAGATTATGAGGTGTGACAAATTTGTTGCAGAAGGACTAGTTCGAAATCCAATTGAATTTTCAAAATGATATTTTGTTGATCTTGATCATATTTTTCTGTTCTAAGTTTACTATAAATACAGACCTGCATCCTCATCGTCAGCTACCACCTCTTCAATCTTCACTGTCAACATGCCAACTTCGATCAGAGTTTCTTTGTTTTGTTCTATTGTTTTGTTCTTCAGCTCTCTTTGCTCTGCAATTGAAGTTACTGTTGATAATAGAGCAGTTAACATCGATGGGGAAAGGAAGCTTATATTGTCTGGTGCCATACACTATCCTCGTAGCACTCCTGCGGTAAGTTTTTCTTGTTAACTTCATAACATGTTTTCGAGCAAATATAATGTCATACATCTTCAATCTCTCATTATTATTATTATTATTATCACTTTTTAGTTGCTTTTGTTTATATCAAGTACCTGTCTTCGTTCCGTGCAGATGTGGCCGTCGCTTATCCGGAAATCTAAAGAGGGTGGTCTAAATGCCATTGAGACCTACGTATTTTGGAACGCTCATGAGCCTCAACGTCGTCAGGTTTGTTTACTCTGACACCTTTTGAGCCCCTGGAGTACTTTTGTCGGTAACATGACTAGGTTTTAATCCCATTTCAACATCATGAGACGTATGTTCTTTTGCAAGTTCATTAAAATGAACATACTTATTTTTATCTTGTTCTATCAATTCAGTATGACTTCTCCGGAAGCTTGGACCTCGTCAGATTCATCAAAACCATTCATGAGGAACGTCTCTACGCTATTCTTCGGATTGGTCCATATGTCTGTGCAGAATGGACTTATGGGTAATTATTTCTTAAGAAAATCATTCTTCTGTTCAAGTTTTGTTATTTGTGATCGTAATCTTTTGTAAACATGACGTTTTATGTACATTAGAGGCTTGCCGGTCTGGCTGCATAACATACCGAACATTAAATTGAGAACAGATGATCCTGTCTACAAGGTAAAACTATAGAGAACAACCTATTTTCACATTGTAGTATATACTAAGTTGTCTTAAATTTTAAAACGCTAATGTTCTTTTTTAATTTCCTATGTTGTTGATTAAAAAAATAGAGTGAGATGCAAAATTTCACGACATTGATTGTGCAAAAGATGAAACGTGAGAGACTCTTTGCCTCACAAGGCGGACCTATCATCCTTGCTCAGGTATATACTCTTATCTAATTATGTTAATTATCTCATCTTATGAAGTTCATTACTGACTGCTTAAAATCTCATGCATGAAGATTGAAAATGAATACGGCAACGTAGAATGGGCGTATGGTTCAGATGGATACAAGTATGTCAACTGGTGTGCTAATCTAGCTGAAGGCTATCATGTTGACATTCCTTGGATCATGTGTCAACAAGACAATGCCCCACCACCCATGGTAATGCAGACCAACCAAGCTCGTGAATGTGCTCCACATATAATTGCACTAGCGAAGGCTTTTCTTTTGAAACGAGTATACAGATTAGCCTACATATATTTGCACTAACGAAGACTTTTCTTTTGATACGAGTATACAGATTAGCACCTGCAATGGTTATTACTGTGATCAGTGGAACAATCCCAAATCTAATACCCCAAAGATGTGGACAGAGAATTGGAGTGGCTGGTTTGTCAAACTATTCATTGTTTATATATATTTGAGTCATAGTTCATTTCAGCGATCTGTCAAGTATTTTAGAGAAATTCTTATGTTTCAGGTTCAAGAACTGGGGTGCTCAAGATCCGCACAGGACTGCGGAAGATCTTGCTTTTGCTGTTGCAAGGTTTTTCCAGCTTCAAGGCACAGTTCATAACTACTACATGGTTGGACTCTTGAAACCTATAATTCTGTATTCTGAAATTTGTAGATACATAAATATAACATCTACTCGGTATTTTTGTTGCTTTTAGTACCATGGGGGTACTAACTTTGGCAGCACAGCAGGAGGTCCATATATCACAACTTCTTACGATTATGACGCACCCCTTGATGAATATGGTAAGGGAAATCTGTTACTGATATGTATTTATCTAGTACTGGCTTGTTATGTTACGATGATTTCAATAATTTCTATATAATCATTAATACAGGAAACCTGAATCAACCCAAGTGGGGACATCTCAAGGATCTTCATCGTTTATTGATATCTATGGAGAGTACTCTTACATATGGTTCAATAAGAAATATTAACTATCCTGAAAATAGACAGGTAACTGTTTCTAAAGCTATTTGAAATTTGGTTTCCTTACTTAAAATCACATTTAATCTAATTGATAATCTCAATTTGCAGATTACAGTCTATTCTCATGAAGGAAAGAGAAGTTGTTTCTTATCAAATCCACACCCTAGCGAAGATTATACCTTTGATTTTGAAGGTGATCAATACCTTGTTCCTGCATGGTCTGTTAGCATTCTTCCTGATTGCTTCACAGAGACTTATAATACTGCAAAGGTAAATTATCTAGACCACTCCCATTCTTAAAGCTCTTAATTGGTATAAAAGCTATAGTTAGTGTTCAACAAAGCTCCTGTTTTTGGTAGGTTAATGCTCAAACATCAGTAATGGTCAAGAATCCAAATATCATGGATGATGAACAAGAACCATATAGTTTGAAATGGTCTTGGAAGCGCGAGAATATTCTTCAAGCCATGCCACATCATTCTTATGCGTTACAAAGCAATCAGCTCTTGGAACAAAAGGCTGTCACTAATGGCACTAGTGATTACTTGTGGCTCGTAACGACGTAAATAATATATTTTATTCTACGTCAAATTTATATCGTTTTAATCACAAATCCTCCTCTCTAATAAGTAAATGGACAGGTTTTTATATGACCAGAACAATTCTCTGTGGAACAAGGATCCCAAAAAGAGTCATTTCCTGAGTGTGCACACCAAGGGACATGTCATTCATGCATTCCTTAATGGCAGACATGTTGGTAAGTTGTTATCTTACTTGACTGATAGCTTTAAAATCATAGAAGACACTGACCTAATCTTTTTTTTTTCTTTTCCTCTAACGCTTTGAGTCTGTTCAACTCTATATCAGGATCACAAGCTGCTAAATACAGTCATTACGAATTCACCTTTGAGAAGAAGATTAAATTGAAACCTGGCATAAACAAGTTCAGTTTTGTTAGTGCCACTGTGGGACTTGCTGTAAGTTACATATTTAAGTTACTTACGTTAGTACTACCTGTTAATCTCAATACTTATGTTCTTGTTTTATGGGTAGAACTACGGTGACCACTATGATTTGGTAGAATATGGAATCAAAGGTCCAATTACACTGATGCTGAGGGACAGGACGGGAACTGAGGTGGCGGCCCAGAATCTTACGGGGGTGTGGAATTACAAGATTGGATTGGACGGTGAAGGGAAAGGACTGTCTGCAGGAAATCCTAAGCCATGGACTGTACATTCCCGTCCCGCTAATACACCATTCATTTGGTATAAGGTAATGACGGAGGTAACCTAATTGACACAAGAATCTAGTGACTAGAAGTGATGTAATTATGTGCTGTCTTATGTGCAGACCACTTTCCCAGCTCCTACAGGTGAGGATCCTGTTGTCGTAGACTTGCTTGGTTTGGGCAAAGGCATGGCTTGGGTGAACGGCCACAACATCGGAAGATATTGGCCAAGCTACCTCTCTTCAGAAGATGGTTGTGATTTTGAATGCAACTATCGTGGATCTTATGGAGCTGGAAAATGCAGAACAAATTGTGGGAAGCCTAGTCAAAGATGGTAAGAAAAATTTTGATGGCGGAAGTAATGCATCATCTGCAGTTATCTAATCTAGGATAAGTTTTCAGGTACCATATTCCGCGATCGTTCCTGAAGGCTGATGACAACGTGCTTGTTGTCTTTGAAGAAATGGGAGGTACTCCAGACCTTGTTAAAGTAGAAACTGTTTCTGTAGAAAAAGTATGTGTGAATGGATACGAAGGACACACTGTGGAATTAGCATGTCAAGGTGAAAAGGTGTTCACCGACATAAAATTTGCAAGCTTCGGGTCACCAAAAGGAGCCTGTGGAGATTTCCGCAAGGACATGCATTGCCATGCTGGGAACTCCTTAGATGTTGTTAGAGAGGTAGCAATGTCTTCTTAATTTAAACTTTGTTATGCTTAACCTGTTGATGACATAAAGACTAACTGTGTGAATTGCTGTGGTTCACAGGCATGTCTTGGCATGGGCAAGTGTTCATTCAAAGTTGATGAGAGCGCTTTCGGCCCCCTACGCTGTAGAGTTGATGAATACAGGCTGGCTATTGAAGCTGTTTGTTAGTTTTATAGGAATTCTTTAGCAGTAGTTAGTAGTTAATGTTAGAGATCAAGTGTTCAAAATAAATGTTTAGAACGTAACAGTTTAGGGTTTATGGGTCGATGAGTGACCCAATAATAAGTTACATTTTGGATCTTTAATTCCATAAAATCATTTTCCATTTTTGCAAGTAACAGGATGAACAATTACAGTATCTGACTGCTCCAGAGTAAAGAGCTTGTTACTGTCTAAAATTTAAACATCTGCTTGAGTCTTGATATAACCAACTACTGATATTTATTTACATGTTAAAAGTAAAAACTAAGGTTGCAAACAATTATGACTCACCAATAGTCTTTGCACGAGCAATGGCCATTTGCAAAGAAATGAAATCCTGAAGCATCCCTTACAGATATGTCTCTTCCGGTGACGACTGTAACATATTTTAAGAATGTATGGCAATCCCCACAAAGGAGGATATTCTTGAATATTTGAACTGGTTCTCCTGGTCTAGTCATCAGGAGCGCATAAGTTGCCGCCAGTTTTGCGCTATGGCAGAACAAGAAATCTTTCTTCTGATGCTCCTCCACTTCATGGAGAACAAAGCTTGTGTCGGGCTCATATCCAGCTTTTAGGCATTCCAAGATTAGTATTTCTAGACCACTGTATATGTCTTTTGTTTGAGGATGAGATTTGTCTCGTACAAAGAATGAATGCACCTTATTCTGATGAATGGCCCAACTTCGACATGGGTGCTTCTTAATGCCCTTTTCTCTCATATTCTCCCTCACTATATCCGAGCAGTGCCACCTCCCAGAAGCGGAGTACAGATTTGATACAAGAGCATATGTGGATGGATCCTGTGGTTCCATTGCAAGTATGCGCTTTGCAGCACGTTTCCCTATGTTTGTATTCAAATGGAGTCTGCAACTGTCAAGCAAAGCACGCCAAACAGAAGCCTCAGGCTCAAAGGGCATATTGAGGATCAATTGTTCAGCTTCTTCAAGAAGACCCCAGTAACCCAAAACACTGACCAAGGCGGCAAAATGCTCTGAAGAGGGCTCGGTGTTATGTACTGCTTTCATAGAGTGAAACAAGACTTGACATTCGTTAACTAAATTTGAACTGGTATGCTTATAAGAAGATAAAATCAACATGAAAGTGACTGCATCAGGTTGTACACCAGCCTTCTTCAACCTAGACCAGACAGCCAAGGCCTCATCTCCTTGCCTGTGAAGAAGATGACCGGCAATTAGTGCATTCCAAGAAATTATATCATGTGTGGGCATCCTATTAAAGAATCTGATTGCATCAATGATGATGTAACACTTAGAATACATGCTTACTATTGAATTTCCCACCCCTAAATCAGCTACCAGCCCTGTTTTAATTGCACGACAATGGAGTTGCTTTCCCATCTCAAGAAATCCCAAAGTTCCGCAAACCCCAAGTATTGAACTCAATGCAACTTCATCCAAAACCATATTCCCTTCATGTTGACTACGGTGGAAAAGAGAAATTGCCTCGTCAGGCATACCGTTACGAGCATAACCACATAGCATTGATGTTTGAATTATAGAGCTGCCCCGGTCAGTTGGCCAACTGGAGAACATTTTATCAGCATCTTTTATCCTTCCACACCTCATGTAAGCATCAATAAGAGCTGCTTCAATAATAGCATTCAACATAAAACCAAACTTGACAACAAAACCATGAATTTGCCGACTGATATCCAATCTTGCGAGCAAGCCACAAGCATTCAACACACTAGTGAAAGCAGGGTCAGACAATTCTATTCCCTCTTGGGCCATCTCAATAAACAAGTTGAGTGCCTTCAACCCTTCACCATTTCGACAAAATCCAGCCAAAAGTGCATTGTAAGAAACATGATTCATCTCTGGCATCTTCTCAAATATCTCCACTGCCAAATCCACGCATCCAAATTCCAAATATGCAGTCATCATCTCCGTCCATGTCACTACATCTCTCATTGCCATCCTCTCAAAAACTGCAACCACATCTTTTAAACTACCACATCTAGTGTAGAATCTGATAATAGCATTGCTCAGACTCAGATTACCCTCTAAACCAATTCTAATAGAATAGCCATGAATCCCTCTGCCGTCCATCACTGTAGGGCTCTCCGTACAAGCAGTTAAAAGCGTTGATAGAGTGAAGTGATCAATTTTAAACTTATCATCTTGCGGCAAATTGCGAAACAACTGCAGTGCTTTGTCGTATAAAGATTCTTTAACAAAGCTGGACAACAATGTGTTCCACGAAGCAATATCTCTGTGACCCATTTCATCAAACAGTTGAACTGCATAATCCAAACTCCCGCAATTACTATACAAAGCCATCAACGTATTAGCAACAAAAACGCTATCCAAAAACCCCATCTTGAGAGCCAAGGCGTGAACTTGCAACCCCAATTCAAAATCCAAAACCCTGATACAAGCAGTTACAATCCCAACAAAACTGTAATCATTAGGCTCAATACAAGCCCTTCTCATTCTAAAGAAAAGCTCAACTGCTTCGCTCTCTCTATTCTCCTTGGCTAAACTCGAAATCAACGCAGTGTACGACACGACGTCCGGTCTATGAAGGCCCGTGAAAACCCCGTAAGCATCAACAAGAAAACCCATCTTGAGATAAGCCGAAATGAGACAATTACCCACACGTGTCGAGTGTTGAAGCTTATGAAACAAAGCGTGCACAGCTCTGGCAAGCTCAACATCAGCATATTTAATGGACAAACGAAGCCAATGCAACAAGTCATCAGCGTCGATAGTGTCCTGGCAGTCGTGGAAAGAGTCCAAAGTGAAAGCGGGTTTGTGAATTTCGTGCTCAGAGAGAGATAAGTGTGAGGATATCAGAGGTCGAAAAATGGAGGACGCGACTGGTGGGCAGTGTACGTAACAGATGTGAGGTTTGGTTTTGAAGAGAGAAAATGAACGGAGCGGTAACTTCGAAGGAAAATGAGAGACGGAGGTTGTCGGCGGTTGGATAACGGTAGCCATGGATTGGAGGCGCCAATCATAGTCGAAAAAGAGAGCTGTCTGTTAACTCATAGGACACAGTGAGTAGTCACCGCGCGCCAATCGTAGGCGAATAGTGAGTGATGAAACCAAAGTTAACAATGCACGGCGTCGTATTGAAGGGAGTATATAAAATAACAAAATAGACGTGCAGTATAATATCCTGGGCGTAAGTTTTGACGTCGGAAAGATCACGAACTTGAACATAATTGATCGGACCTCCATGGACGGACCTCGTAAGAATCAGGTGAAAAGAGTTCTTCTATTGAGCAAAAACAGGGAACTTGTTCAATTGTGCATTGATTATCGTTGGACCTTTTCATTGAAACGATTCAGGTATCGCTAAGAGGGGCAAGTAAACGGGAGATATCAAGGGACGCGCTTCTGGAGAGAGTCTCGGTCGAAAGAGAGCTCCGGGGCTACACCCGGCGAGCTTCTTCCGCCGCCGTCTTTGTACAGGTGCTTCAATTATTTTTCGTGTTTGTAATTAGGAGGAACAGGTTGGGAATCATGATTATTTTGATTTCAGTTGGGTCTATTGGATTGTGTAATGTATGAAATGGTAGTTTTTTGTGTTTCCAGAGAGTATGGAGGAGTTATATAGGAAGAAAGAATGTAGCTTTGAAGCTTCAGAATGATTGGGTGACTATGGTGGATCGTTGTGATGGTTCCGTAATGACGGCCACTTGGATTTCTACTAGTGTCCTGAGGCCTTTTCTTTTCTTCATTTGGTGTTTATCGGTGACGTGTCGGAAGATTCGCTCTGGAGATCTTGATTGTATGGGGAAATGCTTCAAGATTGTGCTTGAAAGCATAAGTTCTATGGGTATGCGCTTTAGTATATTCAGATGCATTGGAATTATTGCAAATGCTATGTTACTTCGCGTCGATCTGCACATGTTGGGTTATTCTAATAATGGAATGGGTGCTTTTCTGCTTTCCAAAAATCTTGTTCTCTAAGTTGCTTGTTTTCCTTCTGCAGCTCATCCGTCTTTCCAATCCTCATAATTAGCTTTTTGTTTCTGTAAAGATGTCTTAGTGGATCCATTTTTTACGATTTACCTTTAGAGAAATTGTTGCATTCATACTGTTATTAAACTGTGAATTTCATTTGTGTTCATAACTTTATGTATCTGTTTGTGCTGTCTCTACATGGCATCATTTCTAATTTTTTATTCCTTTTTCTTGAAGGATAGATTCAAGAAGGAATGTTTGTTCTCTGGCATTGGGTACTCTTGAGGAGAGAAGACTGTGGACATATCAATCAGAGAAGCTTATTTCTCTTGGCGCTTTTGTACTTTCTGAGTGTCATAGATCTTTTCCAGAGGGTCAAGATTCTGTTATTCTTACTTCTCTTGTAATTCGTATTCTTGTTGTGTTAACCGATCCAAAGGCATGGAACACTGTTAGCAATAATAGTTTTATGGATGCTCATGTAGTGGTGAAGGATTTGGTTATGTTCATGGGAAGTCGTAAGAGTGGTCTTTATGCATCTATTAGAAGATACTTAGAAAACCTGGAAGTATCTTGTTGTCCACAAACAAACAATGTGGCTGGGACAGATGACAAGTTCCTGATCAGTGCCAGTACAATAACTTTAGCTCTACGGCCATTTCAGGTCACAGATTTCAATTTTACTGGCCCTGACCTGGTGGACTCACATTCTGCTGTTGCACAGTACTGCTTATTTATACTTACAATTCCTCAGCTTACACAGCGCCTACCATCTCTTCTTGTTCCTGCTCTGAAGCACAAGTCTATTCTTTCACCATGCTTCCAGACACTACTGGTAATTATATTTCAAAGAAAACTTTCCTGTGCTTCTGAGATTCTTTTTTGCGGCATCCTTTTTTAATAGAATTGGGAGATTGTAATGGATTATTTTATTGTTAGCAAAACCTTCATAGAGAACTGAATCTTGGGGCACTAAGTTAGCGTGCTCTTTGAGTTTCATTTTTCCAAGTCAATGGCTCAAACATGTATACCTTGATACTGTTTCTGATATGTAATGTGGGATCAGTATGATGTGACTTTACTGTGAATTCCCCAATTCTTTTATTTTTTGGTATCTCTGTCTCCTTTAATACTGCATTTTTCTTAGTACAGTTGATCTTTTCCAAATGCGGAGAAAGATATTGATTTTGAAAATGATCTTTCTTTTCTCTGTTCATCGTTTCATTTAGACATTTTCCAATTGCGAACTTGAATATGTGCATGTTATCCTGTCATACGGGTCAAATTAGGTCTTTAAATTCCTAGGGCCCTCTTTGATTTTTTTTCATGCACCACTATGGTTTAAATGAATGAGGACTGATCAAACTATGGCAGATGATGACAGACTTTGAGAGATAATATCGTGACTGATATGTCAGAGGTAGATCAATTGAAAATTCAGCAATCTTCTAAGTTGATTCCACCAGTTGGTTGGGCTCTTGCAAACATTATTTGCCTAGCTACTGGGAGTGAAAATGAGTTTGTGAACCCTAGACCTGACCAAGGTTTAGACTATGCCTTCTATGTCCGTGTTGTGGTCACTCTTGCTGAGAAGTTACTAGCATGTCTTGACAGAAGTTGGTGCAAGAACATATATCCTTTTGTTAGTCGTGATCATTCTTCAGAGATTGCTGAAGGTTTTTGTGAAACAGGAGAAATGTGTTCCTTAAACATGTCATATTTGGACCTACTCAAACCTGTTTGTCAACAGTGGCATCTGACAAAACTGTTGTCGATCTCAAAGGTAGATGCATGTAATCAAGGGGATGGGGCTGTGGCATTGGAAAATCTGAAAATTTTGAGGAAGGTGGAATTGCTTGACATTGCATACTTCTATTCTTATATGCTCAGAATATTTTCAACTTTCAATCCCGCTGTTGGATCATTGGCTGTCCTCAACGTGCTATCATTTACGCCTGGATTTGTTAATTCTATATGGGAAACATTAGAAAGTTTACTTTTTCCTGTAAATGGGCATCTGTCTAAGAATAGTCAATTTTGCATAAAGAAAGTTACAGATGACAAAAGGCAAGATATTCTCAGTAAAAAACAGAAACATTCAAACAAGGATGGAGCCAATAACTGGGTCAATGTACTCCATAAAATTACGGGTAAGTCACAGGCGGAGATAGACGGTAGTCTGATGGGTTGTGAATCGAGTAAACAGGATGGGGAGGATAATCCTGATGTTTGGGACGTAAACTCTGTGAATTTTGGTGTACAAAGGATTCCAAAAGACTTGTCATGTTTGCTTCATCTGTTCTGTGCCACCTACTCACACCTGTTACTGGTTCTCGATGACATAGACTTTTATGAAAAACAGGTAATTATCTATGTTTATTCTTTCCAAATGGTCTCTTCTAACCATCTGGAGTACCCTAGAAAATTTTCCCTGATGTTCTCTAACATAATTTAGGTACCTTTCACTCTGGAGCGGCAACGAAGAATTGCATCAGTGCTTAATACTTTAGTTTACAACGGCTTGGCCCATAGTATAGGCCAAAATGAGGGACCTCTTATGGATTCAGCGATCAGATGCTTGCATTTAATGTATGAAAGGGATTGCAGGCACCAATTTTGCCCACCTGTTTTATGGCTTTCACCTGCTAGAAATAGCAGGCCTCCGATTGCAGTTGCTGCAAGAACTCATGAAATTATGGTAGGCAATGTAAAACTAGATGATGCTTCAAGTGTTCCAAGCATGGATTCTGTGATCACAGTTACTCCACATGTATATCCATTTGAAGAAAGGTGGGAATAAGTACTTGCTGGCTGTAACTCCTCTTTCTTGTCATAACTCTTCCTGCATCAGTAATTGTTATTTCCACAATAAAATAAAATCCTTCTGCATAACTGGATCTAGGGGTCTCAAAAGATATAATGTAGAATATGGTCCATAGTCATGATTTGTGAATTATCTTATAAGGATGCTTCTCTCTTGATGGCAAACTTGTACCTATGTGGGTTATCATTCTTCTCTTGTTCTGTATGTTTATTCACTTTGATTTTCTGTAATAACTCAAACTTAGCATCTTAACTTGTGTTGGCTGCAGCTTCTTCACCAACACCTTTGAGAATCTTTTGCTCATGACTTCATCAATTACTTTTTGCAGAGTTCAGATGTTTAGGGAATTTATCAACATGGATAAAGTCTCTCGAAAAATGGCTGGTGAAGTCACTGGACCTGGTTCCCGAGCAGTTGAAATTGTGGTTCGCCGGGATCATATTGTTGAAGATGGATTCCAGCAATTGAATTCCCTTGGGTCAAGGTTGAAGTCATCTATTCATGTTTCTTTTGTTAGTGAATGTGGTCTTCAGGAGGCTGGCTTGGACTATGGGGGGCTATCTAAGGAGTTCCTGACTGATCTATCAAAAGCTGCCTTTTCCCCCGAGTATGTCCTTCCAGGTTCATAAATTGATTCTTTGATTCATCCATTATCTTCCTTCTGTAACACAGCCCTTTACACTTAGTTTTCTATCTCTGTTAAAAGGTATGGCCTATTTACCCAAACTCCAACATCAGACCGGCTCCTAATTCCCAATTCAACTGCAAGATATTTAGAAAATGGTGTCCAGATGATTGAATTCCTTGGAAGAGTGGTCGGAAAAGCTCTATATGAAGGAATATTACTAGATTATGCCTTCTCACATGTTTTTGTTCAAAAACTGTTAGGAAGATATAGCTTTCTTGATGAACTATCAACTCTTGATCCAGAGTTGTACAGGAACCTCATGTATGTGAAGGTAGAATTTCTTAACATGCTAATTCTATGTCTCTGTAGTCGTACATTACTTATTTGGTTACTTTTTTATCGAATAAGATTGCATTTCATGTTTTCTTGTTTGACTAGTCCTTGCTAAAATATTATTTGGTCTTATGGATATACATATAAATCCAGGAATGAAACCATTTCCTACTTTAATACATTAATATGTACTTGCTTGTTGAGCTAGCTGATGACTCAACTTGATGAATCGATGGATTCATACCCCTGCCAATATGGATTGAAGAATTCACTTGCAAGCTAGTAGTAAAAAGTGTGCATTCACCAACTAGAGGGAAAGTGTTGAAAATCTTAACGATCAAGTAATTATTATTATTATTATAATACAGATATTACTCAAATATCATTATTATCAAAAATGTATTACTCATAATAAATAGGGATGACGTACTGTGTATAAATCACAAAACTCTAACAAAGATGTAGTTCTTACTAGTCTCTGTAACTATGGATGTAGGCTTTAATATTAAACCACATTAAACCTTGTGTACATCTTTAGCTCTATCCATCTTCTTTTATTTACTTTCACATGGTATCAGAACTTACTTCCTCAAGCCACTTCGATTGTTTGGAAATCACCATCTTTAATGTAGTTTGGTTAATACTATACATGGAGTATGTTGTATCTCTGTTGTAGTAGATGCACACTTACATAAAAAGCTATAAATCTTAATGGTCTTTAAGTAGTTCATATTGTGCAGCATTATGATGGTGACATCAAGGACCTCTCTCTGGACTTCACACTTACAGAAGAAGCATTTGGTAAATGGCATGTTGTTGAGCTCAAACTGGGTGGCAAGGATGTTTGTGTGACAAATGAAAACAAAATGCAGTATATTCATGGAATGGCAGATTATAAACTCAACCGTCAGGTGTAACTTGTTTCCTTTTATCATGAAATCTTGTAAACTTAATATTTAATTTAACCTATTGTTCTTTTAAATTTGCAGATATTACCCTTTTCAAATGCATTTTATAGAGGACTCACAGATCTAGTATCACCTTCTTGGTTGAAGTTGTTTAATGCTAGTGAATTTAATCAGGTAGTTTCCTCCATACAGGCATTATGTCAAGTAGTTCTGGTCAGTTCCTTTGTTGATAACTTGGTCATAAATCAACAAGAACAAACATGTTTTATTTTCCATATTATGATGTTTTCACATGTTACTCTTCATGAATTCAGCTCTATTCATTAATGTTACCCAGCATTTTATTCAGTTACTTTCAGGTGGTGACATTGACATTGATGTTGATGATTTAAGAAATAACACGAGATATACTGGTGGTTATTCTGAGGGTAGTCGAACAATCAAACTTTTCTGGGAGGTAATTCCCTTTGGTGGATGTTGCATAACCCTTTTTTCTTTTTCTGTACCCGTGGCGTCTATCTCTCTAAATTTTCAGAAGTTCATATGTTATGTAGAAAATTCCACATCACTTAAAGAACTAGTGTTGCATGCTGTACAATTGGAGGTGGAAGAGTTTCATGGCCAGAAAAAAAGTAAAGTAATTGCACTTGAGATGTATTAAGAATCTTATAAGGATGTTTGGCATTGCTACTTCTTCTCTTGTGTGGGTGACAATATTTTTCTTTTAATCCAATTACATCCCTGGCCTGCAGCTGATCCTGATATATGAATGAAAGACTTATCTTTTCAAATTCACGTGCTCATAATCTCTTCAATTTTGTGTTGCATTGTGTACATCATTCAAAGCAGACTCAGGTTTGTGTTCATGGTTTTGACACTTTGAGTGCTGCTTCACCCACCACCTAATGGTGAAAGGGAACAAGTTTCCCTGTCTACTGAGACATGATGTGATTTCACATGCAAAGTTTGGACTTGATGATTGCATCCGTTCATGTTTTAAGGAGCAGTATAGTTGAAGTCATGTTCCATTTTATGGTGGATTAACATTTTTCTGTTTGATCTATTTGGAATGTTCATTAGGTAATTAAAGGTTTTAAACCGCGTGAACGCTGTATGCTACTCAAATTTGTAACTAGCTGTTCTCGAGGACCATTACTTGGTTTCAAGCACCTACAACCTTCATTTACCATCCATAAGGTATGGTTTGAGATCACATGCAAATTATTTTTAACCTTGGACATAGAATTGGGATCTGTAGTGATTATTTACGAGGTTTGAGGTCATTTCCGTGCATCTTTGAAGAATATTTTGTTCGCTGATGGTATCCAACTGTTTTTCAATAGTGAATAATATTGATTTGCTAGGGATTAAGTAGTTACTCATCAGTTTCACAAGTAGATTTGTTTTCCTTTTTAATTTTGAAAAACAACTGAAGAGATGCAATGGAACCTCCAGCAGTAAACAAAAAGAATGGAAGAAGCGTTAAATGACAGTTAATCATGATATTTCTCTGTTACAATATATCAATCTTACAGTAGATTGATTGATTTCTTTTCATCCTTTCATGTCACTCCCTGCCCGGACCCTGCTCTGTCTTGAACTCTGCTATATTATAGTCCATTTTCAATCAATCAGTTGCCTCCCTTGTAATCTTAATCATTTGAGATAGGACTTCTTGTATCTACTTATTTCATGCCTTTTCTTTTTCTCGATAAATTGCTTTTGTCATGCCTTTGCAAACACCTAAAGGAGGCAGTTAACACATTCATTGTTAGCTGGTAGCAAATTAAGTGGGGAAATTGGTTATATGTAGGTGACATGTGATGCTTCTCTGTGGGCAACAATTGGGGGACAAGATGTGGAGCGGCTTCCCTCAGCTTCAACATGCTACAATACTCTAAAGGTATACTTGCTGTAAACCTCAGGGCTATCCATAAGTGGGCATCTTTCTAACTTCAAATGAGTTTAATAATTCTTGTTCTCTTTACAGCTTCCAACATACAAGCGTGCTAGCACTCTCAGAGCAAAGCTTCTTTATGCAATAAGTTCCAACACAGGCTTTGAGCTTTCTTAGGGATGTCTGAATATCTTGCTTCCTACTGCTTCAGGTGAATTTTTGGCCGGTTGTCATCAAAAAGCTTTTACGTCAAGCTGAATATACTAGACTGTGAGTGCTATCTTATTGCTTGAATTGATTTATGTTAAAGGTTATATAGATTCACAGTTCGATGGAAGAAAATGGTGAAATAGGATTGTTGGATCTTGGAAAGTGGAGCTTTGTTTTCTGTAATAAATTGTAGGTAAAAGGAAGATATGACCTTGTTGAGTTTTGAATATTTCGGAAGAAAAACAATACAAAGGAATCTTGGTAGATCATTAGTGTATGTAGGCTTATTCCAGCTAAGTTCAGGACTCTTATAGTAAGCGCCAATTTGATCCTGTTTAGTGCTGACTGATTCATAGATATTCCTTCAAAATGGCAAAAACACAAGTGATTCTGGCTATGTGTACTGGTGCAATGAGGCTACTACTACCAACTAAGAACTCGTAGCATTTAGACATATGATGCATCTAAGAATATAATTGAATGCTTTAGCAGAGTAGTTGTAAATGTTTGTAATGGTGATCCGAGTAATCTCAAGAAATGAGGGAAGATCCCTGGCTAGCTAGATCAGCGGCCAAGACTTGGTTAGCAGCTTCAGAGGGATGGAAACTATCCCAGAATACATACTGTGTGGCATTGGAGCATGTTCCAATTGACCATTCATTGCACAGCATTGATGTCTCAATTGTACCTGTTCCGCAGCAAGCTTTTCTTGACTCGAAGAAACCTGTTCCAAAAACGATACTGAGCATCTTATGCAATGCTATTATCTCATCGTAGTGGTTGGATGGTATGATGTTTGTGCACTGGTTAAACAACAGTTTGATCATTTAACCGAGCTGTGCTCTGGAGTAGACGTGTTTCTACTTTAGTATTGTTTTCTCATCTTTAATGGAATAAATCCATTTTATTCCTGGGATCAAACCTACAACTGAGTTAAAAGTTATATGGTTGCTTCATATTCCGTTTTATGCGTAAAATGACGAACGTTACCATAGTCAGTTGGCTTCAAGATCATGTCCAAGAGAGGTTGGTAGATATCAAAGACCACCAGTGTTAGGCCAGGGAGCTTATGCACTAGGCGTTGAGAAGTGATGTTTAATTTGTTGTTGAAGGAAATGGCATCGTGGTTTAACCTTTCAACGCACTGGTTGCTTCCCATGCCAAAGAGAGTGATGGCCGCAGGCAAACAACCTGTTGGTGGTAGGCCTGTCACTCCAATCTTTCTTGCTCCTCTTTCATATAGTTTCTGCCTCAATACCATTCTCATCAGTACAACTACGTTCTCTGATCAAAATAAGCAGCAGAATTTTCACTTGATGCTTTTCAAGTTCACATTATACAACTTTCCGTCCATAAATGTACAAACATATTTCTTGTAAGCATTGTACTTCCTGCTTTTGAAGCCTTTGTTCAAATAATAGACTATGCTTTTAACAGATACCAGTGGGTCCAATTTTTTTCTTTCATTTAGTGTAACAAGAATAACTTATATGTAAACTTTAAAATTTACTTGTTAATAAGAATCATTTAAAATATAATCTTTTAGTTTGGTTTGATTTGGAGCCATTGGATAGATTGGGTCAATCTATGTTAATGTACCCCTGAAACTTTTAATATATAAATTCATCAACCATTGAATAAGGGGAACAACTAGTAAAGAGAGCTTGGTTGATGATACCTTAATGAAAGTAGCGTAAGATCTCATAAGAAGGTCCGAGAATTGGTCGGGTGTGTAAAGTCCGTAGAGCAGGGGATTGATGTAATAGTTCTGAAGAAAATCACTGCTACCTGTACTCAGAAGATGGATACTGCCATTGATTATACCTTTGGTTTTGGCTTCTCCTACCATATTCACAACTTTTGCTTGGTAGTCCCTGTAGTTTTTGAATTGCTGGCTCAGAGAAATGCTGCCCTGCCAGTAACACATACAAGAGCGAGTGATTTATTATCCTTCTGTGATGAGAAAACTAAGAGATAGAGAGAGCTCTAAATCGCATTGTTTACATATAATTTGGCTGTCCCATCATGAAGACCCGAACCAGCTGAGGCAAAGTTAGCTCCTTTCAGGAGGTTGTTTCCTGTGGCATCTTGGCCAAGATATGCAGGAGGGTATGAGGTGAAACCGAGAAAATCAGCTGTGCATGACAGAACAAACCCATGAGACTAAATGACAAAGGAAAATAAGGATTATGTTGTGTTCATGGGAGATGCTACATTACCAGTGAAGTCTGCCGCCAGCTTTCCGTTGCAGAATCTTCCGGTTGCGGTGTGAGTGACAAAATCCCTTCCATAAGGAGGAAAGTTGGCCTTAACGAGTGTGGTGAGGTCGTTGTTGTTTCCTGCATCAACAACGGAGTCACCAAAGATGAGGAGCGCTGGGACAAGTGTATCACCATCACCACCGCGAGCCACTCGGAAAACTAAAACAAGGAGCACGAAGGACGTAGCTGAAACACTAGCACAAAGCTTCATTTTTCTAATTCAAATTATTGTCTGCTGAGTGCTGTAATGAGAAAGGCAGTTCGGGAAATAGATATTGGTGATGCAGACGTTGCTGATCTCTTCCGAAAGATAGTCTGTGAGACATGAAGCAGTTGGAGAAGAGTTTTAAAGGAGTCATGACTAAGGTGGCATAACAAACCAGATTCTAGTCAATGAGATGCTCATTTTCTCGGAAGACAACACCTTTGTAGCACAACTCCAAAGTTCCAGCTATCCTCTATCTTGGGTAAATGGCGAAAGAATAGTTCGTCTGTCCTCCATATGTTTAGGAAGGAAGCATTTAGTTAAAGTTTTAGACAAAGAAATATAGTGAAGGGAAAAGGGTACGACATTATGCATGATTATCCAGAAACATACATAGTCCAATGAAACTCTTAGAAACCACTGTCTCCTGCTGGTCATTTTGTTCTTGTAGTAACATAATATATATCCTTCAAACAAGTTAATATACACAGAGTACGCCATTGCAATTGCTTTTATTCATAAATATCAACAGTTAATCAATATAATTTCCGATAATTAATATGTTAAAATTTATGTTAAAGAATAAAAGATACATATTTTTGGTGGTTTAATTCATTTATAAATTTCTTTTTCTATAGTTTCAGTATTTAAAAATTATTTCATATTTAGTAATTATCATATTAGTTAATCTTTTCGTCAAATTGTTTTTACAGAATTGATATAAATAATTATGCAATAAACATTATAAACTCAGGAATGTTACACAATTAAGATATCACTGACTCGTCCATAATAGACTGAAAATATTCTCTACAACTTTTCAAGTCCTTACTTCCAAGTACTAACTAGCTTCATTCTCGGAATTGGACAAATCTCCTCAACTTGCAGTAGGACATGTAGGTTGCTTGTTCAATTATAAGATAACTATTGATGGACACTCCTTCAAAATGGCCAAAGCACAAGTGATTCTTACTTTGTGTACAGCTATATAGGACATTGGTAGCCAACGAGGTTGCAGCAACTAACCAAGAACTGATAGCACTCAGACATATGATGTATATAAGAAGATAATTGAAAGGCATAATGGTCATAAATGGTTCTAATCATGAACTTAGTGGTCTCAAGAAATCAGGGAGCCTCCTTGTTCAAGTAGATCACCAGCCAAGACCTGATTAGCAGCTTCAGAGGGATGGAATCCATCCCAGAACACGTACTCCGTAGCATTGGAGCATGTACCCACTGATCCGGCATTGCACAGAACGGAGGTCTCTAATGTTCCTGTTCCACAGCAAGCCTTTCTTGACTCGAAGAAACCTGTTTGAAAAAACTTTTTTGAGTGTCTTGTGCAATAGCATGATGTTGTCTGCACTGGTTAAACAACAGTTTGTCCATTGAAATCCTGTTCATATGCTTCTATTGTGGTAAAATATTGACTGGCATGTTTTCTGTAAATTGTGAACCTTACCGTTGTCACTTGGCTTCAATATCATGCCCAAGAGGGGATGATAGATGTCGAAGACCACAAGTTTTAGGCCAGGGAGCTTATCCATCAGGCTTTTGGAAGTGCTGTTTAATTTTTTGTTGAAGGAGATGGCATCTTGGTTTAATCTTTCAACGCATTGGTTGCTTCCCATACCAAAGAGTGTGATGGCTGCAGGCAAACAACCTGTTGGTGGCAGGGTTGTAACTCCTATCCTTCTTGCTCCCAGTGCATATAAACTCTGAGCCAACACCATTCTTGTCATTGTAACTACATATTCTGACCAAACTAATTTTCCCTTTACTTTATATATTCTATATTGCTATAATTTTCTACCTATAAATATATAGAATTTGACTTTGATTTGTTCAAATGGTAGATATTTTAGTTTTTGACAGGTTGATAAACATACATTCCACTTCATTCAATCGTATCAACTTTCCTAAAAAATTTTCTCAACTTGGTTTTGAAATGAACACCACATGTCATGATACCTGAATGAAAGTAGAGTAAGATCCAATGAGAATGTCAGAGAATTGATCAGGTGAGTAGTGTCTGTTAAGCAGGGGGTTGATGTAATAGTTCTGAATGAAATCACTGCTACCAGCGCTCAAAAGATGGATACCACCAGAGTATATATTATTGGCTTTGACTTGTCCTACCATGTTCGCCACTTTTTCTTGGTAGTCCCTGTAATAACTCAATTGTTGGGTCAGAGCAATAGAACCCTGCAAAGTTCACAAAAAGCAGTGATTTAGGCTTATATTGTGTAGATATGAAAGAAAGCTCTAAATCGCAATGTTTACATATAACTGGGCCGTCCCATCGTAAAGACCAGAAGCAGCTGAGGCGAAGTTAGCTCCGGTCAGGAGGTTCTTGCCTGTGGCATCTTGGCCTAGATATGCAGGAGGGTATGAGGTGAAACCAAGAAACTCAGCTGTGCATGGGCCAAAAACAAAAAACAACAGTCAACAGAACACACCGTGAGACTTAAATGAGGGGAAAGGAAATAAGGGTTGCGTTGTGTTGTTGGGGAAAATGTTACATTACCAGTGAAGTCTGTGGCCAGCTTTCCATTACAGAATCTTCCAGTCGGCGTGTGGGTAACAAAATCCCTCCCATAAGGAGGAAAGTTAGCCTTGATGAGTGTGTTGAGGTTGTTATTGTTGCCTACATCAACAACAGAGTCTCCAAAGATAATGAGTGCCGGCACAAGCGGATCACCACAAGTCACTGAGAAAACTAAAACTAACAGCAGAATGGAAGCTTTTGCAAACTTCATCGTTCCTTCACCTCAATGCCACAAACAGAGCTCAATGCCCTACTTTGAAAAATAAAAAGAAGTAGATGAATGAAGGTGAAGGTGAGGAAGAATTTAAGGAAGGAAATTCCACCGAACGATGGTCAAAGTGGCATCACTATTCAGACTACAGTTTCAATAAAGGTGCTTTATTTTCTTGGAACAGTGCATGTTTAGCACACTTCCTAAGGTCCCCCTTTTTGTCATCGTAATTCTGTATTTATTAGGCTTTTGGGATATGTTGAAGATGACACAACTTTTATTTAAGAGATTTTAGGGAAAGGATATGCCTTTTCCTATCTCTTATCACATTATTGATGATCATTCATAAACAGCCCTGTAAAAACCTATATAGCCCGACGAATATCTTAGAAACTAAGTTCTACTATTAAACACCTTTTCAGGGTTGCACATTTTCTGGCCATTTTGTTCTTGATTGACCAACAAAGATGGCCAACTAATTATGCCCTTTACTTATACCACATTCCATTTGTCAAAAGGAAAAGACATCATGAAGGAAAGTGGTGCTTTGCATGTGTGCTGCGTTCCTTAAGCAATTCGGTGCAACCCCCTACACATCAAAGAAGTTAGGAGTCAGTCTTAGGTAATAGTACAGATGGAATCATGCATTTCATTAAATATTTCTAGCTTAAATATATTTTAATTATTAAACTTTATTAATAACTTTATATTAAGACTTTTATTGATCTTTTTAATAACAATTGTCAAAGAATCAAAATAAAAAATAAGATTAAGTTCAAAGATTCCAAATGTGTTCATCCCTTCAAGTTTTAGACAATGTATGAAAAAGCACGTATACCAAAAAGCTAAAACCCATCCGTCGAATTAGTGTTTGGACTGAAAAATGTAGTTAACAAGGCTTCTCTCAAGTAATTGCTGATTCGATTTGCTACCATTCTCAGTTTCTTTATTGCAAAACAAAATGGCATTGTAATAAAGACCCATCATTCAGACAAACTCAGATATGATAGACTGACAATTTTGTGTATAACTCATAAAGCTATGTATTGGTAATTACTACTTAGTTAAGAATTGAGGAAACTTCCTAAATCCATTAACAGATACTCTTTCTTGTTACCCCGTTTGTCGAATCTACCAAGCTACGATGGTTTGGAGGAAACGTTCTGTCTTTTGCTCTGAAGTTGGGTTCGGCCATACGAATGAAAATTTGTACTGGAGTGTTAAATGCCGCTGCAGAGCACCAATTGCAGTTGTTCAGCGACTGAATTTAAGAACTTATTGTGGATTACACCAACCGGCCCTGCCAAAAGATCAGAGACACAATCTACAATGCGACCCGTGTTAGATCAATCAATTGCCACTTTGTAGACACCTCTTGCCTTTATATTGCTGGAGGCATCACTTGGGATGTTTTTCCATTTCTTTCTTTTCTTTCCATCCGATCTGTGATATCCTTAAAAATATATTGTAAACTTGAACTAGATCATGCCCCCGTTGACATTTAATGGACGAGCACTTATTGTAAAGTTGAGATGGGTTCCACACCCTTTTCAATAATCCGACAAAAGTTTATAATACGAGCTATGTCTGAACCTTAATTTGAAGCTTCATTTTAGGCTTTAGCTAACAAGTGCCAGGTTCTCATGAGTCAGATTGTTTATTGTCATATGGCTACTGATTATAAGCAGAAAGTGCGTTGCCTTTCCTTAGATCTAATAATATTATAGGTTTGATTTTCAGTGTTTGTTTGAGAGTAGTATTAGGACGTGTGTGTATACTAAGGTTCTCACAAAACATATATATATATAATACTAGATTAAAATTAGGTATACCACTAAAATCTAAAGATCTAGAAGATACAATTACTTTAGCATATAAATTTTATAATGACAATTTAATGATTCCAGGACAATATCCATTTTCTATAACATATCAAATTAGTTATGCTTTAACTAATTCTCATCATAGTATTGAATTCAAAAACACAGATCGAATATATATAGACCAACTTTTTAATGATGTAGCAAAAGTAGGAACAAATTTTAGAACTCAATTAAGACCATTACCTGCTATACAATTTCCATTTCCTCCTCCTACGCCTTCTTTAGTACATTCTAGACATTCTTTTTCTGATTCAGCATCAACTTCTACTTCTTTAATCGATAGATCACAATCTTTAAAAATTGAAACACCATTAAAACTTTTTCCTACAGAAATAGAGAAAGAGAAAGAGAAAGAAACAATTAAAATCACTGATCCAATTGTATCCACGTCATCTATTATTGACAATTCAATGAAACTTGATGATATAAAATTTCAGATAAAAGAATTATCTACATATATTAAACATACGTTATGACTATTGGACAAGAAATTGAAGAATTAAAACAACAAATACAAACAATATTACAGTATCAACAAACAACGTTAGCAAAATTACAAAAATTACAATAAAAAATCGAACACATAGAGACGGCTTTAGAAATGGTATCAGAGCTATGTAACAATCAGCAACCAAAGACAATTAATCTAACTAGGGATACAAAAATATGGAAGTAAATACAGAAGAAGATAAAGATAATACACAATCATTAGAAATAATTGAAAATAATATTACAAAACAGTTAACAGACATTACTCAATTAATGCAACAATTTACACTACAGCCTATAGAACAATATCATAAAATTACCCAACCTAATACAGAAAAAGAAGAATTTATATTAGACTTAAATTCAGATGAAGAATTATATGTTGAACAAGATGAACCTGAAACCAGTGGTGTAAAAACTGAAGCCAGATCTCCTAAACGAAAAGCATCTTTTCCATTAATTGATACAGAGAGTATTAGTAAATATGGTTATTATCAACGAGGTACTAAAATTCGTAAATATCCTTCTGAATACACACCCAAGCATATAACCTATGAATCAAAAGATGTATTAAATTTAGATTGTGTTACTAATACTAGTGAATTAATTTTAGAATGGGTCGATAAGATACAATTAATATTACAAATTGATAAACCTTTTGGTGAAATAATGAATAAAAATTCGTTATGGAATTTTATCACTTATAAAACAAAAGGCATTGTACATCAATTTTTAAATGAAAATGAAACAGGATTAAAAAATACAACAAAATATCAAGAAGCTAATACAGATACTTCAACATTTTATATAATCGCAGCCGAAATTTATAAAGAATTTACAGGAAAAGATATTCTCTATCATCATAACGAAATAAAAGCACAAGATAGAAAACAAGCAATTTGGCATCTCAATAATATTCAAATATGTAATCCCTGTTATCTACATAATTATATTTGTGAATTCCAAAAACATTATTATGAATTATATAGAGATGAACAAGAAATGTACTTACATGTTTTTATTCAAAAATTACCTTATCCTATAAATATAAAAGTAGAAGAACGTTTTCATAAATTAACAGAAAAAAATAAAATAGCAAACAATTTAGGTGGAGCAATCACCATTACTAAACAATTATTTGCCGAACAATGTTTAGATGAAACTTTTAGAAAGAAATTAAAACATACAGATTTTAGGCAATGTTGTGAGAAAAACCCAGATGTACCACAACAATGGGGTTGTAATATAAAGAAAAATTATAAAAAATCAAATTTTCGAACTAAACCTTTTAAGAAATATTATTGGAAAAAATATCCAAAACATTATTATAAAAAACGATCATATAGACCTTATAAAAAACATTTTCGAAGACAACAATATAGAAAATTTAAACCACGAAAACAAGATTGTCCACAGAAAAAGAAAAATTGTAAATGTTGGTTATGTCAAGAGGAAGGACATTATGCTAATACATGTCCTAAACGAAAAAAGTCAAAATATACAGAAAAAGTTCATATATTACAATTAGCTTCAGATCAACAATTAGAACCTATAGAATCTGAATATAATACCGATTCTACGATTTCGTCAATTTATCAACTATCATATGAAAAAATCGAATCCTCAAGTCAATCTGAATACAACATATATTCCAGTTCAGATTCAGAAAACTAAAATAAAAGTTAATGCTTACATAGACACTGGAGCAACTATTTGTCTAGCTGCTCGAAAAATCTTAAATAATTGGAAAAGATTAGAAAAACCATTACATATTAGTATAGCTGATGGAAGTATAAAATCCATATGGTATGTCAGTTATTATACTCATATTCTTATCGAAAATTACACTTTTATCATTCCAGCTATTTATCAACACAATCATGAAATCTCCTTAATCTTAGGAAATAATTTTCTTAAATTATATTATCCTTTCTGTCAATATTTACATTATATAACTCTAAGAACACCTGAAATCAAAACTATAAATCAACAGTCTATTATTCTGAAAATACCTATTTATAATACAAAGCAGTATCAAAAATTACAAGTGATTACAACAAAATTAAACGAACTTCAATTTTATATACAAAACAATATGACTTTACAACTAGAAATCCAAACTTTATTAGAACAAGTTTGTAGTGAAAATCCTCTAGACCCTGTAAAAAATCAAAATAATCAATTAATCGAAATTAAGTTAAAAGATCCAACACAAGAAATTAATATCAAAAATAATATTCCATATACACAAACCGATGTACAAGAATTTATTATTGAATGTACTGATTTAATAAATAAAGGATTAATCAGTCTTAGTCATAGTAAACATTCTGCACCCGCTTTTTATGTAAATAATTCTGCAGAACAAAAACGTGGTAAAAGACGAATGGTCATTAATTACAAAAAATTAAATAGTGCAACAATAGGTGATGCATATAAATTACCCAGAAAAGATTACATTATAAACAAATTAAAAGGTCATAAATGGTTTACAACATTAGATGCAAAATCTGGTTATTGGCAACTACGTTTACATGACAATACCAAAGAATTAACCGCTTTTTCATGTCCTCCACAAAAACATTATCAGTGGAATGTATTACCTTTTGGATTAAAACAAGCACCTAGTATATATCAAAGATTTATGGATACTAATTTACAAGGATTAGAAAATTTTACTCTAGTATATATTGATGATATAATCATTTATTCTAATCAAACAAAAGATGATCATTTGAAAAAAGTCAAAATAGTTCTTCAAAGAACTAAAGAAAAAGGTTTGATTCTTAGTAAAAAGAAAGCTAAAATAGCACAACAAACAATTGAATATTTAGGTATAGAATTTAATCACAATGGATTTATGAAATTACAACCTAATATATTAAATAAGTTAGTTGATTTTCCTGATAAATTAACTAATAGAACTCATATACAACAATTTTTAGGATTATTAAATTATATATCTGATCAAGGTTTTTTAAAGGATTTAGCTAAAGAAAGAAGATTATTACAGAAAAAATGTAGTACAAATCTACAATGGAATTGGTCAGATGTAGATACTGATGCTGTGAGGAAACTCAAAGCATTATGTAAACAACTTCCTGTTTTATATAATTACTTGCCCGAGGATAAACTTCTCGTGCAAATAGATGCAAGTATGGATACATGGGCAGGCTGTCTTTTGGCACAACCTCCCAATCAATGTAAATATCTTTTATGCAAATATATCAATGGAACATTCAGTTCCTCTGAATTTAAATATCCTATTCATGAAAAGGAAACTTTAGCATGTCTTAAGACATTGCGAAAATGGAAAATTGATTTATTACCAGTATCTTTTTTAATCCAAACTGACTCTGCTTATCTTTGCAGTTTTCCCAAACTTAATATTAAAGCCAATTATAATCAAGGAAGATTAATTCGTTGGCAACTGGAATTCAATCAATATCAATTTGAAATTAATCATATTAAGTCTACTAACAATATTCTTGCAGATATCTTGACCCGAGAATGGAAGCAGCTATAAAGAATTTGGAAGATACCCTTGCTCAAAGAAAACTAGACCTAATTAATCAACAACAAATGATTGGAGCTATTACCAGAGATATCAACCAATTAGAAACCACCATTCAAGTTCTGAGAAATAACAATTCAGATACCCAAAAAGCCTTTCTCGAAGCCACCTCTATAACCACTTCTGTACCCACTTCAAATACTACTCCTCTTTTAATTACTCCTACACAAATTACTCAAAAGACCTCATCTATTCCTCAAAAACACCAAGATGAACACCTTGAAAAGTTTTATGTTATCTATAATGGACCTATGGCAGGTATTTTTGATGCATGGCACAAGGCAGCTGTACACATTACAGGCCGTTCAGGAATTTTACATAAAAGTTTCAAAACAAGGATAGAAGCAGAAGCATCTCTGAATGAATATAAACAGTCTCAGCAGATTGAACTCAAGCCACTTTATAAACAGGTTTTAGAAACTCCAGCCTCTTCTTCTTCTAAAGTCATACTGGGAAAAATTCCAAATATGGATAGAATCAACTCCATTCCTACCAAAACTCTCCAGATTGAAACACGTAAACTCACATCCGAAATGTTTTATGATTGTTTCCAAAATATCAACAATTGGACAGAAGCTCTTAAAATTCAGCAATACTATCCTCTCAATCGAGGAAAGTATGGGCCTAAAGCTATTGTTTTACCCGATGCAGACCCTTTAACTACCTATCTACTTTTTCAAAGTGGATTAATAGATACACTTTATATAACTACTTTGACTATCCTCTCTGAATTTCCCAGTGGATTCCTACAGGCAATCAAAAATTATAAAGAAAAGTTTGCTAAAGAAAGAGAAATTTATTTAAAAATATGGAGCAGTTATCCAATCTTTGCAGAAACGGACTCCATGAAAGATGCAGATATTTTGATCCCCAGAATTGCACACATTACTCTTGGAATCAGCAATGGAATTTATCCAGCTATTGATACACCTCCCAATCATGAATTTACTTGGACAGCAATCAATCAGTTCAATCTGAACTGCTTGGAAGGCATCTATATACAAACAGTTCGAGTCAATGCAGAATCAACCATTCGAGTTAATTATAAGGGTTTTCATTTACTCATGATCTCTCTTATTAGACAAACTATCACTCCAGAGCAACTACAGATCATTCAAAAATTTAAAACCCCTTTTTTAACCATTGGAGAAATATTCGAAGAACTTACTGCTTCTTGGAAATATGCCATCTGTCAACAAATGCAGATTCATGATGAACACAAATGCAAATATTGCTCTACAGTCAAAGGAAAAAACATTGAAGACACAGACTCATTGGAACCCATTATTGATGAATAAAGGGTCCACACCAAGGACACATGCAGACAAACCAATTGGAATCTCCTCTTTTCCAGTAATGCAGACATAAAGCAGAGCATCTTTGCTTTTCCACCACAATAACGTGTGATGTAGACATAAAGAAAGCATCTTTGCTTTCTCTTGTACATTATTGTCCTTATCTTTCTTTTTTAGACTATTATTGTACTCGTTTCTTTTTCTTTTGTCGGTGGGACGAATCCTTTTTCGTTCCTATATAATGTAAGGTTTGGGCATTCGCTCAAAACATATAATAAACGTTCTCTTTCCTAAATTTCTCTCTCTTGCAAATTAGCCAAGGATAGGCGTCTCCAGCATACCAGAGAAACAGGTCAGAGCAAATGCTTTGTTATATCATTCCAATTATTATTGCATAAACATATCTGTTATCCTTACTTTTACTCCTATTCATTTTTTCAAGGCTATGGATGAATCTTATTTTCAGCGCAAACTTTATTTAAAGACAAAAATCAAAGAAATTGATTTAAGGATTGAACGAATCAATAACATTTTAACCAGATGCTATGCACTTGATCCAAATGCTCACTGGAATAGAGATGTTCGCGAAAGAGGACTCATGGATACAGAACGTATAATCAAAATAATGACAGAGTTAAAACAATCATTAGCTAGAACAAGACATTTTTATTTAAATTGTATATCTCCCCTTATTGATTAAAATTGTAATTCTCCTTTTTTGTAATTTCTCGTTTTTAATGGAAGATCAATATATTCGAAAAATCTGTGAAGGTATTTATGTTACTGAATTAGACGGACCTCGTAATAAAAATC
>JANJEY010000005.1:70049984-70066873 GCA_024703695.1 Erythroxylum cataractarum
CTCCCAACGCTTCTTCTTCTCCTCCCCCGGCCAATCCAACTCCATCATCGAGTCGACGGACACGCTCACCTCAGCTCCCGAGCCTCAGTCGCCGCTCAACGGAGGTATAAATAAAAACCAGACCGGACCGGACCGTTCGATCCGACCGAAAAAGGTTAAACCGGCCGATTTTTATACAAAGAGGTTAGTAGGTAAAACCAAACCGGACCAATGACCGGTTCAGAGGTTTTTCGGTCGGATCGGACGGTCCGAAGGGGTTTTTAAAATATTGCATACCATTGATGTATGGTTTAGACCAAATGTGGTTGTGATATGTATTTTGAAACCTTACAAGCCCCTATATGCTCTTCCACATGTGTTGTATTGAATCTAAACTTTAATGCCAAATTGATGTAAGACAGAAAGAGAACTACCACATTTATTGAAAGTTGGAATAAGAACATAATCTTATGCGAAAAAGAACATAAATATATTATAGTTGATATGCATGTCTCTTTGTTATCATCAATGAAGCAAACTTAAAGATAAATTACACATAGATTTACTAGCTTTATATAAGCAACTCATATAAATCACTTTTAGGGTTTATAAAGAACTAGGCAATGGCATCACACCTAATATCTAGGAATTATTATAGGAGAGCATAAGAATCACTTTTGGATTAGGAAGCATTGCACTTCCACAAATTCATAACCTGAAAATTTTCTCTTCGTCCTTGTAATAGAAGCATTTAGTCTTTATACATAGATTTTATTCTCTTGCTCCTAATCCTACTTTGACATATATAATTAGTTTTTGGCAATTGCTCAAAAATTTCCTAGTAATGAACACCGTACATTTGAGTAAATCCATTAGCCACAATTCTAGCCATATATCTCTCCACAAAACCATTTTCTTTACATTTTATAGTAAATACTGGGTTTACAATTTCCCATGTCACTTTGTTTTCAATTATAGTTCTCCAATTTGGATCATAGCTTTCTAAATATTTCTTAGAACAAACAGGTTAGAGATTTTGAAGTAAATGCCTTGTGTTTTTGGAGAGGCATTCATAGGACGAATATCTTTCAATAAAGTCTAGAACCAGATTTGCATCTTGGATTCAGAAATCGGGCAACTCGTTTTGACACTGGCCGTTGAAGACTTGCATATTTCTCAATAAGACATTTTCGAGTTTCTGGATATCTAAATTTGGGTCGGGTTATGAAATGGATATTGATACAAGAAAAAGAAGTAATTGGGTCAAGCACGTTTTCACTTGATTATGGGCTAGACTAAAAGACCAGGCTTTGCTTTCCGGAGTTGCAATTTGAGCTATTTGGGACGGTCGTCTTTGTTACTAATGTCGTTTGAATTTTGAAGGAAAGCTGGCTAGGAAAATGGGCATTGTTTGATGTGAGGTTGTAAAATATTCAGATTCAAGTACTTAACAGTTAACACTTAAATAGTTAAAAGGTAGGTTTTTTTTTATAACTCAAGTTCCGGGCTTCGCCCAACTATCCGGGGATCTATGAGCCACCCACTCAAACTCATAGATAGGTAAATCCAGGTTTAATCCTAAATAGTATCAGAAGTACCTGTTCCGAAACATCACCTTTTAAATAAAGGCTGCTTCTTCCAAGGCTCGAACCCACAACTTTCTCACAATCATCTCCCCCTTTCTACCGCTAGGCTACCCTGTGAGGGGCAATTAAAAGTAGGTTTTGTGAGTACCTTTAGTGTCTCGGATGAAATTGATAGTAAGTATTGACCCTTAGTATTTGTTTATTGTATGGTAAGAGCATACTCCATAGATTTTGGTCATTACTATTTGATAATCGGTTATTGACAACTTGGTGGAAGTACTATTTGGTATATTCGATAAGTGTCTGGCTTTAACAAACTATACACACCTTCGAGAATTCAACAAATTCTTCACGGCTTTGAGATCATACAAAATTCTCCTAGATCTACAGGGAACTAAAGCATGATAATTATAGGCAGCTATTTTGATTGGTGCTTAAATAATCATATTGTTTAGATAGACACAAATCATTATACGGCTCATGTATTAGTAAGACATATTATAAGACAATTGGAATGAAATTTTCTAAGATAGGCTAACATTACAACTTGTAGTTGTCCTTTTATTTCATATAATTAGGAAATAATGTAAGACATGAGACAAATCATTTATGATCTTGCCATGTATGATCTTACCAAACTTTGTATTCTCTTCCAAGTACTAAGAAAGATACAATTATTATTAAATTTATCATGGTCCTCTACATTATATCCTCAAAACATTGAGAAATATAATGTCCAAAGTGTGATCGATGAAATTATGCTATGAAAACTTGATTGGTGAACTAAGTTGCAGAAACATAAGAGTTGAGTGTCAAACATAGGCTCAACTTAGACCCTATAAAAAACTAGTCTCGAAGTGTGGTTGGAATCAATTTTGTATGCAAAATGGTTGGTGGGCAGAATATGAAAGCAATTCGTAAAGAGACTAGCTCAATTGAAGCATGTCTTTGGTCCCATTTCAGATGATGAAGCAATGTAGTGACTACACATCTAGATCAATTAGACAATGATGTTTTCCAATGATGAGTGGTTGATGTATCTTATGATGCATGCTAAATAGACTTTAAATTTTAAGAGCATTATACTTATGTTTTAGGAGTTCTTATAGAATTTGGTAAGCAAAATAAGTCCTATTTTTGAGGTTTTGTTTAATGCTTTTTAAGACAAATGGGTGAATTTAGACAAAATTGAGTCAATTTGGAGTAATGTTAGAAGATATGAAGAAAGGACTCAGAACATCCTAGTAACACTATCATGTCCCATTCTGTTTCTTTTTGCAGACTTTCATCTAAGGAACACAACATCATGCCACCGTATTAAGGCCATGCTCTAAAAAGGAACATTTTGTTTCTCCAAGTGCAACTAACATGCCCCTATGTTCACCAATATAGTGGTAACATGAACATGTGCTCATTCATGTATTAGCATTTACATAAAAGTTCTAGAATGGGGATAAGATAACAAAGAGCCCCCATGGTCCCATATTAGGATCATGCTAAACATAAAAATTAGGATTTAATTTATTAAAAGAAGAAGTAGTTTGAATGAAAAGGGACTTTTTGGACATAAAATTTTGGAGCAAAATGAATCAATTAAAAGTCAAGAAAAACAGCTAGAGATTAAGAGGAAAGACAATCTTAAAAGAGGACCAAGAATTTCAATAAGGTTTAATAAGAATTTAAAGATTCAAGATTCATGAAGACTTTTCCTTTTTCTTTTGCTCTTTCGTGTTTTTCTATTGTTTTATTTTGTTTATTCATAAACTAATTGGGATATATATTTAAGTAAGATGGCCCCTTGGATGTGATGTTTTTGAATGGATATTTTAGTTTAATAAAATTCTTAGTTTTCTTAATAAGTGTTCTTGTTCTTATATTAGTTTGAATTGAAGAAAAAAAGTTAAAGATTCAAATATTATATTCATACATTGAAATCAAAAGATAATTGGTATGTTTAGATCACAATATGAATGATGAGGTTTGAATAGGTTACTCAAGAGACAGTCGAACAATTATCCTAGGTTAGGATAAATCTTGTTACAAAAATTCATGAATTAGATGAATACATTCTTGGGTTAACTTAATTGGAAAGAGATTTCAATTAATTCGATATAAGAATAGGGATTATGTTGCTTAAGAGAGAAGATATAACTTAGGAGTTCATACTGATCTAAGGAACTAAACTTGTCCATTAAAAGATAATGAAGTTAAAGCATAGTAAAGTCTCATGGAATATATCACCTAGATCTAGTTTATTCACAAATTGTTTTATACTTGATCAGTGTTTCAATTTAGTGTTTTGGAATTATTTATCCATTTCATTTTGGCCAATTATTTTCGATGTCTTAAATAAGTAAATTTATGAGGAATCGGTAAATAATAACTAGTCCTCGTGGATCAACCTACACTCACTAGTACTAGTTATAGTTATACTAAGTTAATGTCCTTAGTGTACAAGGAGGGTTCTAGGTAAGGTCATATTGTATGTAACCTTCCCTTTATATTTTTACAAAGAGACTGTTTCCATGACTTGAATCTATAACCTTATGGTTACAAAGGAGAAACTTTACTGGTTGCTCCAATACTTACCCTCTTAGTTACAGTTATATCATGTACTTGATATTAAAATAACACACATCTTTTAATGAGGCAAATAAAAGAGTTAAAAGTGTTGGAAGATGCACGAGCTCTCGTGTAAAACAATATTACCCATATGTGTGGGATAAATTGGTCATAGTTGAAAGTCTGACACCCTAAAAAAATTATAATGTAAAATTATTAGGAAACTTAATATGGATCATATAACAGTACTTTGACATTACAAAGTCCCTAAAATAGACAAAGTCATGATAACTAGCATGTACTTAGTGAGAGCCACAAAACTATAGCGAAGAGATTGACCGAATGAAGACCTGAATGTTGGTCACCAATAAACTAGTACATAAAAAGTTTTGGTTTATGAATGAAAGGAACAATTTACTACTTTTAACAAGGAAAATTTTATGTCTTTATCATATGGAAACAAAACAAAAATTAGTTGGGACAACAATCAAATATTGCAAGGCACAAACTTTTTTTATTTCATCATCTACCCCCACCAACAAAGACAACAACTATACGCTATGTAAGTAACTTTCGTATGTAAATGATGGTCCAGAAGCAAGCACTAGTTGGATCGGAACTTGGGGATTAGCTCTATTTAGGTTCCGTATGCAAAATGGTGGCTTTCCTTTTTTAACAAAAATTGGCAATTTATATGAAATAATCTCCTTCTACTAATGCCTTTTAGCTTAAAGTTTAGTGCACAAATTTATTTATTCAATTTACATATTAAAGTTTACATATATACATAGAACTTTTTTTATTTTATCCAAACCTATAAAATATTAGGAACGATCCTAAATCTAAATTATTCAAGTAATTTTGCACCTTGTTTATCAAACAATCAATAACAAATCAGGTAATCTTTTGCATTTTCTCTATTTATGCAAATTCATGGTTAATTTTCCCACGTCGGTATGACTTGATTGCTTTATCATTATCACGTGCTTCCTACTGCCGGAGATCGCCATCTTCGATATCAATTGATAGCAACGAAAATATTTAAAGAGAAATTAGAAAGAAAAAAAATTAGAGAGATATGAGAGAGAGAAAATTCTGTTATTTGCCAAAAGTTGTTTGCAGTCGTTGTTTCAACGGTTAGTATAGCCGTTGATAACTCTCCTTTCTTCACTCAACAATTGTCACACTATTTACAAAAAAAGTAAAAAAAATTCCATACTAGAGGTTGTTTTAAGGCCACACGAGAGAAGATTTGCTCAAGTATTATCGTCTCTTAAGGAGGTCTGCCGCACAGCTCTTATCCTTCAAAATCTTAACTCGGCAACAACCCTTTTGCTATCAATTGACTGCAACCTCAGCAGACAGGAAACGGGAATGAAGGTTGCCTTGCCCTGCTCCTTTTGTCTTGAGAACCTGCACAGCCTCCTCCACCTTAGCTGCCAGAGACTCTGGTGACTCTAACAACAATAGTAGTTCAGAATTGTCCATCTCCAGGAGCATCCCAGTAATTTTTGCAGCAAGATCAGGCTTGCGGGTAAATGCAAATCAGCAACTGTTAGTTTGGACTGCTCTCTTTGTCTTGATAGTTCACGTGAAAGCAATAATCTATATAATCAAGATATCTAACAGCATACAAATCAAGCCTATACATATGCACGAAGTGGGAGTGCTATCCAATACTAGGAATGGCCCTTCACATCCTCCTCCAGAGGAACCTCCTTTCATTAACTACATTCAGATTATAGTTTCCTGCTATTCAACCAGAGCCTACCAAGAAACTTAAAAGACATTTAGACCCCCAAATTTTTTTAAATTTGACGACAAATACAACCTTCCAGATAGGTTTGAAAAAGAATTGAGTAGTCCACAACTAGTACCTTATGCTTCTGAACAATAGGGTACAGACGCTCTCCAAGAATCTGCTTCTGCTCCTGCGGGGAGGCAGCAGCAAGCAAGATGCTCAGCGGATCTGTTCCCTGTGACAAAGCTCCATTGGTATCAAGAGCAGCAGATGTGGCCCCAGATCCTTTATTTAATTCACGCATATGACCACTTGGTACATACATGCTCTGACCACCCCACTGCAACCAGATTGATACAAATGACAATAAACAAGCAACGCATATGGAGCAAATGTTGTTTGCAACCAAGGGTTAAAGTGGTTCTGTATGGGATAAAACAACTACCAACATCTATATGATATTACGCAACAAAGTTAAAGAGTTAGTGATGGTTTTGGTGAAAATAATTGTTTGATATAGAGTAGATTCATTCTGTGACATATCAACTAAACCAGCTCCACAATGGAAAATACCCGGCACTACTTGTTATATCACACGAATCTGAACAATTTACCGTATCACATAGCACTGACTACAAGATTCTAATTCACAGATGCATTTTACAGATTCAATGTCATCTCAGAAGTTACAAAGCATCCAATAACAACGATCAAGCATGAATTCACAGCATATCAATGAGGCAAAAACAAACCTTGCTTAGATCTTTTGAAGCAGAAACCGACAGAGTGCGTTGCTGCATATATGAAATAGACTGGGGACCAACCTCAGGAAGCATGCAACCATTGAACCTTCCCCTGCGTTGCCTGTGCTGCCTCTGAGTATTTGGCATCTGCCACAGGATCTCAAGGAGTCACAAGTAAGCCCAACAATATTCTGAACTTCTGAACCACTCAGTATGCCATGAGATCATGAAATTGGTTTAGATGGAAATATAATAAAACAAGAGACCTGGCTAGGAGTGGCTCAGTTGATGAGCTAAGATGAAAGTGCTTACAATAGGAAGTTCGGCTGGTTGAAATGTTGGTCTGTTTGGAGGTACAAAGCCATTACCCATCCATCCTGGCCTCATACCCAGAGGCTGGTACATCAGCCTAGGTCGTGGAGGTACTTGTGTTACAACACCAGATGGAACTGTACAGTAAAGTTGAGGATATCCAACAGGCAATACACTGGAAGGTGAAGCTACTCCAGTCACTACATGTGCATATTCCAGATGCAGTCTTGCTTGCCTGTCCTCCTTTCTTTGAGCAATAGCCACATATAATGGTTTTCCGTGAAAAATTATTCCTGCAAAATTACCCAATATGAGAGATTATCAGCAACTTCAAAAGAAGTTATTTTCACAGCACAGCAGTAAGCATGCAACATATGTATCATTGGACATTGATTCAATCAACCTTGACATATGATGCCAGCATACCTACTCAAAAGAGTTTGAAAGATACTCTTTGAACATTTTACACTTACATTTCTTCATGTTTCCATTAATGCACATGATGCTGTACCCTACTTTTAATTTCGTTCATTAGACTTGCCATTAATTTTTAAGGCTGCATTTAGACATTAAACACTATACTTTGCCTTATTCTTTACTCTGTTAAGTTACTTTTAAAATAAAACATATCCAAGAGGGCAAACAAATTGAAATTAAATTTTACTACTAAAATGTTCAGGGCTCTGTCTCATACACACAAGCTTCTTAACTTACCATGAAGGGTGTTAACAGCTATATTGGCCTCCTCATGACTTGAGAAGCAGACAAACCCAAACCCCTTGCTAATTCCTTTCTCATCTCTCATGAGTTTTGCAGATGTAATTGTGCCACATTGACTGAAATGTTTTCTGAGGTCTTCGTCAGTGACATCATCTTCAATGTTTTTGACATACACATTCAAACCCTACAATTCAAGAAGGATAAAAATGCATTAATATTTCAATGCAGGAGATATATGCATTCAGATTTAGATTTATACATTTCTATTTCACATTTTATAGAGGGAATAATGTCTGTTTCACATTTCAGATTTACATATATTAGCTTGCAGCACTAGATATCCTAAAATTCTGCGGTTAAAATCATTATCAGATATCAGAATCATGCAAAACTAATCTTATGTACTTCATCTTTTGTTAGTATAGTTTATAATAACCTCTTCTCATCAAGAACGTTGTGTCAGTGGTTTTCTATCCGTCTCCTGAATCTTTTCTTTTTTGTACTAATTGATCCATTGGATTTTCGCATCCAATCCTACTTACTCAATAACTTAAATAATTACATATATAAAATCATGTTCCTGCAAGTCTACAATTCCGGCTTAATGCCAATATTTTGAGAGATGTTTGTTTCAGAAGTTTCTACAATTGCAATTTATCTTCTTCTTTTCTATTAAACGGTGACTTTGAGTCAATTTCTCATCATAACAAGAACCCAACATGATATTTGTGGTATGTTGATAATGTTCCCAAAATAAGCACGTTACCATTATTTGGCTATGCTGCAGAGAAGAAACATTAAAATCACGCCAGATATCCATAATTTTTTTGGTAAATCTTGTGGAAGTTGGAATAAAAACCCCCCTATATCACATGCAAAAGTAAATTGAGAAAGTCAGACGCAGAACTACCCTGTATTTCAAGATCTGCTCTTTATGTTTCTCCTCAAATTGTCGACGTAAAATCTGTTCTCTCTCTGCTTTCTTCTGTGCCCTTCCAACGTAAAGAACCTTTGAACCTTTTCAACAGATACATAAACATATTGAATGGCTGAGAAAATGGAACAACAGACTTTAATGCTCTTAACAGGTGTTACCAATCCTCAGTTAAGATCAAAAGGGGATACAGAATACAACGTACCAATTTCCAATCCATCCATCGCATCCAATGCCCGTCTGGCATCATTTGGCTTATCAAAGTTCACAAAACCAAATCCTTTTGAGGTCCCATTTTCGTCTTTTGCAATTACCAAGCTTGCAACTTTTCCAAATTTGGAAAATTTCTCCTTCAGAAACTCGACTGTGACATCTGGATCCAAGTTTTTGACATATAAATTTGTGTATTTTGCATCAGGATTGGACATAATGCGCTCACTTTTCTTAACAAAATTTCCAACATATCTGCACCATGAGTTCAAGTGTTAAAAAAATAGAGAAAAGCTTGTCATAAAAATGCCAAAAGAGATCAAGTTAGATGCTAATTGAACACAAGAGTAGGACATATATGTGCTAAATGTTAAAGTTGAGTGATATTACATGAAAAGCAAAGGTTCAAAATTGGGATGATACTCAACAAGTCAAAAAAGAAAAATGTACACTTACATCTGCTTGTCACCAACACTGGAGCCATTGAGCTTCTCAATTGCAGAATTTGCTGACTCTTCAGATTCAAATTGAACAAAACCATAGCCTTTGCTCTTTCCATTGTCAAAAGTGGCAACTTTGCAAGATACAATATTACCAAATTGGCAAAACAAAGTTTGCAGCCCCACGTTATCGACTGATTCACTCAAGTTCTGTCAATGATTATGGTAATATAAGATGCAAAGCCAATTATGTTAGCACAAATGCAGTTATGTATAATACTACGAAAGGAGGAATACCTTCACGAATACATTTCCTATTCCACTCTTTCTCACATCAGGGTCACGGTTCGACCATGTAACCCTTATCAATTTTCCTTTAATGGCAGTGTGATTTTTTGCTTCAATTGCTTGGATTGCTACTCAAACCAGAGAAAGCGACATCAACTTAAGTATTTTGGACAAGCATCAAAAGGTATATACGGTGAGAAAGAAGAAAAATAAAAGTTAAAGGCAAATCCGGATACAGCAAGAATAACTTAAAATCAGGAAAGCTCGATTAGTGTTCACTGATAAGAAATCAAGGAGCATCCATGCTCCTTTCATTTACCAATACACGTAATTCCCCTAATAAACAGAGCACTAAAGCATGCAATCAAGAAGCCTCATTAAAACAAAGAATATTTTGTCATTTTGGAATTTCCAAATTCTCCATTTCCAGCCTTCTAATCGTGCATTCCCGGAAGTAGAAATATTTCTTTTCCGATTAATTACCAATTATTTCATTCCATGGCAGCCAACGGACAAATATAAAATGTCACATCGAGAAACAAATTAAACAGGCCACAGAGGAGCTAAAAGAAAATCGTCCCTTATTTCTAAGTTTCTCTCATGAAATATATACGTCGTGCATAAGGTAGCAAAAATGGAGTAAAAATAAAGAAAGTCGAACAGATGATCAACAGATGAGGAGATGATTGAAAACGCATATAAAAAAAAAATTCGAAAGCTAACCTCCATTTTCTGGCATGCATTAAACGAATTACAGTCAAACAAACAGAAGTCTAATCAACCATAATACTCGAGCTCAAAACCAGCACCAAACATACCAATTCTTTCTCCATTTCCCGCGAACAAAAACAGAAAATGCACATATTAACAGAACAAAGAGAGCAAACAATACAGAAACATGCAAACAACATCTCAATTGGAAATCCACAATAATAAGCTCGTAAACAGAAAAAGGAAATGAAATCAGTCAGCACTACGTCGAAAGACAATCATCCCAAACGCAACATTACCAACTTGACGAGAGACGAAGTTGACGTAACCGTAACAGAGTGATCTCCCGGAAGATGAGTCTCTACAGATGCGTACAGAGGCAAGACTCTCGAACTCGAAGAAGGCCTCGAATAGCTCAGCTTCAGTGACGTCCGGATGGAGGTCGCCGACGTAGAGCGACGCAAGCGCTGTCGTCGAAACCGTCGAAGTAGTCGCCATTGTAATCGGTTCCTCAAATTCAGAAAATGCAGTTTCCAAGAAACAACCAAAACGAAGCAAACAACCGCTAGAGTGAGAAATCGGAGAGAGAGAGAGGGAGTGGCGTTTCTAGTTTTCTGTTTTTACAGTGGTTTTTGGTACTACAAAAGGAGAGGATGACTAATGTGAGAGTTAACAGACGAACGTTTTAAAGGGAAATTGGAGAGAGGGTGGGAGTGGTCTGGTGCGGTGTGGTGAACGGAGATTTTGCATGTACGCAAGAAGGTAGAGCCCTCAGTAACGGATGCGTCAGGTGGGAGACACTACCACGCGCATTTGTACACGTTACTTCACGCTTCGGTGATGCTTCCTTCCTTTTCGCTATTATCAAATGGAAGTCCGGTTAGAAGTTACAAAATTAAATTTTGGTCTTTTTGATATTTGGTTTTAATTGGGATCTAAAATTTAAAAGACTAATCTTTCCCCATATTTAAAAAACTCAGTCATATCAACTAATTAAATTGTAAAAATCTTAAACTGTTCATTTTTTCAGTTTAATTTTTTTACTTTCTAATTTGATTTATTTTAATTATTTTTATTAAAAATAATTAATTTATTAATTAATTTGTCAATTTTTATAAATTAGTATATTCTTACTGCTCGGGTCGGTCGTTTGGGCCCGCACTCAATCATAACGACCCGTGGGTCGATCGGTCCGTTCTTCAAAAATCAGTCTTGTACCTATGCCCCAAGTCCAATTCACGATCTTCTTGGCCCATCCGCATGTAAGAGTCTCTCATGCATACGTAAAGACCTAAACCTAATTACTGCTTCATATATAAGGTACAACTTGGTCACAACAGAGGTACGCACGATCATAACCCTAGTTTTCTCTGCTTACAGCGATCCCACCTTCACCAAAAAACTGACTTGAGCGTCGGAGGGGCTTATCGGGAAACAACCCCCGACGTGCCTTCTTTGTTTTGCAGGAACCTCACACCGAAACTCTCACGTGAAGCAACCGACTCATGGATCCAAACAGCAACGTACAGTTCCGCCAAAATCCGGCAGAACAAATTGGCGCCCACCGTGGGGCCCGACATCAGGGCACCACGTCCAGAAATACACAGATCAGTCAGGCAGCGGCAGCTAACCCTGATGTAGCAGCTGTCGCGGCTCTGGCGTTACAAATGATAGGTTTACAGCTACCTGCAACCCTGCCACCTGCACATCATCTTTCTCGCACAGAATCTTCAGACCCGAATGATCCACCGCAACCTCAAGACTTGGAACAAGAAGAACAGTGCGTAGCTTTGGAGGATAACGCTGCACTCAATACGCGCCCGAATCTCCAACACCAATCAAATGCAGATCCTCTTCCGCCAGTACACGCCTCCCTTACCCGAAAGCAGATTGAGGAAGCGGTTGATCTGTTGATTCGCCAGATTTTACAATCTCAGCAGGCACAATAGCAGTCGTCTGCACGGCAGACCGCACGACAGATCAGCATGACGACCAATCGCCACCCTACCGAAGCCCTAGAAATAATCGTGGACGATCTGATCAATGCGGCAATGAGCTTCCGCCCAAATCGCCCGACAGCTCAGTACAGCTCTCCCTTTACTCCGGCAATCTTGGATAGTCTCCCAGCGCCCGGCACTAAAATATCGACACCTGAAAAGTACACTGGAAAGACCGACCTCTTGGATTACCTACAGCACTTCCAGTCGATGATGAATCTGCACTGCATTTCAGACGTCATTCAATGCAAGGCTTTCTGTACAACCTTTCAAGAGTGAGCTCGACGGTGGTTCAATAACTTACCTCCGAGCTGTATTACGTGCTTTGAGGACTTTAGATTGCTATTCCTCAACCAGTTCGCCACAAATAAGCGGTCGTAGAAGACGACCTTGAAAGTGATGCAATTGACACAAGGGAGGAACGAGAGCCTACGGGAATTCATCACTCGGTTCAATAATGAACCAATCGAGGTCCCTAACCTCACCTGCTCGTCCATATTGGCAGCGTTTATGAACAACACGAGGGATGAGGAGTTTAAAAAGTTGTTAGCCCTCGATCAGCCCCAATCCATTCAGGAAATAAGAAACAGGGTAGATAAGTACATTCAGCTCGAAGAAGTGTTGAGAAATACGAAGCGTCGGACGGATGATCGCTCGCCAAATGACAGAACGAGTGGTTCGCACAAGCGACAAAAAGGCCAGTCGAACTGGAGAAAACCAATCGATCGACAGGGATATCGACAGGAGTTCACCCCGCTCAACAGACGATATGCAGAAGTATTGGCGGCCATGAGAGCAGATGGGGAAACTATCCGAGAACCTGATAAGATGAAGACTCCTTCCAAGGATAGGAACCCCGATTTATATTGTAGTTTCCACAAAGACATCAGACATGACACGGAACATTGCTGGCAATTGAAAAGAGAGATCGAATCCCTCATCCAAAGGGGAAGGTTGAGCTGATTTGTGAAGCATGAGCAAAATGCCGACCGAGATAACGAGCATAAGCCCGGTCGGCTCGACAACAGACGATAATATGGAAGACGAAATGATAGAAACGGTGGAGGGCGGCAGAACGCCAATACAAATGATCGACGAGAAGTGAGAGGTCGATCTAGGGCGCGAGGCGATAGGGATGTTGGGCAACAAGATGACCGACCGGTGAGGGTCATTAATATGATATTTGGTGGAAATGCAGCGGGGGGATCCACTGCTAAAGGAAGAAAGAGATATGCCAAGCAGGTCGACAAAGACTCATCAATCAAAAGAAAGAGGGAGAACGACGGGATGATGTCGTTCGGCGAGTCTGACCTTGATGGTGTAAGTTGTCCTCATGACGACGCGCTCGTCGTAAATCTGAACATGGATGGCAACGAGGTAAAGCGGGTGATGATTGATACGGGCAGCTCGGTCGACCTGTTGTATTACGATGCCTTCAAGCAGATGGAGGTACCCGAAGATCGATTACTGCCTATAGACGGACCTATCAAAGGGGTAACTGGAGCATCAGCCTACCCGTTCACCCGAGTCTACTTAAAAGTAAAATTCGCACAAAAGCCGTGTCAAATAGAGAGGGATGTTGAATTCCTATTCGTGAAGTTTTAAGGGGCATACAATGCAATAATCGGACGAGCTACCCAGAACGCCCTCAGAGCGGTAGTCTCCACCTATTACCAAGCGATGAAGTTTCCAACGCCCCGCGGAGTTGGTGTTGTTAGAGGTCAACAAAGAATTGCTAGATAATGTTATTTGGCAGAAACAAAAACATTAGACGGGACGGTGGTATTGACGAGTTCTCTTGACGTGAGAGCTGATAAAGAAACAGAGAGAATGAATCCCGTCGAAGAAACGCAGCGGGTCGTATTGGATGAAGCAGATGGCTCCAAATTTACAAATCTAGGTTTCGAGCTTCAGAAGGACCTAGTTAAAGAAATCACAGACTGCTTGGTGAAGAATAGATCGGTCTTCGCTTGGGTACCGAGCGACATGCCCGGAATTTCTCGATTGGTCGCCTCGCACTCCCTTGGTATTCGACAAGATTATAAGCTGGTTAGGCAAAAGAAGCGATGGCACTGCAAGGAGCGACAGGAGGTGATCGAGAAAGAAATAGAAAAACTACTTGGAGCCGGGTTCATCCGAGAAGTCAAGTATCCCGAATGGCTCGCTAATGTGGTGTTGGTAAAGAAGAAGAACGGGAAGTGGAGAATGTGCATCGACTTCACCGACCTGAACAAGGCATGTTCAAAGGACAGTTTCCCCCTGCCCAAGATCGACCAGTTAGTAGACTCCAGCTCCGGACATGAACTTCTCAGCTTCTTTGATGCTTTCTCGGGCTACCATCAAATTCAGATGAGCCTCGAAGATGAAGAGAAGACTGCCTTCATAACCGACCAGGGCACATATTGTTACCAAGTAATGCCGTTCGGCTTGAAGAACGCAGGGGCCACTTATCAGCGGCTCGTCATGGAAGTCTTCAAAAAACAGATCGGTCGATCTGTTGAAGCTTATGTAGATGATATGGTAGTTAAAGTAAGACGGTTGCCGAACACGTGGGAGATTTAAAAGAAGTCTTCCAGACCCTTGACAAATTTCAGATGAAGCTGAACCCGAAAAAGTGCGTTTTTGGTGTGGCATCCGGAAAAAACCCTGGGATTCATGATTACTCAACGGGGGATTGAAGCAAATCCAGAGAAGATCGAAGCCATCGTCCAAATGCCTTCGCCACGATGCTTGAAAGAAGTACAGATATTGACTGGTCGGATAGTCTCCCTGAGCAGATTCGTTTCCAGATTGGGGGACAAGTGCCTCCCATTTTTCAAAATTTTAAGAAAAGCGGATGTAACCCAGTTCCAGTGGCCGGAGGAGTGCGAAAGAGCTTTCCAGCACTTGAAGCAGTATCTGACAAGCCCACTTGTCCTGCAGAGTCCCGTTGAGGGAGAAACCCTGATTATTTATCTGGCGGTCACAGAAGGGGCAGTCAGCGCGGTTATGGTTCGATCGGATGGTAAGGAGCAATTTCTGATCTATTACGTCAGCAAGGTACTGAGTGGGCTAGAAATACGGTACTCGCCCATAGAAAAGTTAGCTGTTTCCCTGATAACTGTAGCATAGAAATTGAGACCATATTTTCAAAGCCATACTATTGAGGTGTGGACCGATCAACCTCTCAGGCAATGCCTCCAAAAACTTGAGACCTCCAGGCGGTTAATAAAATGGGCGGTTGAGATGGGAGAGTTCGACATACAATATAAGCCTCGGAGGACGATAAAGGCACAAGTGTTGGCAGACTTTGTTGCAGAGATGAGCCAACCCAACTCGTAGGGTGAGCAATTCCCTGCCTGGAGCCTGTTCGTTGACAGGTCGTCCAACGCTGAAGGATGCGGAGCAGGAGTGGTATTGATCAACCTGCATATGGAAGAGAAGGTGGAATACGTCCTCAGCTAGAATTCAAGGCCTCCAATAACGAGGCAGAATATGAGGCTCTGATAGCCGACCTCCAATTGGCTAAGGAAATGGAGGTAAAACATCTCAAGGTGTATAGCGATAGCCAAGTCGTGGTCGATCAAGTTACTGGGCAGAATGAAGCAAAGGGGAACAACATGATCAAGTACCTGGAGCTGGTAAAACGAGAGTTAAGCAACTTCGAGCAATACTCGATTGGCAGGATAGAACGAGCTCAAAATGCTAAGGTGGACGCGCTTTCCAAAATGGCTTTCAATCGAGATGCCAGAAATAACATTCTGATCGAGTGACTAGACTAGCCTAGCATTCAGAAAGCCAAGGAAGTTCTCGACGTAAATACCGGTCGAGCGAGTTGGACGGAACCGATCAGACGGTACCTCCTAGAGGGAACACAACCGGAAGAAACGTTGGAGGCCAAGAGACTGAGAATAAAGGTGGCCGAATATATGATCGTTAATGACACCCTATACAAGCGATCTTACGATTGGCCACTGCTGCGATGCTTGAGCGAAGAAGAGGCAGAACAAGCAATGGCCGAAGTCCACGAAGAAATGTGTGGAAACCATGTAGGAGGCAGAATGTTGGCTCATAGGCTGATTAGATAGGGGTACTACTGGCCGACAATGAGAAAAGACTGCCAGGAGAAAGTCAACCGATGTGAGACTTGCCAAAAAAATAGTAGCCTATCTCATCAGCCAACCGAGAGGATGCAAATCGTGAGTCATCCTATCCCTTTTGCCTAATGGGGAATGGATATACTGGGGCCTTTCCCTCTTGGTCCTGGACAGAAAAAGTTCCTGATAGTGACAGTAAATTACTTCACCAAATGGGTAGAGGCGTAAGCGGTCGCTACAATTACCAAGCAGAAGGTGGAGAGCTTCGTAAAGAAAAATTACTAACTCGCTTCGGGATGCCTATGGTGCTGGTTGCAGACAACGATCGACAGTTTGATAACGATAAGTTTAGAGATTTCTGCGACCGATTAAAAATAAGGCTACAGTTGACCTCAGTAGCTCACCCCCAAAGCAATGGTCTCGCGGAGAACACAAACAAAAAGATAATGAGCTCTCTTAAGAAGTGCCTAGACGGAAGAAATTCTTGGACGGAAGAGCTGGATGAAGTGTTGTGGGCATACAGAACCACACCAAATGGAACCACTGGGGAAACACCATTCAGGATGACCTTTGGGGCAGAAGCCCTAGTT